>CM057815.1:50384333-50611621 GCA_030067965.1 Latrodectus elegans | reverse complement strand
TTCCGCACATCACCCGTCCATAGTCTATACGTGATATGTAATCAATTGCCTTTAGACATGAGACGGATGCAGCTGTCTCTCAATTACTATTGTAAAATTATGTCTGACCCCTGATCATCCATTATATTCCATGGTTCCTAATGCTACTTTGAAGAGGATATATGATGCTAGACCATACAGCATCCCACCTTTCCTCACTCGAACAAAATCATTTATCCTTGTTTCAGACCTATGTGATGTCCAAATTAAAACAAATGATCATATTCTTCATCCGCCTTGGTATGATCCACAATTAACTTTAATAACTCTTTTACTCAGTTTTTAAAATCAGACACAACACCTATTGCAATTTTCCAACAGCTCTTTTATTCAACCATCGCTGTCAGTATCAATCATACACGCCAATATTCACGGATGGTTCAAAACAGCAGGACATGTCGGCTGTGGAGTTTTTATGAACAATACACCTTATAATTACAGCCTGCATGCTTCCTGCTCCATCTTTACAGCTGAAGCTACTGCTATCTATAAAGCGCTTCAGCATGTGAGTACAGATTGTCATCGTCAATTTTGTATATATACTGACAGCATGAGTGTATTGGAAGCGTTGAGAAACGAATAGTTTCACTGTCATCCTGTTGTGTCAAAGATTTACAGAGCATTAGACTCCCTTGCTGGCAAGGGATATGATATCAAATTTTGTTGGATACCAGGTCACGTAGGTCTTGATGGAAATGAGAGAGCGGATGCAGCTGCAAAAGCTGCATTAGATCCAATACCACTATCGGTTCCGCTCTCAGATGTGAGAAAGGGCATAAAAAAGTTTTATACATGGTCTTTGGCAAGAATTGTGGAACATGCAGGTCGGCAACAAGTTACATACCATTTTCTCATCCCTCATCTCATTATCAATTTTACCTTTACGAAGTGCTGATGTTAGATTGACTCGCCTTCGTATTGGACACACACGTTTCACACACAGACATTTATTTTTAAGTGAACTTAATCCATGGTGTGAAGCGTGTGATGAACCATTCACTATTTATCATATTTTAATCTCATGTCCAAATTTTAACGTCTACTGTTTTAAATTTTTCAAAACTGTGAAACCTTTTAACCATGTTTGATTTGGTGGGAGAACCACCCACAGAAATCTATTCGCTTATTTGAAAGCTATAGGTTTTTCTACATTTTATTTAATTTTAATTTATACATTTTAAAAAAATTTATATATATACATTTCATTTATTTTATTTTCCACCATTATATATGGATTTTAAGATTATATATACACTGATTTTTGTTTTTTAAAATTTTAATGTTGCTTGGGTTTTTAAAAAAAGAAACATATATATATAAAATATAAAATAAAACAAAATAAGTAAATGGAAAAAATATATTCTTCCAAAACATTATACTTGGCGCAGCATGTCCATATTTGGACCTTGCGCCATAAAACCCAACCAACCAACCAACCAACCTATGGGCATGCTAACTGCAACGACATTGATAAATGCAGATATGATTGGTTGCGGTTAGGATATGTAACAGATAATATGCTACCACCAAATAAAGATTCTCTAATAAAGCATGCTTTACGTGCAAACTATCAAACTGCTATATTTCGCAGAAGTCTTTTGAAAAATCAGCAAGTCATCTCCAACTGGTCATGGGTGGAATATACGAGACAACGTATTATACATTGATTGGATGTCATTAGAAGCTGTTCCTTCCAGTATCGTAGAGCACATATTCTGCAAATGTAAAAAGACTGCTTGTGTTGTAGCATCATGTTCATGCTACCGTTCTAAAGTGAAATGCACTGAAATTTGTGCTTGTTATGGATGCAAAAATTGTCAATTAGAAGCTGATATGGATTTTGAGGGTGATTAATCTTGGATCAAAATTGTGTTTAACTAATGAGATTTTTTCTTTCTTTTTATTCAAGAAATTATAAGAATTATTTCTGTAAGTACATAAAATTTCAATATTTTAATCAATGATTTTCAAATGCTGTTTTTATTTGTTTTATTATATTTATTTGTTTAATAGTAATTTGTTTTTAGAGTAAAAAATGCATGTTGAAGTAATTTATAATTTAAAATAATGTGTTATTCATTTAAATGCAATTCTGTTAGTCAAAATAATCATTATTTTAGAAAGTTGAATATTATATTGAAGTAAACTTGCATGGATTTGGGATAAATATTGTGTCTGCATTTCAATACTGTATATTTTCTCCTTCACTTTAAAAATATTTATAAAATTATATATCTAATGTTTAATAAGTTATTAAATTACTTCTATTTATTCTATTGTACAGTGTCAATCATGTTGATATATAAATTAAGTAAAAATATATATATTTCTTGATTTGGATTATTAAATCCATGATATTCTATATTTTGCTGAACAGCATTGATTCAAACTTTTATTATTTTAAAGATAAACATTGAAATGTGTAAGACTTTTCTGCCATCTTCCTTATTACTATAAAGACTATTTGTATGAATTTGTCCTATCTTATTTTAACATGTAGCTATAAAAAGAAAAGAACACATTAACAATGAAGTTTGGTCATTATGCATTATTTATTGAAACTTCAATACCAAATGTAATTTATCAATTTATGTTTTATAGTAATAAATATCATTGTAAATATTAGTTGAAATAATGATGTGTTATGAATAAATTCTACTTTTCTCATAAATATTTAATTTAAAAGGATGATTCTAAAGGTAGAATTTATTTTTATCTATCATTTTATCTACTTATGAATATTTGATTACTTATTTATTGCTGTGTAAACTGAAAAAAATCAAAATAACAGTTTTGGATTTTATTGCATTTATTGAACTAAAAATGTTAAATTACATATAATCAATATCCATGTTTTTGAATGAAATTTAAAAGTTGTTTGTGTTTGTTTTTAGTTTTGTTTTGGGCTAAAATGTGTGTACATTTTATTTATCCAGTACTTTATTCTATGTTTATATTTTTATTATTATTTGTAATGAAATAATATAGTCATAATATTTATGATTATGGAAAAATTGAATCTTATTATATTGCATATTGTGTTACGGTGTATATACTTTTTCACCTAAAGGTAAATAAACAAGAGTGAAATACTCGCATGTGATTGGCTGAATGAATGTGTAACAATGCGCGTGTGTTCAAAGGCACAATGAAAAAAGTGCAATGAATTTTTTTATTTATAAAAAAGGAGCAACTATTTCTTCCAGAACTTTTGCATTTATGTTTGCCACATATAAATCAAGTATAATTTTATGTTTTTAAATTGCCCCAAAGAAGTGGTACAAAACTCAATTTTTAAGCCCCTTAACTGGCTTCAGCCCACGGTCTAGAGGAAGTGGCACCCAAAAAGAAGCCAAAATGAGAAGCCAGTAATGGTTTCTGCTGAATGTCAGAGCATGAAAAAGGTCTCTATCGAGGAGAAAAGCGTCCAAGCGCAGAGTACTTGAACCACAGTTTCTTGGAAGAGGAACAAATAGAAAAAAGGCGCGAAAAAGACAGGAAAAACACCTGTCGCCAAAACACCGGCTAAGACAGGCAGCACTGGAAAGGGCCCGATCAGGTCCTATGCGGATGCTGCCAAGAGTAAGGGGAAAAAGAGGGCACCCACGAATGCTTTTTTAGTGTACCCGAAGCCGGGTTGTGAATTAAACTCAGATGAGGTAAAAACTGAACTAAAGAAGGCTAAAGACCCGAGGAAGTTGGGTATAGCCGTACAGGGGCTCAAACCTATGAACAATAATGGCGTGGCAATTGAACTCAAAAACACAGAAGATCGCAACAAATGTGCGAGAAAATCAAAGAAGTGCGGAAGGAGAAAATGGAAGCTAGGGTTCGTTGGTTGGTTGGTTTTTATGGCGCAAGGTCCAGATAAGGACAAACTGCGCCAAACACAAGATAGCTTACACAAGTTTTTTAAACCCATTAAAAGTATAAAATAATAATATAGTTAAAATGTACATTAAAAGTACAAAGTAGAAATGTAGTTAAAATGTATATTAAAGGTATAAAATAGAAATATAGTTAAAATGTATATTAAAAGCTTGTAAACATACAATATACACATGTATAAAATTAAAAATTTTTATATTTAAGTAAAATATTTCTAAATCAGATAAAATTCATAAATCCTATGTCTTTTAAAAACGCAAATAGTTTGCAATGGGGTGGTTCCCCAAGCAGATCTTCTAATGTTAAAATGTTACTATTAAAATATCTAAAACGTTGATGGTTAAAATCTGGGCATACAATTAAAATGTGATATACTGTAAATGGTTCATCACACTTTTCACACCATGGTTGAAGATCACTCAAGATCAAATGCTTGTGGGTGAAACGCGTGTGACCAATTCGAAGGCGAGTCAGTCTGACATCTGCGCTTCTGTGGAGATAAAACAGATAATGGAATGATGTATGAAAATATGGAATGGAGTTTGTTGCTGACTTGCAGGTCCCAGGATTCCTGCCAAAGAGAATATATGAAATGTTTGAATCCTTTTCTCATGTCTGTTGATGGTATTGAAGGCAAAATAGAAGTAGCTGCAGATTTAGCAGCAGCATCAGCTTTCTCATTGCCCTCTATTCCTATGTGGCTTGGAATCCAACAAAACAGTATCTCAAATCCCTTGTTAGTAAGAGTATCAATTAATTTGAATATTTTAGAGCACAACTGGATGGTAATTATTGTTGTTATTCCTCAAAGCTTCTAATACACTCATACTGTCAGTGTACACACAAAATTTACGTTCATTTTTAGTTGTTACCAAACTGAAGTGCTCGGTATATAGCCGTAGCCTCAGCAGTGAAGATGGAGCAGGATTTGTGAAGGCTATAACTGTAGGAGGTATCATCAAGATAAACTCCACAGCCAACTGATCCTAGACATTTGGATCCATCCGTAAATACTGGAGTGTACATAGTATACTGACAGCGATGGAATGAATAAAGCTGTTGAAGAATAGCAGTATTTGTGTCTGATTTTTTATTATTTCCAAAGGGATTTAGCACAATAATGTGTGGATTATACCAAGGAGGATGTGCGAAAAGGTCGGTAGACTCGATTCGGACATCACATAGGAATCAGAAAGCAAAATTATGGATTTAATACGACAGAGAAAAGGTGGAATGCTTGATGGTCTAGCATTATATAATCTCTTAAGAGCAGCACTTGGAATCGTGGAACGCAATGGATGATGAGGTGAGGACATGATTTTTGAATAATAATTAAGAGACAGCTGCATCCGCCGCAGGTCTAATGGCAATTGGTGGAAATTACATATAGACTCTGGACGGGTGATGTGCGAAAAGCTCCACAGCATATCCTTAAAGCAGTATGGTGAACAGTGTCCAATCTGCGTAAGATGGAGAGTCTAGCTGATCCATAAGCAACACAGCTGTAGTCAATTCGAGATAAAATTACAGTCTGATAAATTCTTAGGAGTGATGTGCGATCTGCACCCCCAAGATGTATTCTGAAAGCACTTTGAGGATGTTAAGCAGTCGCTCACATTTCTTCCGCAGATGTAAAACATGCGGAAGGAAAGTTAACTTCTTGTCAAAAATCACGCCAAGGAATTTTATCTCACTGACTACAGGAATGGGTCTATTATTTATGTGAATCACAGGATCATTATGGTAGCTAGTTTTCTTACAGAAATGGACACAGCAACTCTTACTAGAAGATATACTAAGACCATTCCGTTCACACCAAGTGGTTAAATTATTTACAGCTGTTTGCAATTGTCTCTCAATTATATTCATGTTTGAACCCTGATATGAAATTTGTAAGTCATCAACATACAAAGTGCCATGAACAGAAGATGGTAATTGATGGAGTATGTCACTGATGAAAAGGTTAAAAAGGGTTACGCTTAAAATGCTACCTTGAGGGACACCCTCAGCTTGACTAAAAGTATTTGAAATTGTAGTTCCAACGCGCACTTTAAAAACGCGTGAGGCCAGAAAATTTTGGATAAATATTGGAAGATTACCCTTAAAGCCAAGATTATGCAGAGTACGGAGCGCCATAGCGCCATGTACGATCATATGCTTTCTCAACGTCGAAGAAAATTGCAACGAGATGGCTTCTCCTCACGAAAGCATTTCGAATTCGGGATTCTAGATCTACTATGTTATCTATAGTGGATCGTCCTCTTCGAAATCCGCTTTGATGAAGATGTATGCAATTATTCTTCTCTAAGATGTAAATGAGTCTAGCATTGACCATACGCTCAAACGTTTTGCACAAGCAACTCGTGAGAGCTATTGGACGATAACCTCAGAGGTCAGATGAATCTTTGCCAGGTTTCAAAATTGGAATCACTATCGCTTCCCTCCATGAAGTAGGATAAGCATGCTCAGTCCAGATTCTATTAAACAATAAAAGTATGTTTTAACAAAGAATCATGATTTAAAATGACGGAGCATTTGATACGAAGATTCCATCTGGTCTGGGCTAGTGTCGTTTGCCTTAGATAATGCAGTCTTCAATTCTGACAATTGAAAATCACAATTATAGGGTAGATTATGTCGATCATGAAAGCTTAGAGGTGTCCGCTCAGCGATTCTTTTAATCCTTAGAAAAGTAGGATTATATGAATCAGAGCTGGAAACACTAGCAAAGGTTTCACCGATGACATTAGCAATATCTACCGCTGAGGAGTGTATTGCAGCTCCGGTTTTTAATACAGGAATGGAATAATCCTGATAAATACCATTGGCTGCTTTAACTTTCCTCCATAATTGTTGACTTGTTGTCGATGAATTGATTGACGACACGTAGCGAATCCAAGATTCTCTTTGACTCTGACGTCTAACTCTTCGAGCTTCAGCTTTGGCTTTTTTAAAAGCAACAAGATTCTCCGTAGTAGGGTATCTTCGGAATATATTCCATTGTTTCCTTTGTTTCTTATAGGAGAGTTGACACTTTTCGTTCCACCAAGGTTTCCTGTGTTTATGTGGAATGATGGAATTTTTAGGGATAGCAACATCCGCAGCTCTGATTATTGTGTCGGTGACATATTTAACGGCATCATCTATCACATCTGTCTTAACTCTTGTCTCACTGATCACAGCCAATTGCGTAAAAAGTGACCAATCGGCTCGACTGTACACATAATTAGGTGGTTTGTGACACACACTATTACTTCCAGCCTGAGACACGATTAGAGGGAAATGATCACTATTGTAGAGGTCATTTCCAACTTCAAAATTCAGCAATGGCAAGAGTGATGGAGAACATATAGCTAAGTCCAGAGAGTGAAATGTCCGTGTAGGTTCGTGAAAATAAGTTTTCTCGTTGGTATTTAGCAGACAGAGGCTATGGTCAGAAATGAACTGCTCTATCTGTCGACCACGAGAATTCGTATCATCACTACCCCACAGAAAAATTATGACCGTTAAAATCACCGAGCAATAAAAATGGAGTTGGGAGTTGATCAACCAAGTCATTCAGTTCTTCTGCTTGGATGACATCATTTGGTGGTAAGTAAAGACTACACACTGTTATTAGACATGTGATGTGGATTCTCACAGCCACTGCCTGGAGTGTAGTTCTTAACTGATGTGCTGTACTGGGGTAGTTGTTTGATGTAATTATACAAACTCCACCAGACACAGCAACATCGCCACCATAATCATTTCTAAAGCATTGAAACCCACGCATTTTGGTGACAACAGTGGGCTTCAGGAATGTCTCCTGGAGAGCCACACATGCGGGGTTAAAGCAAGAGATAATGGATTTGATGTCATCAATGCGAGACCGAAACCCACGACAATTCCAGGAAACAAAGGAAGTCACGAATGGAATATATTCTAACCTTTTTCACTGTTACTCATCGTCATCTCTGATGAGTCTTCCAGAATTGAAGTCATCATCCGATGGATGCAGTTTCACAGTGTCTGCATCCAAACACAGAAGAGCTTTTTGTTGTTAAGGAAGACTTTCCGAATGCCTTCCTTAGCCAATTTTAATTTTCTCGCCTTTAAGGCTTTCGATTTTGCTAAAGCTGTTTTGGCTATTACAGGTGTTGCTGTTTCCATTGTTTTTGGCTTTAAGAGAAAGCTAGCTGAAGAGACAGAATCTGTTTGGGTGCTGCAAGTTCGGGTAACTTTTTGCCATAGATGCGTAACTAACACCAGGGGTTGGAGTGGGAACTAACTATGCGACGAGCTTCTATATAGGAAACATTGTTCTTGATTTTATAAGTGACTATTTCCTTTTCCTGTTGCCCAAACGGGACAAGATCTAGAATAAGAGGTGTGGTCGCCTTTACAGTTGACACACACTTCTTTGGCTTTGCAGGTAACACTCATCATGGTCGTCAACTTGAGAACAACGGGCGCAAGTAGGTTTCCCTCTGCAAGCCATTTTTAGAATGTCCATAACGTTGGCACTGGAAACATCTGAGAGGATTCGGGATATACGGTCGCACTGAACATCGCATGTAAGCCACTTTGATGTATTGTGTAAAGTCTGGCGTTGCAAAAGTCAAAATAAGGTGTTTGGTATTTAAGATAATACCATCCCTTTTTGATTGTTATCCTTTTCACGGCGCAGACTTTTTGGCTTTTTAAGTTGTTTAGAATTTCATCAGTGGACGTATGATATAAATCCTCCGCAGATATTACTCCCTGCACAAAATTCAGTTTCGCATGAGGCTCTACTGTGACAGGTAAGTCAGCAAGTGATTTCATGCTCTGAATCATTGTAGCCTGTTTGTCAGAATTTGTCTCAATCAGTAAATTACCCGTTCTTAATTTTTGACTGATTTCACAGCACCCAAATAAGTAACCAATCCCTTTCAATCAGAAAGGAGAAACATATTCAAATGAACCTCCATTTCTTTTTAATAATGAAGAACTTAGCTTCACACATTGGCATTTGTTGCTTCTGAGGGAGTGAGGAGAAAGTAGATTTATTCATTAAAGTGAAAATAATATTCAGGGACTAGACGGCACCACCCACCACGGAGCCCTACAAGGGATACATGTTAACTGTACCAGTGCTAGTCAGTCCCTATACGCTCACGGTACATCCCTGAAGTGGACTCCACCCTTAACGAGTCACCCAGTAGATGTACCGATCGCTTGATCCATAAAGCCGATTGATGTGCTGAGGACCCCAACACACCTCCCGTTTACCTGGAAGCAGAGGCCAAAGCAATGTGTTGGTCTCAGGAGGCCTCAATTACAGGATCCTCCTTTCCAGGGACACGGGTCTCCACGCACGGCAAACACGTGGGTGATTTAGTCCCTCAAGAGTAGCTAATAGCAACAGAGCGGCGACAGCTACTCAAGGGGAGCCCTCAACCTCTTTCGAGGAAACCACACTGAGGGAGAAAAGGAAGGAAAAGCAGAAGAGTAGAGGAGAGAAGAAAATAAAGAAAAGGAAAGATCACTAGGGTACCTCGGGATTGTGACACCCGTGTTTACCTAAAGAAGGTAAACCCCCTGAGGGGATGGAAGCTAGGGAGCCGGCACGGAGGCTCCCTAAAGTGATGATACATGACTTACCGGGGGCGGACAGTGAGGAAGAGGTACTGGAGAGCCTTAGAGAGCAGAATGAGATCCCGGAAGGCCACATGAAAGTGGTCTTTAAATTAAAAGGAAAGGGGTCGGATAAACACTGGGTGCTGGAAACGGTGCCTGAAGTGTTTAAAGTCTTCATAAAGAAGGGCAAAGTCAGCTGTGGCTGGCAAAAGCATAGGGTCAAGGAATTCCTTGAGCCCAAGAGGTGCTTTAAGTGTTGTAGGTTTGGCCACCTGCAATCCAAGTGCCCTGAGAAGGCACAGACCTGCACGGTATGTGCAGGGGTTGGTTGGTTGGTTGGTTTTTATGGCGCAAGGTCCAGATAAGGACAAGCTGCGCCAATCACAAGATATTATACCTCAGTTTTCTTTTCATCCATTAAAAGTATAAAATAGAAATATAGTTAAAATGTACATAAAAAGTATAAAATAGAAATATAATTTAAATGTACATAAAAAGTATAAAATAGCAATATAGTTAAAATATATATTAAAAGTATCTAAACATACAATATACACATGTATAAGATTAAAAACTTGTATTTAAATAAAATATTTCTAAATCAGATAAAATTCATAAATCCTATGTCTTTTAAAAACGCATAAATAGATTGCGTGATGGGGTGAGTTTCCCCAAGCAGGTCTTCTAATGTTAAAATATAACTATTAAAATATCTAAAACGCTGATGGTTAAAATCTGGACACGCGATTAAAATGTGATATACTGTAAATGGTTCATCACACTTTTCACACATGGTTGGAGATCACTTAAGATCAAATGTTTGTGGGTGAAACGCGTGTGACCAATTCGAAGGCGAGTCAGTCTGACATCTGCGCTTCGTGGAGATAAAACAGATAATGGAATGATGTATGAAAATATGGAATGGAGTTTGTTGCTGACTTGCAGGTCCCAGGATTCCTGCCAAGGTTGGTTGGTTGGTTGGTTTTTATGGCGCAAGGTCCAGGTAAGGACAAGCTGCGCCAAACACAAGGTAGCTTACACCAGTTTTTTAAACCCATTAAAAGTATAAAATAATAATATAGTTAAAATGTACATTAAAAGTACAAAGTAGAAATATAGTTAAAATGTATATTAAAGGTATAAAATAGAAATATAGTTAAAATGTATATTAAAGTTATAAAATAGAAGTATTGTTAAAATGTATATTAAAAGTTTGTAAACATACAATATACACATGTATAAAATTAAAAATTTTATATTTAAATAAAATATTTCTAAATCAGATAAAATTCATAAATCCTATGTCTTTTAAAAACGCAAATAGGTTGCAATGGGGTGGTTCCCCAAGCAGATCTTCTAATGTTAAAATGTTACTATTAAAATATCTAAAACGGTGATGGTTAAAATCTGGGCATACAATTAAAATGTGATATACTGTAAATGGTTCATCACACTTTTCACACCATGGTTGAAGATCACTCAAGATCAAATGCTTGTGGGTGAAACGCGTGTGACCAATTCGAAAGAGTGAGTCAGTCTGACATCTGCGCTTCGTGGAGATAAAACAGGTAATGGAATGATGTATGAAAATATGGAATGGAGTTTGTTGCTGACTTGCAGGTCCCAGGATTCCTGCCAAAGAGAATATATGAAATGTTTGAATCCTTTTCTCATGTCTGTTGATGGTATTGAAGGCAAAATGGAAGTAGCTGCAGATTTTGCGGCAGCATCAGCTTTCTCATTGCCATCTATTCCTATGTGGCTTGGTATCCAACTAACAGTATCTCAAATCCATTGTTAGTAACACTATCAATTAATTTGAATATCTTAGACACAACTGGATGGCAGTTATAGTTGTTATTCCTCAAAGCTTCTAACACACTCATACTGTCAGTGTACACACAAAATTTACGTTCATTTTTAGTTCTTACCAACTGGAGTGCTCGATATAGCCGTAGCCTCAGCAGTGAAGATGGAGCAGGATTTGTGAAGGCTATAACTGTAGGAGGTATCATCAAGATAAACTCCACAGCCAACTGATCCTGGACATTTGGATCCATCCGTAAATACTGGAGTGTACATAGTGTACTGACAGCGATGGAATGAATAAAGCTGTTGAAGAATAGCAGTACTTGTGTCTGATTTTTATTTTTACTAAAGGGATTTAACACAATAATGTGTGGATTATACCAAGGTGAATGTGCGTAAAGGTCGGTAGACTCAATTCGGACATCACATAGGTCAGAAAGCAAAATAATAGATTTCATACGACAGAGAAAAAGTGGAATGCTTGATGGTCTAGCATTATATAATCTTTTTAAGAGCAGCAATTGGAATCGTGGAACGCAAGGTATGAGAGGAGTGGATATGATTTAGAATAATAATTAAGAGACAGCTGCATCCGCCGCAGGTCTAATGGTAATTGTTGGCAGATTACATATAGACTCTGGACGGGTGATGTACGAAATGCTCCCGCAGCAAATCCTTAAAACGCAGTGTGGTGGACGGTATCAATCTACGTAAAATGGAAGATCTAGCCAATCCATAAGCAACATAACCATAGTCAATACGAGATAAAATGATTGATTGATAAATTCGGAGCAATGAAGTGCGATCTGCACCCCAAAATGTATTAGACAACACCTTGAGGATATTGAGCAATCGCTTGCACTTCTTCCGCAGATATAAAATATGCGGAAGGAAAGTTAACTTCTTATCGAAAATTACCCCGAGGAATTTTATCTCGTTGACCACAGGAATAGGTCTATTGCTTATGTGAAGCACAGGATCGGGATGAAGACTAGTTTTCCTACAGAAATGGACACAGTGACTCTTACTAGGAGATATACTAAGACCATTTCGTTCACACCCAGTAGTTAGATTGTTTACAGCTGTTTGCAATTGTCTCTCAATTATATTCATGTTTGAACCCTGATATGAAATTTGTAAGTCATCAACATATAAATTGCTATGAACTGAAGATGGTAACTGATGAAGTATGTTATTGATGAAAAAGGTTAAAAAGGGTTACGCTTAAGAAAACGCTACCTGGAGGAGACACCTCAGCTTGAGTAAAAGTATTGGAAACTGTACTTCCAATACGTACTTTAAATAGCCTAGTAGCTAGAAAATTCTGTATAAATATTGGAAGATTACCCTTAAAATCCAAGATTATGCATATTACGGAGAACACCATAACGCCACGTACGATCGTATGCTTTCTCAATATCGAAGAAAATTGCAACAAGATGGTTTCTCCTCACGAAATTATTTCGAATTTGGGATTCCAGATCTACTATGTTGTCAATAGTGGATCGTCTTCTTCGAAATCCGCGTTGTTGAAGGGGTATGCAATTATTCTTCTCTAAGATGTAAATGAGTCTAGCATTGACCATACGCTCAAACGTTTTGCACAAGCAACTCGTGAGAGCTATTGGACGATAACTCAGAGGGTCAGATGAATCTTTGCCAGGTTTCAAAATTGGAATCACTATCGCTTCTCTCCATGATGTAGGATAAGCATGCTCAGTCCAGATTCTATTAAACAATGAAAGTATGTTTAATAAAGAATCATGATTTAAATGACGGAGCATTTGATACGAGATTCCATCTGGTCCTGGACTAGTGTCGTTTGCTTTAGATAAAGCAGTCTTCAATTCTGACAGTTCAAAATCACAATTATAGGGTAGAATATGTCGATCATGAAAGCTTAGAGGTGTCCGCTCAGCGATTCTTTTAATCCTTAGAAAAGTAGGATTATATGAATCAGAGCTGGAAATACTAGCAAAGGTTTCACTGATGACATTAGCAATATCTACCGCTGAGGAGTGTATTGCAGTTCCGGTTTTTAATACAGGAATGGAATAATCCTGATAAGTACCATTGGCTGCTTTAACTTTCCTCCATAATTGTTGACTTGTTGTCGATGAATTGATTGACGACACGTAGCGAATCCAAGATTCTCTTTGACTCTGACGTCTAACTCTTCGAGCTTGAGCTTTGGCTTTCTTAAAAGCAACAAGATTCTCCGCAGTAGGGTATCTTCGGAATATATTCCATTGCTTCCTTTGTTTCTTATAGGAGAGTTGACACTTTTCATTCCACCAAGGTTTACTGTGTTTATGTGGAGTGTTGGAATTTTTAGGGATAGCAACATCCGCAGCTCGGATTATTGTGTCGGTGACATATTTAACGGCATCATCTATCATATCTGTCTTAACTCTTGTCTCACTAATCACAGCCAATTGCGTGAAAAGTGTCCAATCGGCTCGACTGTACACATAATTAGGTGGGTTGTGACACACACTATTATTTCCAGCCTGAGACACGATTAGAGGGAAATGATCACTCTTGTAAAGGTCATTTCCAACTTCAAAATTCAGCAATGGCAAGAGTGATGGAGAACATATAGCTAAGTCCAGAGAGTGAAATGTCCGTGTAGGTTCGTGAAAATAAGTCTTCTCGTCGGTATTTAGCAGACAGAGGCAATTGTCAGAAATTAACTTTTCTATCTGACGACCGCGAGAATTCGCATCATCACTACTCCCACAGAGGACTATGTCCGTTAAAATCACCGAGCAATAAATAGAGAGTTGGGAGGTTGAGCAACCAAATCATTCAGTTCCTCTTCTTGGATGACATCATTTCGTGGTAAGTAAGGGCTACACACTGTTATTAGACATGTGGTGTGGATTCTCACAGCCACTGCCTGGAGTGTAGTTCTTAACTGATGTGCTGTACTGGGATAAGTGTTTGATGTAATTATACAAACTCCACCAGACACAGCAGCATCACCATCATTATCCTTTCTGAAGCACTGAAACCCACGCAGTTTGGTGACAACAGTGGGCTTCAGGAATGTCTCCTGGAGAGCCACACATGTGGGGTTAAAGCGAGAGATGATGGATTTGATGTCATCAAAGCGAGAACGAAAACCACGACAATTCCAGGAAACAAAGGAAGTCACTGGAATATATTCTAGCCTTTATCACTGTTGCTTATGGTCATCTCAGATGAGTCTTCAGAATTGAAATCATCATCTGATGGATGCAGCTTGACAGTGTCTGCATCCAAACACAGAAGAGCTTTTTTTGTTGTCAAGGAAGACTTTCTAGGGCCTTCCTTGGCCAATTTTAATTTCCTAGCCTTCAAGGCTTTTGATTTTGCCAAAGCTGATTTGGTGATTGTAGGTGTTATTTCTATTGATCTTTGCTTTGGAAGAGAGTTAGCTGAAGAGGCAGAGTTTGTATCTGTTTGGGTGCTGCAGGATCGGGTCACTTTTTTGCCATAGCTGCATAACTAACACCAGGAGTTGGAGTGCGGTAACTAACTATGCGACGCGACGAGCTTCAATATAGGACACATTGTTCTTGATCTTAATAGTGACAATTTCCTTTTCCTGTTGCCAAACGGGACAAGATCTGGAATATGAGGGTGGTCTCCTTGCAGTTGACGCACATTTTTTTGGCTTTGCAGGTAACACTATCATGGTCGTCAGTTTGCGAACAGCGAGCACAAGTAGGTTTTCCTCTGCAAGCCATTTTAGAATGCCCATAACGTTGGCACTGGAAACATCTGAGAGGATTTGGTATATATGGTCGCACTGAACAACGCATATATAAGCCACTTTGATGTATTTTGGCAAGTCTGGCGTTGCAAAGTCAAAATAAGGTGTTTGGTATTTAAGATAATACCATCCCTTTTTATTGTTATTCTTTTAACCGCGCAGACTTTCTGACTTTTCAAATTGTCAAGAATTTCATCTGTTGACGTGTGGTATAAATCCTCTGCAGAAATAACTCCCTGCACAAAGTTTAATTTCGTATGAGGCTCAACAGTTACTGGTATTTCAGCAAGTTCTTTCATAGTCTGTATCATGATTGACTGTTTATCAGAACTGGTTTCAATCAGTAAATTTCCAGTTCGTAATTTCTTTACTGATTTCAAGGCACCCAGATGAGATATAAGTCCCTTTTCAATAAGAAAAGGAGAAACATATTCAAACGATCCTCCTATTCTTTTCATTATGAAGAATTTCGCACTGCACATAGGCATTTGTTGCTCCCGAGGGAGTGAGGAAAAAGTTTCTTTGTTCATATGTAGTGAGTTAAAATTCAGGGACTAGACGGCACCACCCACCACGGAGCCCTACAAGGGGTTGGTTGGTTGGTTGGGTTTTATGGCGCAAAATCCAAAAATGGACATGCTGCGCCAAGAAAAGGGTTTGGAAAAGGATATTTTATTTTATTTATTTATCATTTTTCACCATTATTTTTAAAACCCAAGCAACATTAAAACTTTAAAACACAAAAATAAATGTATACGTTTACATTAAAATCCAATTAAAAATATAAAAGGAAAAATTTAAAAGTATATATCAATTAAATATAATGTAAAAACCTATTCCCTCAAAAGGCAAATAGGTTACTGTGGGTGGTTCCCCAAGCAAATCACACAAATTTAAAATATCACATTTAAAAAGAGTAAACGATATTGGTTAAAATATGGACATGCAATTAAAATATGATGTACAGTGAGTGGTTCATCACACGTTTCACACCATGGTTTTAGTTCACTTAGAAACAAATGTCTGTGTGTGAAACGTGTGTGTCCGATACGAAGTCGAGTCAATCTAACATCTGCACTTCGTAACGGTAAAACAGATAATGAGGTGAGTGATGAGAAAATAGTACGGAGTTTGTTTCCGACCTGCAAGTTCCATGATTCATCCCAAAGGGAATAAATAAACCTTTTAATACCTTTCTCACATCTGAGAGCGGAATAAATGGTAAAACTGGATCTTCAGCAGCCTTTGCAGCTGCATCCGCTCTCTCGTTTCCATCAAGACCTATGTGACTTGGTATCCAACAAAATATTATTTTGTATCCCTTGCCAGCAAGGGAATCCAATGCTCTGAAAATTCTCGACACAACTGGATGACATGTAACACTATTGTTCTTCAAAGCTTCAATAATACTCATGCTGTCAGTGTATATACAATATTTTTATAATCATCTGTATTCACATGCTGAAGCGCGTAGTAAATTGCTGTTGCTTCAGCAGTAAAGATGGAGCAGGATGGATGTAGGCTGTAACTAAAAGCTGTATTGTTAATAAAAATTCCACAGCCCACATGTCCTGCTGTTTTAGAACCATCTGTGAATACAGGTTTATAGGATTTGTACTGACAGCGATGAGAATAGTATAGCTGATGAAAAACAATAGGTGTTGTGTCCGATTTTCTGTAGAGAGCAAAGGTATTGATGAAAGTGTTTGTTGGGTCATACCAAGGCGGATGAGTAAATGGATCAACAGACTCTATCCGAACATCATAGGTCTGTGAGCCACAGATGTGATTTGGCTCGTGTTAGAAACGGTGGGATGCTCATTGGACGAGCATCGTATAATCTCATGAGAGAAGGTATTTGGAACCATGGAACATATCGGATGATTAGGTGTCGACTTGATTTTAGCATAATAATTGAGAGACTGCTGCATTCGTCTCAGGTCTAATGGCAATTGTTGGCATATTGCATACAGACTCTGAACGGGTGATGTGCGGAATGCGCCTGAACATAATCTCAGAGCAGAATGATGGACAGTGTCCAGTCGGCGCAAAACAGAAGACCTAGCGGATCCGTAAACAACACAACCATAGTCTATGCGGGATAAAATTAATGATTGGTAAACTCGGAGGAGTGACGTGCGATCAGCACCCCAAGATGTATTTGAAAGCACCTTGAGGATATTGAGTGATCGCTCACACTTCTTCCGCAAATGTAGAACATGCGGAAGAAAGGTTAATTTACGGTCAAATATCACCCGAGGAATTTTACCTCACTGACCACAGAGTATAGGTGTGTTGTTTATACGAATTACAGGATCATTGTGGAGACTAGTCTTCCTGCAGAAATGGACACATTTGCTCTTGCTAGGAGATAATGTATGGCCATTCTCAGCACACCATGCAGCAATTTTATTAACAGATGTTTGTAATTGTCTCTCAATTAAATTCATGTTAGACCCTTCACACGATATTTGCAGGTCATCAACGTACAAAGTACCATGAACAGAAGGTGAAAGTTGATGAAGAATGCTATTTATATGAAGATTAAAAAGGGTGACACTTAAAATACTTCCCTGAGGAACACCTTCAGGTTGGTTAAAAGTATTGGACAAAAACGTACCAATACGAATTTTAAAACCACAGGAGCGTAAAGTTTTGTATAAATATCGGCAAATTACCCTAAAGCCAAAATCATACATCCTACGGAGAATTCCATAACGCCACGTACGGTCGTAAGCCTTCTATGTCAAAGAAAATGGAAACGAGATGATTCCTCCGCACAAAAGTATTGCGGATCTGCGTTTCCAAATGAGTAATATTATCTAGAGTGGATCTTCGTTTACGGAAGCCACTCTGATTGATATGTATACATTTACTTTTTCTAAGACATATACGAGACGGGCGTTGACCATACGTTCGAGAGTCTTACATAAGCAACTCGTCAGAGCTATTGGTCGATAATGTGAAGGAACAGAAGGATCTTTACCAGCCTTAAGGATCGGAATCACTATTGCTTCGCTCCAAAATAATGGAATTTATTTTCAGTCCAGATCCTGTTAAACAAAAACAGCATGTTCAACAGTGAGCCTGGACTTAAATGGCGAAGCATTTGATAGCTGATTCCATCAGGTCCTGGGCTAGTATCATTGGCCTGCTGTAATGCTTTTTCAATTCCAACATCCGAAATTTACAGTTGTACGGAAAAGCTTGTCCATGGTTGAAACGAATTTGTATTCGCTCAGCGCGACTCTTAGTCCTTAAGAACGAAGGACTATAAGAGTCGTTGCTTGAGACACTAGCAAAGGTTTCACCAAGAACGTTAGCGATGTCCTTAGGAGAAGAATACACAGCAGCTCCGGATTTTAATATAGGAATAGAAGATTCCTATAGATTCCATTGGCTGCTTTTACTCTTCTCCACAACTGTTTACTGGATGTGGAAGAAGTTATTGATGACACATAGCGAGACCAAGATGCCTTCTGACTTCGACGACGAGCTCTGCGAGCTAATGCTTTGCTCTCTTAAAGGCGATAAGATTCTCCGTTGTGGGGTATCTTCTGAATAGCCCCATAACTTCCTCTGTTTTTATATGTCCCTTGGCATTCTTTGTTCCACCAAGGTTTGCAATGCCTGTGTGGTATAGAGGAACTTTTAGGTATTGATGCATCAGCTGCATTCTTAATTGTTTCAGTGACTTTATAAACAGCAATATCAATATCTTCGATCAAAACCATTTCATCATCAACGACTGCCAATTGCGCAAATAATGTCCAATCTGCCCGACTGTACACGTAAGTAGGTAGACATTGTTCTACTCTACCTCCAGTCTGGGAGATGACGAGAGGAAAATGATCGCTATTATGCAGATCATTTCCTACATTAAAATTTAACAATGGCAGAAGAGATGGAGAACAAATGGCAAGATCGAGAGAATGAAAATGTTCTCGTGGGTACATGGAAATATGTCTTCTCGTCGGTATTAAGCAGACAGAGACTGTTATCTGAAATAAAACGCTCTATCTGCCGACCACGAGAATTAGTATCATCATTTCCCCACAAAGAACTATGGCCGTTAAAGTCACCCAACAGTAGAAATGGTGTTGGCAGCTGATCTATTAATGCATCGAGTTCCTCTTGGCAGATGACATCATGTGGTGGTAAATATAAACTACAGACAGTTAATAAGCATGTAGTATAAATTCTTACAGCAACTGCCTGTAGAGTAGTATTTAATGGATGGGCAGTGCTGGGGTAAGCATTAGATGTTAATATACAAACACCTCCAGACACTGCACCATCATCACCACAGTCTTTTCTAGAGCATGTAAACCCTCGCATTCCAAAATTATTGCTCGACTTCAGGAATGTCTCCTGAAGGGCAATGCATGCGGGGTTGTATGCTGAAATTATAGACTTGATGTCATCATGATGAGAACGCAAACCATGGCAGTTCCAAGAAACTAAGGAAGTTATTGTTGAATAAGGAAAGCTCCTTTCCCGGAGCCGGAAGGCATGCCATCTGGACATCTCCTCCAAAGAGAGATCTTCCTCAGAGGGATGTAGATATACAGCGTCAGCTTCCAGGGATAAGGCTTTACGGGTGGATATGGAGGGTCTAGGTTGCCCTCCTTTGCAGATTTCAGTTTTAAAGCCTTTGGGGCTTTAGATCTAGCTGTAGAAGCTTTTCTACGTAGAGTAGTTGTGGATGTTGATTTTGGCTTTTTCTCATAATTAGGGGTAATTTGACTAATGGAAGTGACAGAGCATCTGTTTGAGTACTAGCCGTTCTGGTGACTTTGGCGGCTACAGTTGCGTAGCTAACTCCTGCTTGAGGTGTACGAGCTGAAACAGCACGTCTCGCCTCGGGATACGAGCAATTATTCTTAACTTTAGTGGTAGTGATCTCCTTTTCCAGTATCCAGGTAGGACAACTTCTAGCGTAGGAGGGTGGTCACCTTTACAGTTTACACACCTCTCCTTTGCAGTACATGACGAGCTGTCGTGGCCAACTGCTGCGCAGCGGGCGCAAGTCAGTTTGCCCTGCAAGCCGCTTTAGAGTGACCAAATCTCTGGCACTGGAAACAACGCAAAGGATTTGGAATAAATGGCCTGACGGATAAATGCATGTACGCAGCTTTAATATGCTGCGGTAGGTCTGGCGTCGCAAATGTCAGTACGAGATGTTTAGTATTGGTGACTTGTCCATCTCGTCTGACAGTGATGCGTTTTACAGCGCAGACCTTTTGATCTTTGAGATTTTCTAAGATCTCGTCCGCAGGCGTATTTAATAAATCCTTGGCGGATACCACACCACGTGAAAAGTTAAGATTAATATGAGGTTGGACGGACACCTCAAGGTTAGCAAGCATGTTCATGCTGCTTATCAGGGTAGCTTGAGCTTCTGAAGCAATTTCTACCATTAGGTCTCCAGAACGAAGTTTCCGGATGCTCTTTACTTCACCGATATTGCCAGATATTGCCTTTTGGATTAGGAAAGGGGATACATTATCAAATGTACCCTCTTTCCGTTTAACAATATAAAATTTTGCTTCTAATACTGACAAAGTTTGCTCCCGTGGGAGAGAAGAGAAAATTAATTTTTCCATAGTAAGCATGGAAAATTCGGGACCTGACGGCACCACCCACCACCGAGTCCAACAAGGATGCAGACCAGCTGCACCAGTGCTAGCCAGGTCCTATACGCTCATAGTACATTCCTGAAGTGGCCTCCACCCTTAACGAGTCACCCAGTAGATGTACCGATCGCTTGATCCATAAAGCCGATTGATGTGCTGAGGACCACAACTCACCTCCTGTTTACCTGGAAGCAGAGGCCAAAGCAATGTGTTGGTCTCAGGAGGCCTCAATTACCAGGATCCTCCTTTCCAGGGACACGGGTCTCCACGCACGGCAAACACGTGGGTGATTTAGTCCTCAAGAGTAGCTAATAGCAACAGAGCGGCGAAAGCTACTCAAGGGGAGCCCTCAACCTCTTACGAGGCAACCACAATGAGGGAGAAAAGGAAGAAAAAGCAGAAGATTAGAGGAGAGAAGAAAATAAAGAAGAGGAAAGATCACTAGGGTACCTCGGGATTGTGACACCCGTGTTTACCTAAAGAAGGTAAACCCCCTGAGGGGGCCCTACAAGGGGATACAGGTTAACTGTACCAGTGCTAGTCAGTCCCTATACGCTCACGGTACATCCCTGAAGTGGACTCCACCCTTAACGAGTCACCCAGTAGATGTACCGATCGCTTGATCCATAAAGCCGATTGATGTGCTGAGGACCACAACACACCTCCCGTTTACCTGAAGCAGAGGCCAAAGCAATGTGTTGGTCTCAGGAGGCCTCAATTACCAGGATCCTCCTTTCCAGGGACACGGGTCTCCACGCACGGCAAACACGTGGGTGATTTAGTCCTCAAGAGTAGCTAATAGCAACAGAGCGGCGACAGCTACTCAAGGGGAGCCCTTAACCTCTTTCGAGGAAACCACACTGAGGGAGAAAAGGAAGGAAAAGCAGAAGAGTAGAGGAGAGAAGAAAATAAAGAAAAGGAAAGATCACTAGGGTACCTCGGGATTGTGACACCCGTGTTTACCTAAAGAAGGTAAACCCCCTGAGGGGCGGGTGATGTGCGAAAAGCTCCACAGCATATCCTTAAAGCCATAGAGCAAGGAATAAGGGGAGGGGAAATTTCCCCCTTTCGATGAAGTATCAACTGTAACCGAGCGGCCATATTAGTTGGATAAGAAAAGCGCTTATTTTGTATGCAATAACATAAGTGCTAAATTTATTTCTTAATTTTTGATATTTAAGTTACATTATTTTCTTAATTTGAATTTAAAAGAAGAAATGACATCTTGTGTAGCATTCGGATGCACTAATAGAAGGTCAAGAAATTGGAAGGAATAACATTTCACAGGTAAAGAAAAATTTTGTGCTCAGCTTAGAGTGTTGCTTATTTGCAGTTTGCTTAGCTATCGTTTTATTATTTAATGTATTAATGATTGCATAAAAATTACATTAAGTTAAATGATAGTTTAATAATTATTAAATTATATTATTTTTAAGTAATTTCTCGTTTAAAACAATATTGAAATTCATGTTGTATGTATAGAACCATAAAAGCAATGATTAACTCTATGCATGCTTTCTAAGCCTTATGTATGGAACAGATATTTTAGTACATGGAAATAAAAATATATATAATTTATGTATAAATTTTCTTTCTAATTATTATTACTAAGCTTCTTATATCAGTTAATGTTAACGAATATAATGTGTTTTGATTAAGGACAGTAATTCTACTAACCTTTGATAATCCAGTTGATTTTTCTTGGTTTCCTTAAAAATATTATAAAAATTTTAAAATTCAATTACAATGTAGAATATTTTTTTATCATGAACTCATACAGTACTATTGCATGTTCATCTGTTATTCCTCAAACCTGTGTTTGCAAAGGGTTATAAAAATAGCTTAAAAATATATATTTAAGATAAATATTTTAATTGTTTATAGTTTTTATAAAATGTTTCTTTTTAGAAAAAGTAAAGAAAATTTGTTTTTATGACAATTAAGCATGTATTTGTATATATAAGTATCTATTTTTATATTGTATAATGTGTTTTCCATAATGATTTTTAATCCAAGTGAAGAATTAGCAAAATGTTTTATTTTTACTTTCTATGTGTTATAGTTATTCCATGTATGTTATTTCATTATCTGTTAAAGTTGGTTCACATTAAAGTAACATTTTTTTCTAAAACCATAATTATGTTTGTCGCTAAAATATTTAGTAATAAATGTGATGATCAAATTTAATATTCTAGTATTATGTCTAGCCCTTATAAAATATGGATATTCAATTTGTAAGAGTTTTTAATTATCTGAGATGTAATCGCCAATATCCAAAAGTTAATGTCTAGATGATGTTATTTTTATGATATCGAGTGGACATCCAAGTTTTGAATATCTCAAGGATTTGATGCAGATCTAATAGATATCTGGATATGAATTGAAATTGATCTGGTTATCACATAGATATTTGTGGTTGTGTGGGTAATGTTAATTCTAGTTGAAGAATAAGCAAATTATTATGATTTTATATTCTATATGTTATACTTATTTCATGTATGTTTTTTATTATCTGTTAAAGTAAGTTTATAATAAAATAATATTTTGTCCCAAAAACATATTTATGTTTGTCAGTAAAATATTTATTTATAAATGTGTTGGTTAAATTTAATGATATTTCTTTATTTTGGTTGGTTGGTTGGGTTTTATGGCGCAAGGTCCAAAAGCGGACATGCTGCGCCAAAATTAAGTTTTGTAGCAGCTATTCATTTCTGCTGCAAATTACATTATATTTACTTATTTTCGTTTTTTTTTTAGAAACCCAAGCAACATTAAAATTTTAAAAAACAAAAATTAGTGTATACACATATCTTAAAATCAAGATTTAAAATACAAAAAAGAGGTTAAAAATATATATATAATTTTAAAAATTTATATTGTACAAATTTAAATATAATGTAAAAAACCTATTGCCCTCAAAAAGGCGAATAGGTTCCTGTGGGGTGGCTCCCCAAGCAAATCATACAAGGTTAAAATATCACAGTTAAAAAAGTGTAAACGATACTGGTTAAAATTTGGACATGAAATTAAAATATGATAAGCAGTGAATGGTTCATCACACGTTTCACAATAAGGATTTAATTCGTTTAGAAACAAATGTCTGTGTGTGAAACGTGTGTGTCCGATACGAAGGCGAGTTAATCTAACATCAGCACTTCGTAGCGGTAAAACTGATAATGATATGAGATATGGAAAAATGGCGTACAATTTGTTGGTGACCTGCATGCTCCCAAAAGAATTCCTGGAAGAGAGGAATAGGCAAACTTTTTAACACACTTCCTCACATCTGGAAGTGGGATGGATGATGGCATTGGAGTTGATGCTGCTTTAGCAGCCGCATCTGCCTTTTCATTTCCCTCGAGACCTACGTGACCTGGGATCCAACAAAATTTGATATCATACCCCTTGCCAGCAAGGGAATCCAAAATTTGGAAAATCTTGGACACAACCGGATGACAGTGAAAATTCGAATTTCCCAACGCTTCCAATACACTCAAGCTGTCAGTATACACGCAAAGGAATGAGAATTTACAATACTCACGAGCTGAAGCGCTTTATAAATTGCAGTAGCTTCAGCTGTAAAGATGGAGCAGGAAGCATGAAGGCTGTAATTATATGTATTATTGTTCATAAAAATACCACAGCCGACATGTCCTGCAGTTTTTGAACCATCCGTGAATATTGGCGTGTAGGAAGAATACTGACAGCGATGTGAATAATAGAGCTGTTGGAAAATTGCAGAGGTTGTGTCCGATTTTCTACAGTTGGTAAATGGATTAATTATCAATATTTGTGGATCATACCAAGGTGGATGTGCTAATATGTCCGTTTTAATAAAACGGACATCACATAGGTCAAACAAGGATAAATGATTAGATTTTGTTCGAGTGAGGAAGGGTGGGATGCTGTATGGTCTAGCATCATATATCCTCGCCATAGTATGATTAAGAGCAGACGACTATAATTTACGATGAGGGTCAGGACATAATTTTACAATAGTAATTGAAGAGACAGCTGCATATCCGCCGCAGGTCTAAAGGCAATTGTTGGCATATTGCATAAAGACTATGGACGGGTGATGTGCGGAATGCGCCTGAACATATTCTCAGAGCAGAATGATGGACAGTGTCCAGTCTCCGTAGAACAGAAGAGTCTAGCGGATCCATAAACAACACAACCATAGTCAAGTCTAGATAAAATTAATGATTGGTAAACTCGGAGGAGTGACGTGCGATCAGCACCCCAAGATGTATTTGAAAGCACCTTGAGGATATTGAGTGATCGCTCGCACTTCTTCCGCAAAATGTAAAACATGCGGAAGAAAGGTTAATTTATGGTCAAATATCACTCCGAGGAATTTTATCTGACTGACAACTGGTATAGCCGTGTTGTTTATACAAATAACAGGATCATTATGGAGGTTAGTCTTCCTGCAGAAATGGACACATTTGCTCTTGCTAGGAGATAGTGTATGGCCATTCTCAGCACACCATGCAGCTAATTTATTAACAGATGTTTGTAGTTGTCTCTCAATTAAACGCATGTTTGACCCTTCACAAGATATTTGCAGGTCATCAACGTACAAGGTACCATGCACAGAAGGTGAAAGTTGATGAAGTATGTTACTGATATGAAGATTAAAAAGGGTGACACTTAAAATACTTCCCTGAGGAACGCCTTCAGGTTGGTTAAAAGTATTGGACAAAACAGTACCAATACGAACTTTAAACCACGTGAGCGTAAAAATTATGGATAAATATCGGCAAATTACCCTAAAGCCAAAATCATACATCCTACGGAGAATTCCATAACGCCACGTACGATCGTAAGCCTTCTCTATGTCGAAGAAAATGGAAACCAGATGATTTCTCCGCACAAATGCATTGCGGATTTGCGTTTCCAGAACAGTAATATTATCTAGAGTGGATCTTCCTTTACGAAAGCCACTCTGATTAATATGAATGTATTTATTTTTTTCTAAGACATATACGAGACGGGCGTTGACCATACGTTCGAGAGTCTTACATAAGCAACTCGTCAGAGCTATTGGTCGATAACTTGAAGGAACAGAAGGATCCATACCAGCCTTAAGGATCGGAATCACTATTGCTTCTCTCCAAAGTAATGGGAATTTATTTTCAGTCAGATCCTGTTGAACAAAAACAGCATGTTCAACAAGGAGTCTGGACTTAAATAACGAAGCATTTGATAGCTGATTCCATCAGGTCCTGGGCAAGTATCATTGGCCTGCTTTAGATAAAGCAGACTTCAATTCCAACAGTCCGAAATTTACAGTTGTACGGAAAAGCTATGTCCATGGTTGAAACGAATTGGTATTCGCTCAGCGCGACTCTTAGTCCTTAAGAACGAAGGACTGTAAGAGTCGTTGCTTGAGACGCTAGCAAAAGTTTCACCGATGACATTAGCAATATCTACCGCTGAGGAGTAGAACACACAGCAGCTCCGGATTTTAATATAGGAATAGAAAATTCCTTATAGATTCCATTGGCTGCTTTTACTCTTCTCCATAACTGCTTACTGGATGTGGAAGAAGTTATTGATGATACATAGCGAGACCAAGATTCTCTTCTGACTTCGACGACGAGCTCTGCGAGCTAATGCTTTGGCTCTCTTAAAGGCGATCAGATTCTCCGTTGTGGGGTATCTTCTGAATAGCCCCATAACTTCCTTTGTTTTTTATATGTGTCTTGGCATTCTTTATTCCACCAAGGTTTGCAATGCCTGTGTGGTATAGATGGAACTTTAGGTATTGATGCATCAGCTGCACTCTTATTATTGTCTCAGTGACTTTACAAACAGCAATATCAATATCTTCGATCAAAACCATTGTCATCATCAACAACTGCCAATTGCGTAAATAATGTCCAATCTGCCCGACTGTACACGTAAGTAGGTAGACGTTGTTCTACACTACTACCTCCAGTCTGGGAGATGACGAGAGGAAAATGATCGCTATTATGCAGATCATTTCCTACATTTAGATTTAACAATGGCAGAAGAGATGGGGAACAAATGGCTAAGATCGAGAGAATGAAAAGTTCTCGTGGGTACATGGAAATATGTCTTCTCGTCGGTATTAAGCAGACAGAGACTGTTGTCTGAAATAAACCGCTCTATCTGCCGACCGCGAGAATTAGTATCATCATTTCCCCACAAAGAACTATGGCCGTTAAAGTCACCTAACAGTAGAAATGGAGTTGGCAGCTGATCTATTAATGCATCGAGTTCCTCTTGGCTGAGGACATCATGTGGTGGTAAATATAAACTACAGACAGTTAATAAGCATGTAGTATGAATTCTTACAGCAACTGCCTGTAGAGTAGTATTTAATGGATGGGCAGTGCTGGGGTAAGCATTAGATGTTAATATACAAACACCTCCAGATACTGCACCATCATCACCACAGTCTTTTTCTAGAGCATGTAAACCCTCGCAGTTTGGAAAAGTTGTTGTTTGACTTCAAGAATGTCTCCTGAAGTGCAACACATGCGGGGTTGTATGCTGAAACTATAGACTTGATGTCATCAATTCGAGAACGCAAACCATGGCAGTTCCAAGAAACTAAGGAAGTTATTGTTGAGTTAGAAAGCTCCTTTCCCGGAGCCGGAAAGCAGTGCTCATCTGAGTTTCTGATGAATCCTCAAAACTATCTTCGTCAGAGGGATGTAGATATACAGCGTCAGCCTCCAACGCTAGCCTTGCTTTTCTTTCTGTCAAGGAAGACCTACGAACGCCTTCTTTGGCAGATTTTAGTTTTAAAGCCTTTAAGGCTTTAGATCTAGCCGTTGGAGCTTTTCTACGGACAGTAGTTGCTGATGTTGATTTTGACTTTTTCTCAGTATTAAGGGTAATTTAACAATTGGAAGTGACAGAGCATCGGTTTGAGTACTAGCCGTTCTAGTGACCTTGGCGGCGACAGTTGCATAGCTAACTCCTGCTTGGCAGGTGTACGAGCGGTAACAGCACGTCTCGCCTCGGGATATGACACATTGTTCTTAACTTTTGTGGTTGTGATCTCCTTTTCCAGTATCCATGATAGGACAACTTCTAGCGTAGGAGGGTGGTCACCTTTACAATTGACACACCTCTCCTTTGCAGTACAAGTAACAAGCTATCATGGCCAACTGCTGCGCAGCGAGCGCAAGTCAGTTTGCCCCTGCAAGCCGCTTTGGAGTGACCAAATCTCTGGCACTGGAAACAACGCAAAGGATTTGGAATAAATGGCCTGACGGATAGCATCGCATATACGCAGCTTTAATATGCTGCGGTAGGTCTGGCGTCGCAAATGTCAGTACGAGATGTTTAGTATTAATAGAAACTTGCCCATCGCGTCTGACAGTTATGCGTTTTACAGCACAGACCTTTTGATCTTTGAGATTTTCTAAGATCTCGTCCGCAGACGTATTTAACAAATCCGCTGGCGGATACCACACCACGTGAAAAGTTAAGATGTATTATGAGGTTGGACGGACACCATCAAGGTTAGCAATTGCATGTTCATGACTGCTTATAAGTATTGCTTGTGCATCTGATGCGACTTCTACCATTAGATCTCCAGAACGAAGTTTCCGTATGCTCTTCACTTCTCCGATATTTCCAGATGAATTGCTTTTTCAATTAGGAATGGGGATACATTATCAAATGTACCCTCTTTCCGTTCTTTTAACAATATAAAATTTTGCTTTTAATAATGGATCAAGGTTTGCTCCTGTGGGAGAGAAGAGAAATTTATAGAAATATTCATGTAGAATATCATAAAAATTCAGGGACCAGACGGCACCACCCACCATGGAGCCCTACGAGTGGATACATGTTAGCTGTACCAGTGCTAGCCAGGTCCTATACGCTCACAGTATATCCCTGAGGTGGCCTCCACCCTTAACGAGTCACCCAGTAGATGTACCGATCGCTTGATCCATAAAGCCGATTGATGTGCTGAGGACCACAACACACCTCCCGTTTACCTGAAGCAGAGGCCAAAGCAATGTGTTGGTCTCAGGAGGCCTCAATTACCAGGATCCTCCTTTCCAGGGACACGGGTCTCCACGCACGGCAAACACGTGGGTGATTTAGTCCTCAAGAGTAGCTAGTAGCAACAGAGCGGCGAAAGCTACTCGAGGGGAGCCCTCAACCTCTTACGAGGCAACCACATTGAGGGAGAAAAGGAAGAAAAAGTAGAAGATTAGAGGAGAGAAGAAATTAAAGAAGAGGAAAGATCACTAGGGTACCTCGGGATTGTGACACCCGTGTTTACCTAAAGAAGGTAAACCCCCTGAGGGGTTCTTTATTTTGGAGCTAAGCATTAGAAATATTTCATACAAAATGGCAATTTATCATTTAAGTGCTTACATGAATATGGTTTTGGTATATAGCATAGAGCTAAGAGCTATTCCTTGCTCTATGGTATATAGGATAGATAGCTTAACTTCGGCACATAACAAGTTAAATCAATTTTGTCTTTCTGTCATTGAGTATGTAGCTGAAATAGTAATATATAAGGAACTTAGTTCCATTCTAACTATATTCTGTAACTTTTAATGAAAGATGTCATTTTTTAATATTCTAATTTCTTTTCATAGTTTTCCAAAAGATGAGCAGCGGAGAGAAATTTGGATCAAAGCTGTACGTCGGCAAAATTGGCTTCCCTCCAAACATAGTAAGCTGTGTTCAGCACATTTCCCTGAAGAAATGATAGATCGGACATCTCTTTCTTGTGTCAGATTAAGAGATGATGCTTATCCAGTTATATTTAAAGAATTTCCATCCTATTTGCAAAAGGTAAGATTGTTATAAAATATTTTCAAAATTCATAATTTTTACTTAATGAGAAATAAAAATGCATCTTTTAATCATTTTAAAAGGTAGAATATATCGTTTTACAAGAAAATTCTTTGGAGTTAAATACAATCAGAATTTTCTTATTTACTTTGTTGATATTTTTAAAAATATCTTTTTTTTTTAAATTTTTCGTTTTAAACAATGCATAACATTAAATAATTTTTATTGTATTTGCCATGCATTCAGAATGCATACAATATTATAAAAGTTGCTTTTTCTACATATTTCTTTTAATATTAAAAATTATCTGAATAAATTGCTGATGAAGTTTTTTAACATTTGTAATGATGTGGATCAATTTTTTATTTTTCAGAAATATAATCCTCGGAAACCGCGAAGCAGTAGTAATATTAAAGATCAATCCAGCCTGTCTACAAATGAAACTATAAAGGATAGGAGTGAAACTACAGCTGTGCCAAGTACTTCTAATGTTGTTGATGCAATTCCTATGTCAGTAACAAATACTAAAATGGAATTATCATCTCCAACAAAAATAGTTTATAAACGAAAAATAGAGAATCTGAATGAAATAATTAAAACCAAAAATAAAAAAATTAAAATTCTCCAACAAAAAACACGTCGTTATAAGAAAAAAATTTGTGACTTAAATATGCTTCTTGAAGAACTTAAAAACCGCAACTTTATTGATGATGATGTTCTGCATGTTTTAGAGACTGTTAGTCTTGTTAATAAGGAATTTCTTACTCGTCAACTTGCAAGTGTAACAGAACAAAATTTGCCTAAAAGTTATTCAAAACAATTAAGATCTTTTGCTCTGACTTTGCATTTTTATTCACCAAAAGCATATGAATTTGTAAGAAAAACCTTCAATTTGGCACTTCCCCATCGACGTACTTTATCAAAATGGTATCAACATATTGATGGAAATCCTGGATTTTCTAAAGAATGCTTCAAAGCATTGGATACTAAAATTAAAAATAGTAAATATCCTTTATATTTTTCTTTAATAATAGATGAAATGGCCATTCGTCAGCATATTGAATATGATGGTAAAGAATTCCATGGCTACATTAATATGGGGCTTTCTGAAAATGAAGATTCTTTACCTGTAGCTAAAGAAGCATTTGTTATTCTTTTGGTTTCTATCAATGATAACTGGAAATTACCTCTAGGCTACTTCCTTACAAATGGGATTAATGGTCATCAAAAAGCTAATTTAATTCAAAATGTTCTCTCCTTTTAAAAAACATTGGTGCTACTGTTGTTTCCCTGACATTTGATGGATTAGCATCTAATTTGACAATGGCTAAAATTCTTGGCTGTTCACTTGATATTAATAATCTTATAACTACTTTTCCACATCCTGATGATGAAAATTCCAAAATTGCAATATTTTTTGATCCTTCACATATGCTGAAACTTGTAAGGAATACTTTTGGAGATAAAAAGCTTGGCTTTTAATAATTCTCTTATAAATTGAAATATATTGATGAATTACATAAACTTCAAGAATCAGAAGGATTACATATGGGAAATAAATTAAGGGCTTCTCATATGTCTTATCACAAACAGAAAATGAAGGTCAAATTAGCAGCTCAAGTGTTGAGTAAAAGTGTTGCAGATGCAATTGAATATTGCAACAACAAGTTAAAACTCAATAATTTTAAAGGCAGTGAAGCTACAGTAGAATTTTTAAGAATTTTTAACACTCTGTTTGATATTTTAAATTCTAGATCTAATAAACAATATGGTTTTAAAAAAGCTCTAAGTCAATCTGATATGCAAAATGTTAAATTATTTCTAAAGCAAGCAGATGAATATATTTCCAATTTGAGGGTAAGTGTTGGTGGTCCAAAAATTTTAGATTCCAACAGGAAAATTGGATTTTTAGGATTTAAAGTATGCATTCAGAGTGTATTGCATATAGCAGAATCATTAATTTGTCCTACAAATCCTCCATTATTTTACTTTCCATTTTACAAGGTCAGCCAAGATCATTTTAGAACTTTTCTTTTCATCAATAAGATTTCATGGTGGCAGCAACAACAATCCAACAGCTCGCCAATTCAAAGCAGCTTATAAAAAATTGCTTGTGAATGCAGAATTGAAACCTGCATCTTCTGGTAATTGTATTCCTTTAACTGAAATCAGTATTTTAAGTGTACCTAGTCACAATTCACCTATTAATGTTATCAATATGTCAACCTCTCAAAATAATATTGTACATTCATTAACAACCTTAAATAGAAGTTCTGATTTGATGATAGAAGAGCAAGATATATTTTTTAAACTAGATTTACTTAATGAATTTTCTTGTGATATAATTTATTATATTGCTGGATTTGTAGTAAAAAATTAAAGCAACTTATTAAATGTGAAGTATGTTTAAATGTATTACAAGCAGTTACTCCCTATAATTTGTCCTTGATTTCCTTCAAATCACAGGGTAAATTGATATACCCATCAGATGATGTTTACAAGATTTGTAAAGTGTGTGAATCTGTATTTAGAAGAAATATGTTACACTCATTTTCAAAATTAAAAAATGTCAGAAAGATAAACATTCAATGTGAATTGGATGCTTTATCTGCTATAAATATTGAAAATATATTTTCTCAATTGAAGCTACATCAATTTGATCATGATCCTCTGGATAATCATGTCATCCAACTAATTAGAGCTGTAATCAAGAATTATTTTGTTATCCGTATTAAGCATTATTGTAAAAATACTTTAAATAATATGAACTCTGTAAGACAATTATATACAAAAGCAATTCTTTTTAAAGGTCAGTAATATATTAGCTTCCTTTTCTAAATAATCAATAGATTTTTTGTATTTGATAAAATAATATTCAAGCATACTTTGTTTATTTTTAATTTCATTCTATAAGAGAAATTTAATTAAAAATTAATTTAGTGATTTTAGTGAAATTATTAGTGAAATTAATTTAGTAAAATTCATTTAGTGAAAACAGTGTGTAAAAAAATTTACATTTGGAGGTTTATTACACACATTCAAAACTTTCTTCTACTTACATTGTTTTTATAAATGCTCTAAAATGTTATAGATGAGTGACATGTATGACAAAAATAAAATTTCTAATCTTGAAAGAAATTTATGTAATTAATAATAATTTTTATAACTTATTTCCCAGCTTGTAAGAAATGTCAGAAAAATAAACGTTCAACGTGAATTGGATGTTTTATCTGCTGTGAATATTGAAAAATATTTCCTCAATTGTGAAACTTCATCAATTTGATCATGATCCTGTGGATATTTATTTCATCCAACTAATTAAATTGTAATTAAGCATTATTGTAAAAATGCTTTAATATATTAGCTTCCTTTTCTAAATAATCAATAGATCTTTTGTATTTGATAAAATAATTTTCAAGCATTCTATGATTATTTTCAATTTCACTCTCTATAAGAGAAATTTAATTAAAAATTATTAACATTTAGTGAAAAGAGTGCAATAAAATTACATTTGGAGGTTTTTTTACATTCAAAACCTTCCTCTACTAACAATCACATTTTTTAATGGTACTAAATTATATAGATGAATGACATGTATGTTTTATAATTTATTTCCCAGCTTGTGAAAAATGTCAGAAAAATAAGCCTTCAATGTGAATTGAATGTTTTATCTGCTTTGAATATTGAAAATGTATTTACTCAATTGAAACTTCATAAATTTCATCATGATCCTCTGAATAATCATGACATCTTACTAATTAAAGCTGTAATTAAGTATTTTGTTATCTATGTTAAGCATTATTTTAAAAATACTTTAAATAATGTGTACTCTATAATTATATATACTAAAGTAATTCTTTTTTTTTTTTTTTAAGGTCTATAATATGTTAACCTCCTTTTATAAATCAAGAAATGTCTTGTATTCAATAAAATATTGAAGCATACTGAGTTTATTTTTAATTTCACTCTATACAAGAGATTTAATTCAAATTAACATTTTTAGTGAAAAAGGTGTGTAAAAGAATTACATTTAGTGATTAATATTCAAAGCCTTCCTCTACTTATAGTCATTTTTTCTTTAAATGCACTAAATTATATAGATGAGTAATATGTATGACAAAAATATTTATTTCTAATTTTTAAAAGAAATTTATGTAATTAAATAACTCTTCTCAGCTTATAAAAAAAATTACATATTCATTACAAATTGTACATTTTATTTCACACAAAAAAATCTATTCTGTACAAATTGTTTTCTTTATGAAAAAAATATCTTTTAATTAATTTGAAGTTATTCTTTGCTATATTTATCGAAATATTGGTGCATGCGCAAATTGTGCTTTTCTTGCGCATGCGTAGTTTATGAATCACTCGACGCGTTCTTCCCTATCAGCATTTGATGCTCCAACCAAGATGGCGGAAATGGCTTCAATCGGACCTAATGCATTTGATAGGATATGCCCTCTCCACTACTCCTAGCTCTATGGATCTATTAATGCATCGAGTTCCTCTTGGCGGATGACATCATGTGGTGGTAAATATAAACTACAGACAGTTAATAAGCATGTAGTATGAATTCTTACAGCAACTGCCTGTAGAGTAGTATTTAATGCATGGGCAGTGCTGGGGTAAGTATTAGATGTTAATATACAAACACCTCCAGACACTGTACCATTATCACCACAGTCTTTTCTAAAGCTGTTAAATCCACGCATGAAGAACTTATTGCTGGACTTCAGGAATGTTTCCTGAAGCGCAACACATGCGGGATTGTAGGCTGAAATTATAGACTTGATGTCATCATGATGAGAACGCAAACCATGGCAGCTCCAAGAAACAAAGGAAGCTATTATTCAGTTTGAAGAGCTCCGTTCCCGGAGCTGAGTGGCATGTCATCTGACATCTCCTCGAGCGATAGATCTTCGTCCGAGGGATGTAATGAAACAGCATCAGCCTCCAGGTATAAGGCTTTACGGGTGGATATGGAGGTCCTAACATTGCCCTCTTTTGCAAGTTTAAGTTTTAGGGCCTTCAGGGCCTTAGATTTAGCCATCGGAGCTTTTCTTTGGGGAATGGTTGTGGAGGTCGATTTTGGCCTCTGTACAGATGTAAGGGGTAACTTTACTGTTGAAAGTGAAAGAGCATCCGTTTGTGTACTAGCCGTTCTGGTGACCTTGGCGGCTACTGATGCATAGCTAACTCCTACTTGAGGTGTACGTGCTGTAACAGCACGTCTTGCCTCGGGATAAGAACAATTATTCTTAACTTTAGTGGTTGTGATCTCCTTTTCCAGTATCCAGGTAGGACAACTTCTAGCGTAGGAGGGGTGGTCACCTTTACAGTTTACACACCTCTCCTTTGCAGTACATGACGAGCTGTCGTGGCCAACTGCTGCGCCGCGGGCGCAAGTCAGTTTGCCCCTGCAAGCCGCTTTAGAGTGACCAAATCTCTGGCACTGGAAACAACGCAAAGGATTTGGAATAAACGGCCAGACGGATAGATGCATATACGCAGCTTTAATATGCTGCGGTAGATCTGGCGTCGCAAAAGTCAGTACGAGATGTTTAGTATTTATAACTTGCCCATCACGTCTGACTGTAATGCGTTTTACGGCACAGACCTTTTGATCTCTGAGATTTTCTAATATCTCGTCCGTAGGCGTATTTAGCAAATCCTTGGCGGATACCACACCACGCGAAAAGTTAAGGTTGGTTGGTTGGGTTTTATGGCGCAAGGTCCAAATATGGACATGCTGCGCCAAGGATAAGGTTTCGGAAAAATACATACATATATATTTTCTCATTTACTTATTTTCTTTTTTTTATTTATTATATATATATATATATGTTCCTTTTTTTTGAAAACCCAAGCAACATTAAAATTTTAAAAAACAAAAACCAGTGTATATATAATCTTAAAATCCATATATAATGGTAGAAAATGAAATGTATATATATAAAATTTTAAAATGTATAAATAAAAATTAAATAAAATTAGAAAAACCTATTGCTTTCAAATAAGCAAATAGATTTCTATGGGGTGGCTCTCCCACCAAATCAAACATAGTTAAAAGGTTTGTTTTGAAAAATATAAAACGGTAGACGTTAAAATTAGGACATGAGATTAAAAATATGATAAACAGTAAATGGTTCATCACACGCTTCATACCATGGATTAAGTTCACTTAAAAATAAATGTCTGTGTGTGAAACGTGTGTGTCCAATACGAAGGCGAGTCAATCTAACATCAGCACTTCGTAAAGGTAAAATTGATAATGATATGAGGGATGAGAAAATGGTATGTAACTTGTTGCCGACCTGCATGTTCCACAATTCTTGCCAAAGACCATGTATAAAGCTTTTTATACCCTTTCTCACATCAGAGAGCGGAACCGATAGTGAAACTGGATCTAATGCAGCCTTTGCAGCTGCATCCGCTCTCTCATTTCCATCAAGACCTACGTGACTTGGTATCCAACAAAATATAATATCATATCCCTTGCCAGCAAGGGAGTCTAATGCTCTGTAAATCTTTGACACAACAGGATGGCAAGTAAAACTATTGTTTCTCAATGCTTCCAATACACTCATGCTGTCAGTATATATACAAAATTGACGATGACAATCTGTATTCACATGCTGAAGCGCATAATAGATAGCTGTGGCTTCAGCAGTAAAGATGGAGCAGGACGAATGCAGACTGTAACTGAAAGCAGTATTGTAAATAAAAACTCCACAGCCCACATGTCCTGCTGTTTTTGAACCATCTGTGAATACAGGTATGTATGATTGATACTGACAGCGATGGTTGGAAAAAAGCGCTTGAAAAACAATAGGTGTTGTGTCTGATTTTGAAAACTGAGCAAAAGAGTTATTTAAGTTAATTGTTGGATCATACCAAGGCGGATGAAGAAAATAATCATTTGTTTCAATTTGCACATCACATAGGTCTGAGAGCCACAGATTTGATTTGGCTCGTGTGAGAAAAGGTGGGATGCTCATTGGACGAGCATCATATAGTCTTTTATGAAAGGCATTAGGAACCATGGAACGTACTGGATGATCAGGGGTCGACATGATTTTAGCGTAATAATTGAGAGACTGATGCATTCGTCTCAGGTCTAACGGTAGTTGATTACATATCACGTATAGACTCTGGACGGGTGATGTGCGGAATGCCCCAGAGCATATCCTCAAAGCAGAGTGATGAATTGTGTCCAGTCTTCGTAAAACGGAAGATCTAGCCGATCCATAAACAACACATCCGTAGTCAATGCGGGATAGAATCAATGACTGATAAACTCGAAGAAGTGATCTGCGATCTGCACCCCAAGATGTATTTGACAACACCTTGAGGATATTAAGCGATAGCTCACACTTCTTCCGCAAATATAAAATATGCGGTAGAAAGGTTAATTTTCGGTCAAAGATAATACCCAGAAATTTTATTTCATTGACTACTTGTATTGGAGTGCTGTTGATGCAAATAATAGGATCATTATGCAGGCTAGTCTTTCTACAGAAGTGGACACATTTACTCTTGCTAGGAGATAGAGTATGGCCATTCTCAGCACACCATGCTGCAAGCTTGTTCACAGCTGTTTGCAGTTGTCTCTCAATTAATCGCATATTAGTCCCCTGACATGATATTTGCAGGTCGTCAACATAGAGTGTACCATTTATTGATGGTGGTAATTGATGTAAAATGTTACTGATGAAAACACTAAAAACAGTGACACTTAAAATAGAGCCTTGGGGAACACCCTCGGCTTGAGTAAAAGTATTGGAAAATACAGTTCCAATACGGACTTTAAAAACACGGGAGCTTAAAAAATTTTGTAGGAATATCGGTAGATTACCCCTAAAGCCAAAATCATATAGTGAACGGAGAATTCCATATCGCCAGGTACGGTCGTATGCTTTCTCGATGTCAAAGAAAATGGAGACCAGATGGTTCCTCCGCACAAAAGCATTGCGGATTTGGGTCTCCAAATATGTGATATTATCAAGAGTGGATCTCCCTTTTCGGAAGCCACTCTGATTAATATGTATACATTTATTTTTTTCTAAGACATATACGAGACGGGCGTTGACCATACGTTCGAGAGTCTTACACAAGCAACTCGTCAGAGCTATTGGTCGATAATATGAAGGATCGGAAGGATCTTTACCAGCCTTAAGGATCGGAATCACTATCGCTTCATTCCAAGCTAATGGAAATTTCTTTTCATTCCAGATCCTATTAAACAAAAGTAATATGTTCAATAGGGAGTCTGGGCTTAAATTTCGAAGCATTTGATAGCTGATTCCGTCTGGTCCTGGACTGGTATCATGGGTCTGCTTTAATGCTCTCTTCAATTCCAACATCCGAAACTCACAGTTGTAAGGCAAGGCTTCACCATGGTTAAAACGAATTGGTGTTCGCTCAGCACGACTCTTAGTCCTTAAGAACGAAGGACTATAAGAGTCGTTGCTTGAGACGCTAGCAAAAGTTTCACCAAGGATATTAGCAATGTCTTCGGGAGAAGAGTATACAGCAGCTCCGGTTTTTAAAATAGGAATTGAAAAATCCTTATAAATCCCACTGGCTGCTTTCACTTTTCTCCACAACTGTTTACTGGATGTGGATGATGTAATTGAAGATATATAATGACACCAAGATTCCTTCTGACTTCGACGACGAGCTCTACGAGCTAATGCTTTAGCTCTCTTAAAGGCGATAAGATTCTCCGTTGTGGGGTATCTCCCAAATAACCCCCATAACTTCCTTTGTTTTTTATATGTTTCTTGGCAATCCTTATTCCACCAAGGCTTGCTACGCCTTTGTAGTGTAGGGGAACTCTTAGGAATTGAAGTATCAGCTGCATTCTTAATTGTTTCGGTGACTTTTGATACGGCTTCATTAATATCCTCGACTGAAACCATTTCATAATCAACAACTGCCCATTGTGAAAATAACGTCCAATCTGCCCGACTGTACACGTAAGTAGGTAAGCGTTGTCTTACACTACCACCTCCAGTCTGGGAGATGACGAGAGGAATATGATCGCTATTATGCAGATCATTTCCTACTTTTAGATTTAACAATGGCAGAAGAAATGGAGAATATATGGCCAAATCGAGGGAATGAAACGTTCTTGTGGGTATATGGAAATATGTTTTCTCGTCGGTATTAAGCAGACAGAGACAGTTATCAGAAATAAACTGTTCTATCTGCCGACCGCGAGAATTAATATCATCACTTCCCCACAAAGAATTATGTCCGTTAAAGTCACCGAGTAACAGAAATGGTGTTGGCAGCTGATCTATTAAAGCATCGAGTTCCTGTTGGCGTATGACATCGTGTGGTGGTAAATATAAACTACAGACTGTTAATAAGCATGAAGTATGAATTCTTACAGCAACAGCCTGTAGAGTAGTATTCAACTGATGGACAGTGCTGGGATAAGTATTAGATGTTAATATACAAACACCTCCAGACACTGTGCCTATATCACCACAGTCTTTCCTAATACAGTTAAATCCTCGCATGGAAAAGTTATTGTTAGACTTCAGGAATGTTTCCTGAAGTGCAAAACATGCGGGATTATGATCTGTAATTAGAGACTTGATGTCATCAAGATGTGAACGCAAACCATGGCATTCCAAGAAATAAAGGAAGTTATTTTTTAAATTGAAAAGCTCCTTTACTGGAGCTGGAAGGCGGGTCTTCTGTCATATCCTCGAACGATCCATCATCGTCCGAGGGAAATAGAGAAACCGCGTCAGTCTCCAGGCAAGAGAAAGCGTTACGGGTGGAAATCGAAGTCGTTTTTGCTTTTTTAATTTCAAGGCTTTCTCCGCTTTTGATTTTGCAAAGGAGCTTTTCTAGAAAACGTAAGAGTTTTTTTAAACTTTGGCTTTTCAGATGATTGGGGTAATCTCACTGGGGAAATAGAAACAGATTCAGTTTGGGTGCTGCTCGATTTAAAGACTTTTCTGGCAGCAGTGGCATAACTGACTCCTGGTTGTGGAGTACGTGAAGTGACTAGTCGTCTTGCCTCAAGATAGGAACACTTGTTGTTAACCTTAATTGTGGCGATCTCTTTTTCCAGTACATACTGAGGACAACTTCGAGAATAGGAGGGATGGTCACCATGACAGTTGACACATGCCTCCTTTGCCCGTGCAGTTCGAGCTATCGTGGCCAATCACCACACAACGAGCACAGGTGAGTTTGCCTCTGCAGGCGTTTCTCGAGTGTCCAAATCGTTGACATTGGAAACATCGCAAGGGATTTGGTATATAAGGCCTGACGGGTAAATTCATATACGCAGCTTTTACGTACTGCGGAAGGTCTGGCGTCGCAAAGTCAGAACAAGGTGCTTAGTATCAATTACTTTGCCATCTCGTCTGACTGTGATGCGTCTTACGCCACAGACCTTCTGATTCTGTAAATTATCCAGAATCTCTTCCGTCGGCGAGTATAATAAATCCCTTGCAGAGATAACACCACAAGAGAAATTAAGGTTTCCGTGAGGCGAAACAGTCACTTCCAAGTTTGCCAACGATTTCATACTTGCCAGAATGGCTGCTTGAGAGTCGGATGCAGCCTCTACAAGCAAGTCACCCGAGCGCATCTTTTGAACTTTTCTGACTTCCCCAACAATTGCCGATATTCCTTTTGAAATAAGGAAGGGAGACACAGTTGTGAAATTTCCCTCCTTCCTCTTAATTACAAAAAATTTCGGTTTAAGATTTTCAAGTTGTTGCTCCCGCGGGAGAAAAGTTATATTTTTAATCTCCATTATATAATTATAAAATTTCGGGACCTGACCGCACCACCCACCACCGAGTCCAACAAGGGGATGCAGTCCAGCTGCACTAGTGCTAGTCCTATACGCTCACAGTACATCCCTGAAGTGGCCTCCACCCTTAACGAGTCACCCAGTAGATGTACCGATCGCTTGATCCATAAAGCCGATTGATGTGCTGAGAACCACAACACACCTCCCGTTTACCTGAAGCAGAGGCCAAAGCAATGTGTTAGTCTCAGGAGGCCTCAATTACCAGGATCCTCCTTTCAAGGGACACGGGTCTCCACGCACGGCAAACACGTGGGTGATTTAGTTCCCAGGAGTAGCTAATAGCAACAGAGCGGCGAAAGCTACTCAAGGGGAGCCCTCAACCTCTTACGAGGCAATCACACTGAGGGAGAAAAGGAAGAAAAAGCAGAAGAATAGTGGAGAGAGGAAAATAAAGAAGAGGACAGATCACTAGGGTACCTCGGGATTGTGACACCCGTGTTTACCTAAAGAAGGTAAACCCCCTGAGGGGGCGAAAAGTTAAGGTTCATATGAGGTTCGACTGACACCTCAAGGTTAGCAAGCATTTTCAAGTTGCTTATGAGAGTTGCTTGTGCATCTGAAGCAACTTCTACCATTAAATCACCAGAACGAAGTTTACGAATGCTCCTTACTTCACCAATATTGCCACTGATACCTTTTTGGATTAGGAAAGGGGATACATTATCAAATGTACCCTCTTTCCGTTTGACAATGTAAAATCTGGCATTTGTTATGTTCAATATGTGCTCCCGTGGGAGAGAAGAAAAAATGCATGATTCCATATTAAACATGGAAGATTCGGGACCTGACGGCACCACCCACCACCGAGTCCAACAAGGGGATGCAGACCAGCTGCACCAGTGCTAGCCAGATCCTATACGCTCACAGTACATCCCTGAGATGGCCTCCACCCTTAACGAGTCATCCAGCAGATGTACCGATCGCTTGATCCATAAAGCCGATTGATGTGCTGAGGACCACAACACACCTCCCGTTTACCTGAAGCAGAGGCCAAAGTAATGTGTTGGTCTCTGGGGGCCTCAATTACCAGGACCCTCCTTTCCAGGGACACGGGTCTCCACGCACGGCAAACACGTGGGTGATTTAGTCCTCAAGAGTAGCTAATAGCAACAGAGCGGCGAAAGCTACTCAAGGGGAGCCCTCAACCTCTTTCGAGGAAACCACAATGAGGGAGAAAAGGAAGAAAAAGCAGAAGAGTAGAGGAGAGAAGAAAATAAAGGGGAGGAAAGATCACTAGGGTACCTCGGGATTGTGACACCCGTGTTTACCTAAAGAAGGTAAACCCCCTGAGGGGGTTATCTATAGTGGATCGTCCTCTTCGAAATCCGCTTTGATGAAGATGTATGCAATTATTCTTCTCTAAGACGTAAATGAGTCTAGCATTGACCATACGCTCAAATGTTTTGCATAAGCAACTCGTAAGAGCTATTGGACGATAACTCAGAGGGTCAGATGAATCTTTTCCAGGCTTCAATATTGGAATCACTATCGCTTCTCTCCATGAAGTAGGATAAGCATGCTCAGTCTAGATTCTATTAAACAATGAAAGTATTGTTTAATAAAGAATCATGATTTAAATGACGGAGCATTTGATACGAGATTCCATCTGGTCCTGGGCTAGTGTTGTTTGCTTTAGATAAAGCAGACTTCAATTCTGACAGTTTAAAATCACAATTATAGGGTAGAATATGTCGATCATGAAAGCTTAGAGGTGTCCGCTCAGCGATTCTTTTAATCCTTAGAAAAGTAGGATTATATGAATCAGAGCTGGAAACACTAGCAAAGGTTTCACCGATGACATTAGCAATATCTACCGCTGAGGAGTGTATTGCAGCTCCGGTTTTTAATACAGGAATGGAATAATCCTGATAAACACCATTGGCTGCTTTAACTTTCCTCCATAATTGTTTACTAGTTGTCGATGAATTGATTGACGACACGTAGCAAATCCAAGATTCTCTTTGACTCTGACGTCTAACTTTTCGAGCTTCAGCTTTGGCTTTTTTAAAAGCAACAAGATTCTCCGTAGTAGGGTATCTTCGGAATATATTCCATTGCTTCCTTTGTTTCTTATAGGAGAGTTGACACTTTTCATTCCACCAAGGTTTCCTGTGTTTATGTGGAATGATGGATTGGTTGGTTGGTTGATTTTTATGGCGCAAGGTCCAGATAAGGACAAGCTGCGCCAACCACAAGATATTATACACCACTTTTTTTTTTACCAATTAAAAGCATAAAATAGTTATATAGTTAAAATGTACTTTAAAAGTATAAAATAGATATATAGTTAAAATGTATATTAAAGGTATAAAATAGAAACATAGTTAAAGTGTATATTAAATGCCTATAAACATATAATATATACATGTATAAAATTAAAAACTTGATATTTTAATAAAATATTTCTAAATCAGATAAAATTCATAAATCCTATGTCTTTTAAAAATGCATATAGATTGCGATGGGGTGGTTCCCCAAGCAGGTCTTCTAATGTTAAAATATTACTATTAAAATATCTAAAACGCTGATGGTTAAAATCTGGGCACGAAATTAAAATATGATATACTGTAAAAGGTTCATCACACTTTTCACACCAAGGTTGGAGATCACTTAAGATCAAATGTTTGTGGGTGAAACGTGTATGACCAATTCGAAGGCGAGTCAGTCTGACATCTGCGCTTCGTGGAGATAAAACAGATAATGGAATGATGTATGAAAATATGGAATGGAGTTTGTTGCTGACTTGCAGGTTCCAGGATTCATGCCAAAGTGAATATATGAAATGTTTGAATCCTTTTCTCATGTCCATTGATGGTATTGAAGGCAAAATGGAAGTAGCTGCAGATTTAGCGGCAGCATCAGCTTTCTCATTGCCATCTATTCCTATGTGGCTTGGAATCCAACAAAACAGTATCTCAAATCCCTTGTTAGTAACAGTATCAATTAATTTGAATATCTTAGACACAACTGGATGGCAATTATTGTTGTTATTCCTCAAAGCTTCTAAGACACTCATACTGTCAATGTACACACAGAATTTACGTTCATTTTTAGTTTGAAGCAGCTGAAGTGCTCGGTATATAGCCGTAGCCTCAGCGGTGAAGATGGAGCAAGATTTGTGAAGGCTATAACTGAAGGAGGTATCATCAAGATAAACTCCACAACCAACTGCTCCTGGACATTTGGATCCATCCGTAAATACTGGAGTGTACATAGTATACTGACAGCGATGGAATGAATAAAGCTGTTGAAGAATAGCAGTACTTGTGTCTGATTTTTTATTCTTACCAAAGGGATTTAGCACAATAATGTGTGGATTATACCAAGGAGGATGTGCGAAAAGGTCGGTAGACTCGATTCGGACATCACATAGGTCAGAAAGCAAAATATTAGATTTAATACGAGAGAGAAAAGGTTGAATGCTTGATGGTCTAGCATTATATAATCTCTTAAGAGCAGCACTTGGAATCGTGGAACGCAAGGGATGATGAGTTGAGGACATTATTTTTGAATAATAATTAAGAGACAGCTGTATCCGCCGCAGGTCTAATGGCAATTGGTGGCAAATTACATATAGACTCTGGACGGGTGATGTGCGAAAAGCTGCACAGCATATCCTTAAAGCAGTATGGTGAACAGTGTCCAATCTGCGTACGATGGAGAGTCTAGCTGATCCATAAGCAACACAGCCGTAGTCAATTCGAGATAAAATTACAGACTGATAAATTCTTAGGAGTGATAAAAGTGATCTGCACCCCAAGATGTATTCGAAAGCACTTTGAGGATGTTAAGCAGTCGCTCACATTTCTTCCGCAGATGTAAAACATGCGGAAGGAAAGTTAACTTCTTGTCAAAAATCACGCCAAGGAATTTTATCTCACTGACTACAGGAATGGGTCTATTATTTATGTGAAGCACAGGATCATTATGGTAGCTAGTTTTCCTACAGAAATGGACACAGCAACTCTTACTAGGAGATATACTAAGACCATTCCGTTCACACCAAGTGGTTAAATTATTTACAGCTGTTTGCAATTGTCTCTCAATTATATTCATGTTTGAACCCTGATATGAAATTTGTAAGTCATCAACATACAAAGTGCCATGAACAGAAGATGGTAATTGATGGAGTATGTCACTGATGAAAAGGTTAAAGGGTTACGCTTAAAATGCTACCTTGAGGTCACCCTCAGCTTGACTAAAGGTATTGGAAATTGTAGTTCCAACGCGCACTTTAAAAACGCGTGAGGCCAGAAAATTTTGGATAAATATTGGAAGATTACCCTTAAAGCCAAGATTATGCAGAGTACGGAGAATACCATAGCGCCATGTACGATCATATGCTTTCTCAACGTCGAAGAAAATTGCAACGAGATGGTTTCTCCTCACGAAAGCATTTCGAATTCGGGATTCTAGATCTACTATGTTATCTATAGTGGATCGTCCTCTTCGAAATCCGCTTTGATGAAGATGTATGCAATTATTCTTCTCTAAGACGTAAATGAGTCTAGCATTGACCATACGCTCAAATGTTTTGCATAAGCAACTCGTAAGAGCTATTGGACGATAACTCAGAGGGTCAGATGAATCTTTTCCAGGCTTCAATATTGGAATCACTATCGCTTCTCTCCATGAAGTAGGAAAAGCATGCTCAGTCCAGATTCTATTAAACAATGAAAGTATGTTTAATAAAGAATCATGATTTAAATGACGGAGCATTTGATACGAGATTCCATCTGGTCCTGGGCTAGTGTCGTTTGCTTTAGATAAAGCAGACTTCAATTCTGACAGTTCAAAATCACAATTATAGGGTAGATTATGTCGATCATGAAAGCTTAGAGGTGTCCGCTCAGAGATTCTTTTAATCCTTAGAAAAGTAGGATTATATGAATCAGAGCTGGAAACACTAGCAAAGGTTTCACCGATGACATTAGCAATATCTACCGCTGAGGAGTGTATTGCAGCTCCGGTTTTTAATACAGGAATGGAATAATCCTGATAAATACCATTGGCTGCTTTAACTTTCCTCCATAATTGTTGACTTGTTGTCGATGAATTGATTGACGACACGTAGCGAATCCAAGATTCTCTTTGACTCTGACGTCTAACTTTTCGAGCTTCAGCTTTGGCTTTTTTAAAAGCAACAAGATTCTCCGTAGTAGGGTATCTTCGGAATATATTCCATTGCTTCCTTTGTTTCTTATAGGAGAGTTGACACTTTTCATTCCACCAAGGTTTCCTGTGTTTATGTGGAATGATAGAATTTTTAGAGATAGCAACATCCGCAGCTCTGATTATTGTGTCGGTGACATATTTAACGGCATCATCTATCACATCTGTCTTAACTCTTGTCTCACTGATCACAGCCAATTGCGTGAAAAGTGACCAATCGGCTCGACTGTACACATATATAGGTGGTTTGTGACACACACTATTACTTCCAGCCTGAGACACGATTAGAGGGAAATGATCACTATTGTAGAGGTCATTTCCAACTTCAAAATTCAGCAATGGCAAGAGTGATGGAGAACATATAGCTAAGTCCAGAGAGTGAAATGTCCGTGTAGGTTCGTGAAAATAAGTTTTCTCGTTGGTATTTAGCAGACAGAGGTTATGGTCAGAAATGAACTGCTCTATCTGTCGACCACGAGAATTCGTTTCATCACTACCCCACAGAAAATTATGACCGTTAAAATCACCGAGCAATAAAAATGGAGTTGGGAGTTGATCAACCAAGTCATTCAGTTCTTCTGCTTGGATGACATCATTCGGTGGTAAGTAAAGACTACATACTGTTATTAGACATGTGGTGTGGATTCTCACAGCCACGGCCTGGAGTGTAGTTCTTAACTGATGTGCTGTACTGGGGTAATTGTTTGATGTAATTATACAAACTCCACCAGACACAGCAACATCGCCACCATAATCATTTCTAAAGCATTGAAACCCACGCATTTTGGTGACAACAGTGGGCTTCAGGAATGTCTCCTGGATAGCCACACATGCGGGGTTAAAGCAAGAGATAATTGATTTGATGTCATCAATGCGAGACCGAAACCCACGACAATTCCAGGAAACAAAGGAAGTCAGGAATGGAATATATTCTAACCTTTCTCACTGTTACTCATCGTCATCTCTGATGAATCTTCAGAATTGAAGTCATCATCCGATGGATGCAGTTTCACAGTGTCTGCATCCAAACACAGAAGAGCTTTTTTTGTTGTTAAGGAAGACTTTCGAATGCCTTCCTTAGCCAATTTTAATTTCCTCGCCTTTAAGGCTTTTGATTTTGCCAAAGCTGATTTGGCTATTACAGGTGTTGATGTTTCCATTGTTTTTTGCTTTAAGAGAAAGCTAGCTGAAGAGACAGAATCTGTTTGGGTGCTGCAAGATCGGGTAACTTTTTGCCATAGTTGCGTAACTAACACCAGGAGTTGGAGTGCGGGAACCAACTATGCGACGAGCTTCAATATAGGACACATTGTTCTTGATCTTAATAGTGACAATTTCCTTTTCCTGTTGCCAAACGGGACAAGATCTGGAATATGAAGGGTGGTCTCCTTTGCAGTTGACGCACATTTCTTTGGCTTTGCAGGTAACACTGTCATGCTCGTCAGCTTGTGAGCAGCGAGCGCAAGTAGGTTTTCCTCTGCAAGCCATTTTAGAATGCCCATAACGTTGGCACTGGAAACATCTGAGAGGATTTGGTATATATGGTCGCACTGAGCAACGCATATAAGCCACTTTGATGTATTTTGGTAAGTCAGGCGTTGCAAAGGTCAAAATAAGGTGTTTGGTATTTAAGATAATACCATCCCTTTTAATTGTTATCCTTTTGACGGCGCAGACTTTCTGGCTTTTTAAGTTGTCAAGAATTTCATCAGTGGACGTATGATACAAATCCTCTGCAGAAATTACTCCTTGTACAAAATTTAGTCTTGCATGTGGCTCTACTGTTACTGGTATGTCAGCTAGGGATTTCATGGTCTGTATTATCATAGCTTGTTTTTCCGATGTGGTTTCAACAAGTAGATTGCCCGTTCTTAATTTTTTGACAGATTTTACAACACCCAAATGAGATACCAATCCCTTCTCAATCAGAAAGGGAGAAACATACTCAAATGATCCTCCAGTTCTTTTAATTATGAAGAACTTCGCTTCACACATTGGCAATTGTTGCTCCCGAGGAGTGAGGAGAAAGTAGATTTATTCATAAATGTTAAAATAATATTCAGGGACTAGACGGCACCACCCACCACGGAGCCCTACAAGGGGATACAGGTTAACTGTACCAGTGCTAGTCAGTCCCTATACGCTCACGGTACATCCCTGAAGTGGACTCCACCCTTAACGAGTCACCCAGTAGATGTACCGATCGCTTGATCCATAAAGCCGATTGATGTGCTGAGGACCACAACACACCTCCCGTTTACCTGAAGCAGAGGCCAAAGCAATGTGTTGGTCTCAGGAGGCCTCAATTACCAGGATCCTCCTTTCCAGGGACACGGGTCTCCACGCACGGCAAATACGTGGGTGATTTAGACCTCAAGAGTAGCTAATAGCAACAGAGCGGCGAAAGCTACTCAAGGGGAGCCCTCAACCTCTTTCGAGGAAACCACAATGAGGGAGAAAAGGAAGAAAAAGCAGAAGAGTAGAGGAGAGAAGAAAAGAAAGAAGAGGAAAGATCACTAGGGTACCTCGGGATTGTGACACCCGTGTTTACCTAAAGAAGGTAAACCCCCTGAGGGTGTGGAATGATGGAATTTTTAGGGATAGCAACATCCGCAGCTCTGATTATTGTGTCGGTGACATATTTAACGGCATCATCTATCACATCTGTCTTAACTCTTGTCTCACTGATCACAGCCAATTGCGTGAAAAGTGACCAATCGGCTCGACTGTACACATAATTAGGTGGTTTGTGACACACACTATTACTTCCAGCCTGAGACACGATTAGAGGGAAATGATCACTATTGTAGAGGTCATTTCCAACATCAAAATTCAGCAATGGCAAGAGTGATGGAGAACATATAGCTAAGTCCAGAGAGTGAAATGTCCGTGTAGGTTCGTGAAAATAAGTCTTCTCGTTGGTATTTAGCAGGCAGAAGCAATTGTCAGAAATTAACTTTTCTATCTGACGACCGCGAGAATTCGTATCATCACTACCCCACATAGTACTATGTCCATTAAAATCACCGAGCAATAAATATGGAGTTGGGAGTTGAGCAACCAAATCATTCAGTTCCTCTTCTTGGATGACATCATTTGGTGGTAAGTAAAGGCTACACACTGTTATTAGACATGTGGTGTGGATTCTCACAGCCACTGCCTGGAGTGTAGTTCTTAACTGATGTGCTGTACTGGGGTAATTGTTTGATGTAATTATGCAAACTCCACCAGACACAGCAGCATCACCATCATTATCCTTTCTGAAGCACTGAAACCCACGCAGTTTGGTGACAACAGTGGGCTTCAGGAATGTCTCCTGGAGAGCCACACATGCGGGGTTAAAGCGAGAGATGATGGATTTGATGTCATCAAAGCGAGAACGAAAACCGCGACAATTCCAGGAAACAAAGGAAGTCATGAATGGAATATATTCTAACCTTTATCACTGTTGCTTATGGTCATCTCAGATGAGTCTTCAGAATTGAAATCATCATCTGATGGATGCAGCTTGACAGTGTCTGCATCCAAACACAGAAGAGCTTTTCTTGCTGTTAACGAAGGCTTCCGAACGCCTTCTTTAGCTATTTTTAATTTCCTAGCCTTCAAGGCTTTTGATTTTGCCAAAGCTGATTTGGCAATTACAGATGTTGGTGCTTCTGTGTTTTTTTGCTTTGGGAGCAAACTAACTGTAGAAACAGAATTTGTTTGTTTGGGTGCTGGAGGATCGGGTCACTTTTTTTGTTATAGTTGCATAACTGACACCAGGAGTTGGAGTTCGGGAATTAACTGTGCGACGAGCTTCTGCATAGGAGACATTGTTTTTAATTTTGAAGGTGACAATTTCTTTTTCCAGTTGCCAAACGGGACAAGATCTAGAATAAGAAGTGTGGTCACCTTTACAGTTGACACACATTTCTTTGGCTTTGCAGGTAGTGCTATCATGGTCGTCAACTTGAGAACAGTGGGCGCAAGTAGGTTTCCCTCTGCAAGCCATTTTAGAATGTCCATAGCGTTGGCACTGGAAGCATCTTAGAGGATTAGGTATAAAAGGCCGTACAGAACATCTCATATAAGCCACTTTGATGTTTTGTGGCAAGTCTGGTGTAGAGAAAGTCAAGATGAGATGCTTTGTATTAATAACAATGCCATCTCTCTTTATCGTTATTCTTTTCACAGCGCAGACTTTTTGTGATTTCAAATTTTCCAATATTTCCTCGGTGGGCGTGTGAAACAAGTCCTCCGAAGAAATAACACCTCGTGAAAAATTTAGATTTCTGTGTGGTTCAACACTTACAGCAATGTCACCAATTGTTTGCATGTTTTTCATCAGAATTGATTGTTTTTCCGATGCAGTTTCTACTAGTAGAACACCCGAACGCAATTTCTTGATGGATTTAACTTCTCCAAGGTAAGACGTTATAGCTTTTTCAATCAGAAAAGGAGAAACATATTCAAATGTATTTCCTATTCTTTTGATAACAAAAAATTTTGCAGTACATATTTCCATTTGTTGCTCCCGAGGGAGTGAAGAGAATGTGTTTTTATCCATATAGGATTAATATAAATTCAGGGACCAGACGGCACCACCCACCACGGAGCCCTACGAGGGGATACAGTTTAGCTGTATCAGTGCTAGTCAGTCCCTATACGCTCACGGTACATCCCTGATGGTTGGTTGGTTGGTTGGGTTTTATGGCGCAAGGTCCAAAATTGGACATGCTGCGCCAAGAGTAAGACTTTTATAGTTTCATATTTATGTGTTTATTTTCTATTTATTTGTTTTCTTCCAAAACCAAGCAACTTTAAAAATTTAAAAAGTAAAATCTAGTGTATATATTATTTAAAATCTAATTATAAAACAAAGTAGAAATTGAAGAGTATATAATTTCAAAAGTTTAAAATACAAATTAAATAAAATGTATAAAATCTATGGCTCTCAAAAAAGCGAATAGGTTTCTATGGGGTGGATCCCCTATTAAATCAATCATAGTTAAAATATCAGAATTAAAATAGTGTAAACGTTGTTGGTTAAAATCATGACATGAAATTAAAATATGATAAACAGTAAATGGTTCATCACACGCTTCACACCATGGATTTAAATCATTTAGAAACAAATGTCTGTGTGTGAAACGTGTGTGCCAGATACGAAGGCGAGTTAATCTAACATCAGCACTTCGTAAAGGTAAAACAGATAATGAGGTGAGGGATGGGAAAATGGTATGGAGTTTGTTTCCGACCTGCATGTCCCATGATTCTTCCAAAAGGGAATGAACAAATCTTTTAATACCCTTTCTCACATCTGAGAGCGGAATTGATGGTAAAATTTGTTGTGTTGCAGTTTTTGCAGCTATATCCGCTCTCTCATTTCCATCAAGACCTACGTGACTTGGTATCCAACAAAATATTATTTTGTATCCCTTGCCAGCAAGGGAATCCAATGCTCTGAAAATTCTCGACACAACTGGATGACTTGTAACACTACTGTTCTTCAAAGCTTCAATAATACTCATGCTGTCAGTGTAAATACAAAAATCGTGACAATCATCTGTATTCACGTGCTGAAGCGCATAGTAGATGGCAGTTGCTTCAGCAGTAAAGATGGAGCAGGATGAATGTAGGCTGTAACTAAATGCTGTATTATTGATAAAAACTCCACAGCCCACATGTCCTGCTGTTTTAGAGCCATCTGTGAATACAGGTTTGTATGATTGATACTGACAGCGATGAGAATAGTATAGCTGATGAAAAACAATAGGTGTTGTGTCAGATTTTCTGTAGTGAGCAAAGGTATTAATAAACGTAATTGTTGGGTTATACCAAGGCGGATGAGCGAATTGGTCAACAGATTCAATCCGAATACCACATAGGTCTGTGAGCAAAAATTGTGACTTTGCTCGTGTGAGAAATGGTGGGATGCTCATTGGACGAGCATCATATAGCCTCTTAAGGGAGGTGTTAAGAACCATGGAACGTATAGGATGATGGGGGTTTGATGTTATCTTAGCATAATAACCGAGAGACTGCTGCATTCGTCTCAGGTCTAACGGTAATTGATGACATATCACGTATAGACTCTGGACGGGTGATGTGCGGAATGCCCCAGAACAGATCCTCAAAGCAGAGTGATGAACTGTGTCCAGTCTTCGTAAAATAGAAGATCTAGCTGATCCATAAACAACACTTCCGTAGTCAATGCGGGATAGAATCAATGACTGATAAATTCGAAGAAGTGATGTGCGATCTGCACCCCAAGATGTATTTGATAACACCTTGAGGATATTAAGCGATCGTTCACACTTCTTCCGCAGATACAGAACATGCGGTAGAAAAGTTAATTTTCGGTCAAAGATTATGCCCAGAAATTTTACTTCATTGACTACTTGTATTGGAATGTTGTTGATATTAATAACTGGATCATTATGAAGGCTAGTCTTTCTACAGAAGTGGACACATCTGCTTTTGCTTGGAGATAAAGTGTGGCCATTCTCAGCACACCATGTAGCTAGTTTATTTACAGCTGTTTGTAATTGTCTCTCAATTATTCGCATATTAGACAACCTCACATGATATTTGCAGGTCATCAACAAACAAAGTACCATGTACTGATGACGGAAGTTGATGAAGTATGTTACTGATGAATAAGCTAAAAAGTGTGACACTTAAAATTGAACCCTGAGGTACACCCTCAGATTGTGTAAAAGTATTGGATGTAGAATTTCCAATACGTACTTTAAAATTACGGGAGCTTAAGAAATTCTGAAGGAATATCGGAAGATTACCTGAAAGCCAAAATCATATAATATACGGAGAATTCCATATCGCCATGTACGGTCGTAAGCCTTCTCGATGTCAAAGAAAATGGAAACCAAATGATTTCTCCGCACAAAAGCGTTGCGGATTTGAGTTTCCAAGTATGTCATGTTATCAAGAGTGGATCTTCCTTTACGAAAGCCACTCTGATTCTTATGTATATACTTATTAGTTTCTAAGACATATACGAGACGGGCATTGACCATACGTTCGAGAGTCTTACATAAGCAACTCGTAAGAGCAATTGGTCGATAATGTAAAGGCTCTGAAGAATCCTTACCAGCCTTTGGAATAGGAATCACTATTGCTTCACACCATAATGATGGGAATTTATTTTCAGTCCAGATCCTATTGAACAAATAAAGTAAATTTAACAGGGAGTCTGGACTTAAATGTTGAAGCATGAGATAACTGATTCCGTCAGGTCCTGGACTGGTATTATTGGCCTGTTGTAATGCTTTCTTCAATTCAAACATTCCAAATTCACAGTTGTACGGTAAGGCTTGTCGATGGTCGAAGCGAATTGGTACACGCTCAGCTCGAGACTTAGTCCTCAAAAACGAAGGACTATAAGAATTCGAGCTTGAGACATTAGCAAATGCTTCACCAAGGACATTAGCAATATCCGTAGGAGAAGAGTATACAGCAGCTCCGGATTTTAAAATGGGAATAGAAAATTCCTATATATTCCATTGGCTGCTTTCACTTTTCTCCACAACTGTTTACTGGATATTGGTGATGTTATTGAAGATACATAGCAGGACCAGGATTCCTTCTGGCTTCTACGACGAGTTCTACGAGCTATTGCTTTTGCTCTCTTAAATGCGATAAGATTCTCCGTTGTGGGGTACCTCCGAAATAACCCCCATAATTTCCTTTGTTTTTTATAAGTTTTTTGACATTCGTCATTCCACCAAGGTTTGCGACGCCTATTTGGTTTAGAAGAACTCTTAGGTATTGTTAAGTCAGCTGCATTTATAATTGTTTCAGTGATTTTACTAACGGCTTCATTGATACTCTCGATCAAAACCATTTCATTATCAATAACTGCCAATTGTGTAAATAACGTCCAATCTGCCCGACTGTACACGTAAGTAGGTAGATGTCCTACACTACTACCTCCAGTCTGGGAGATGACAAGAGGAAAATGATCGCTGTTGTGCAAATCATTTCCTACTGTTAAATTTAACAATGGCAGCAACGATGGTGAACAAATGGCAAGATCAAGAGAATGAAATGTTCTCGTGGGTACATGGAAATATGTCTTCTCGTCGGTATTAAGCAGACAGAGACTGTTATCTGAAATAAACCGCTCTATCTGCCGACCGCGAGAATTAGTATCATCACTTCCCCACAAAGAATTATGGCCGTTAAAATCACCAAGCAACAAAAATGGTATTTGCAGCTGATCAACTAAAGCATCGAGTTCCTCTTGGCGAATGACATCATGTGGTGGTAAGTACAAACTACAGACTGTCATTAAGCATGTTGTGTGAATTCTCACAGCTACAGCCTGTAGAGTAGTACTCAGTGGATGGGCAGTGCTGGGAAAATTATTTGAGGTTAATATACAAACACCTCCAGACACTGCACCATCGTCACCACAGTCTTTTCTAGCATCTAAACCCACGCATGGAAAGGTTTTGCTGGGCTTCAGGAAAGTTTCCTGAAGTGCAACACATGCGGGGTTACAGGCTGAGATTATAGACTTGATGTCATCATGATGGGAACGCAAACCGTGGCAGTTCCATGAAACAAAGGAAGTTATTTTTTACTTTGAAAAGCTCCCTCTCCAGGAGCTGGAAGGCATGTCATCAGACATCTCCTCGAGCGATAAGTCTTCGTCCGAGGGATGTAAGGAAACAGCGTCAGCCTCCAGGGACAAGGCTTTACGGGTGGATATTGAGGATCTAAAGATCCCTCCCTTGATGATTTTAGTTTATAAGCCTTCGTAGATTTTGATCTCGCAGAAGGAGCTTTTCTTTTTGTAATGTTTGAAACGGAGGATTTTGATCTTTGAGTTGGACTTCGGGGCAAAGTTGACGAGGTAATTATCACATTATCCGTTTGTGTGCTACTGGATTTACATATTTTCCTAGCGGCAGTTGCATAACTAATTCCAGCTTGTGGTGTTCGTGATGTGACTAGTTTTCTTGCCTCAAGGTATGAAATCTTTTGATTAATCTTAACAGTGGCGATTTCTTTTTCTAGTATCCAGTGCGGACAGTTTCGAGAGTAGGAGGGGTGGTCACCATGACAGTTGACACACCGCTCCTTTGCTGTACAGGTCGAACTATCATGGCCAACCACCGCGCAACGAGCGCAGGTGAGTTTACCCCTGCAAGCATTCTTCGAATGTCCAAAGCGCTGGCACTGAAAACATCTCAGGGGTTTGGAATGTACGGCCTGACGGGTAGATTCATATAAGCTGCTTTGATATACTGCGGGAGGTCTGTTTGCAAAAGTCAGAATGAGATGCTTAGTTTCAATTAACTTACCATCCCTTCTGACTAGAATGCGTTTCACTCCACAGACCTTCTGATCTTGCAGGTTTTCAAGAATCTCAGCCGTCGGCGTGTTTAGCAAATCCCTCAGCGGAGATGACGCCACGAGAGAAATTTAGATTGCCATGAGGCATAACAGTCACTTCCAAATTACCTACATATTGCATATTAGCAATGATTCTTGCTTGATTAGTTGAAGCAACCTCCACTAGTAAATCACCAGAGCGCATTTTCTGGATATTTTTCACCTCACCAACAACTCCCGATACTCCTTTTGATATTAGGAAAGGAGAGACAGTTGAAAAGTTTCCTCCTTCCTTTTAATAATGAAAAATTTAGCATTTATTTCATTTAAAATTTGCTCCCGTGGGAGATAAGAAAAAACAGAATTCTCCATGTAAATTTATAAAATTTCGGGACCTAACCGCACCACCCACCACCGAGTCCAACAAGGGGATGCAGACCAGCTGCACCAGTGCTAGCCAGTTCCTATACGCTCACAGTACATCCCTGAGATGGCCTCCACCCTTAACGAGTCATCCAGCAGATGTACCGATCGCTTGATCCATAAAGCCGATTGATGTGCTGAGGACCACAACACACCTCCCGTTTACCTGAAGCAGAGGCCAAAGCAATGTGTTGGTCTCAGAGGCCTCAATTACCAGGATCCTCCTTTCCAGGGACACGGGTCTCCACGCACGGCAAACACGTGGGTGATTTAGTCCTCAAGAGTAGCTAATAGCAACAGAGCGGCGAAAGCTACTCAAGGGGAGCCCTCAACCTCTTTCGAGGAAACCACAATGAGGGAGAAAAGGAAGGAAAAGCAGAAGAATAGAGGAGAGAAGAAAAATAAAGAAGAGGAAAGATCACTAGGGTACCTCGGGATTGTGACACCCGTGTTTACCTAAAGAAGGTAAACCCCCTGAGGGGCGGTACATCCCTGAAGTGGACTCCACCCTTAACGAGTCACCCAGTAGATGTACCGATCGCTTGATCCATAAAGCCGATTGATGTGCTGAGGACCACAACACACCTCCCGTTTACCTGAAGCAGAGGCCAAAGCAATGTGTTGGTCTCAGGAGGCCTCAATTACCAGGATCCTCCTTTCCAGGGACACGGGTCTCCACGCACGGCAAACACGTGGGTGATTTAGTCCTCAAGAGTAGCTAATAGCAACAGAGCGGCGAAAGCTACTCAAGGGGAGCCCTCAACCTCTTTCGAGGAAACCACAACGAGGGTTGGTTGGTTGGTTGGTTTTTATGGCGCAAGGTCCAGATAAGGACAAGCTGCGCCAATCACAAGATATTATACCTCAGTTTTCTTTTCATCCATTAAAAGTATAAAATAGAAATATAGTTAAAATGTACATAAAAGGTATAAAATAGCAATACAGTTAAAATATATAGTAAAAGTATGTAAACATAAAATATACACATGTATAAGATTAAAAACTTGTATTTAAATAAAATATTTCTAAATCAGATAAAATTCATAAATCCTATGTCTTTTAAAAACGCAAATAAATTGCGATGGGGTGGTTCCCCAAGCAGATCTTCTAATGCTAAAATATTACTTTTAAAATATCTAAAACGCTGATGGTTAAAATCTGGACACACAATTAAAATGTGATATACTGTAAATGGTTCATCACACTTTTCACACCACGGTAGGAGATCACTTAAGATCAAATGTTTGTGGGTGAAACGCGTGTGACCAATTCGAAGGCGAGTCAGTCTGACATCTGCGCTTCGTGGAGATAAAACAGATAATGGAATGATGTATGAAAATATGGAATGGAGTTTGTTGCTGACTTGCAGGTCCCAGGATTCCTGCCAAAGAGAATATATGAAATTTTTGAATCCTTTTCTAATGTCCATTGATGGTATTGAAGGCAAAATGGAAGTAGATGAAGACTTAGCGGCAGCATCAGCTTTCTCATTGCCATCTATTCCTATGTGGCTTGGTATCCAACAAAACAGTATCTCAAATCCCTTGTTAGTAACAGTATAAATTAATTTGAAAATCTTAGACACAACTGGAAGGCAATTATAGTTGTTATTCCTCAAAGCTTCTAATACACTCATACTGTCAGTGTACACACAGAATTTACGTTCATTTTTAGTTTGTAGCAGCTGAAGTGCTCGGTATATAGCCGTAGCCTCAGCGGTGAAGATGGAGCAGGATTTGTGAAGGCTATAACTGTAGGAGGTATCATCAAGATAAACTCCACAGCCAACTCATCCTGGACATTTGGATCCATCCGTAAATACTGGAGTGTAAATAGTGTACTGACAGCGATGGAATGAATAAAGCTGTTGAAGAATAGCAATACTTGTGTCTGATTTTTTATTCTTACCAAAGGGATTTAGCACAATAATGTGTGGATTATACCAAGGAGGATGTGCGAAAAGGTCGGTAGACTCGATTCGGACATCACATAGGTCAGAAAGCAAAATATTAGATTTAATACGAGAGAGAAAAGGTTGAATGCTTGATGGTCTAGCATTATATAATCTCTTAAGAGCAGCACTTGGAATCGTGGAACGCAAGGGATGATGAGGTGAGGACATTATTTTTGAATAATAATTAAGAGACAGCTGTATCCGCCGCAGGTCTAATGGCAATTGGTGGCAAATTACATATAGACTCTGGACGGGTGATGTGCGAAAAGCTCCACAGCATATCCTTAAAGCAGTATGGTGAACAGTGTCCAATCTGCGTAAGATGGAGAGTCTAGCTGATCCATAAGCAACACAGCCGTAGTCAATTCGAGATAAAATTACAGACTGATAAATTCTTAGGAGTGATGTGCGATCTGCACCCCAAGATGTATTCGAAAGCACTTTGAGGATGTTAAGCAGTCGCTCACATTTCTTCCGCAGATGTAAAACATGCGGAAGGAAAGTTAACTTCTTGTCAAAAATCACGCCAAGGAATTTTATCTCACTGACTACAGGAATGGGTCTATTATTTATGTGAATCACAGGATCATTATGGTAGCTAGTTTTCCTACAGAAATGGACACAGCAACTCTTACTAGGAGATATACTAAGACCATTCCGTTCACACCAAGTGGTTAAATTATTTACAGCTGTTTGCAATTGTCTCTCAATTATATTCATGTTTGAACCCTGATATGAAATTTGTAAGTCATCAACATACAAAGTGCCATGAACAGAAGATGGTAATTGATGGAGTATGTCACTGATGAAAAGGTTAAAAAGGGTTACGCTTAAAATGCTACCTTGAGGGACACCCTCAGCTTGACTAAAAGTATTGGAAATTGTAGTTCCAACGCGCACTTTAAAAACGCGTGAGGCCAGAAAATTTTGGATAAATATTGGAAGATTACCCTTAAAGCCAAGATTATGCAGAGTACGGAGAATACCATAGCGCCATGTACGATCATATGCTTTCTCAACGTCGAAGAAAATTGCTACGAGATGGTTTCTCCTCACGAAAGCGTTTCGAATTCGGGATTCTAGATCTACTATGTTATCTATAGTGGATCGTCCTCTTCGAAATCCGCTTTGATGAAGATGTATGCAATTATTCTTCTCTAAGACGTAAATGAGTCTAGCATTGACCATACGCTCAAATGTTTTGCATAAGCAACTCGTAAGAGCTATTGGACGATAACTCAGAGGGTCAGATGAATCTTTTCCAGGCTTCAATATTGGAATTACTATCGCTTCTCTCCATGAAGTAGGATAAGCATGCTCAGTCCAGATTCTATTAAACAATGAAAGTATGTTTAATAAAGAATCATGATTTAAATGACGGAGCATTTGATACGAGATTCCATCTGGTCCTGGGCTAGTGTCGTTTGCTTTAGATAAAGCAGACTTCAATTCTGACAGTTCAAAATCACAATTATAGGGTAGAATATGTCGATCATGAAAGCTTAGAGGTGTCCGCTCAGCGATTCTTTTAATCCTTAGAAAAGTGGGATTATATGAATCAGAGCTGGAAACACTAGCAAAGGTTTCACCGATGACATTAGAAATATCTACCGCTGAGGAGTGTATTGCAGCTCCGGTTTTTAATACAGGAATGGAATAATCCTGATAAATACCATTGGCTGCTTTAACTTTCCTCCATAATTGTTTACTTGTTGTCGATGAATTGATTGACGACACGTAGCGAATCCAAGATTCTCTTTGACTCTGACGTCTAACTTTTCGAGCTTCAGCTTTGGCTTTTTTAAAAGCAACAAGATTCTTCGTAGTAGGGTATCTTCGGAATATATTCCATTGCTTCCTTTGTTTCTTATAGGAGAGTTGACACTTTTCATTCCACCAAGGTTTCCTGTGTTTATGTGGAATGATGGAATTTTTAGGGATAGCAACATCCGCAGCTCTGATTATTGTGTCGGTGACATATTTAACGGCATCATCTATCACATCTGTCTTAACTCTTGTCTCACTGATCACAGCCAATTGCGTGAAAAGTGACCAATCGGCTCGACTGTACACATAATTAGGTGGTTTGTGACACACACTATTACTTCCAGCCTGAGACACGATTAGAGGGAAATGATCACTATTGTAGAGGTCATTTCCAACTTCAAAATTCAGCAATGGCAAGAGTGATGGAGAACATATAGCTAAGTCCAGAGAGTGAAATGTCCGTGTAGGTTCGTGAAAATAAGTCTTCTCGTCGGTATTTAGCAGACAGAGGCAATTGTCAGAAATTAACTTTTCTATCTGACGACCGCGAGAATTCGTATCATCACTACCCCACATAGTACTATGTCCATTAAAATCACCGAGCAATAAATATGGAGTTGGGAGTTGAGCAACCAAATCATTCAGTTCCTCTTCTTGGATAACATCATTTGGTGGTAAGTAAAGGCTACACACTGTTGTTAGACATGTGGTGTGGATTCTCACAGCCACTGCCTGGAGTGTAGTTCTTAACTGATGTGCTGTACTGGGGTAATTGTTTGATGTAATTATACAAACTCCACCAGACACAGCAGCATCACCACCATTATCCTTTCTAAAGCACTGAAACCCACGCAGTTTGGTGACAACAGTGGGCTTCAGGAATGTCTCCTGGAGAGCCACACATGCGGGGTTAAAGCGAGAGATGATGGATTTGATGTCATCAAAGCGAGAACGAAAACCGCGACAATTCCAGGAAACAAAGGAAGTCATGAATGGAATATATTCTAACCTTTATCACTGTTGCTTATGGTCATCTCAGATGAGTCTTCAGAATTGAAATCATCATCTGATGGATGCAGCTTGACAGTGTCTGCATCCAAACACAGAAGAGCTTTTCTTGCTGTTAACGAAGGCTTCCGAACGCCTTCTTTAGCTATTTTTAATTTCCTAGCCTTCAAGGCTTTTGATTTTGCCAAAGCTGATTTGGCAATTACAGATGTTGGTGCTTCTGTGTTTTTTTGCTTTGGGAGCAAACTAACTGTAGAAACAGAATTTGTTTCTGTTTGGGTGCTGGAAGATCGGGTCACTTTTTTTGTTATAGTTGCATAACTGACACCAGGAGTGGGAGTTCGGGAATTAACTGTGCGACGAGCTTCTGCATAGGAGACATTGTTTTTAATTTTGAAGGTGACAATTTCTTTTTCCAGTTGCCAAACGGGACAAGATCTAGAATAAGAAGTGTGGTCACCTTTACAGTTGACACACATTTCTTTGGCTTTGCAGGTAGTGCTATCATGGTCGTCAACTTGAGAACAGTGAGCGCAAGTAGGTTTCCCTCTGCAAGCCATTTTAGAATGTCCATAGCGTTGGCACTGGAAGCATCTTAGAGGATTAGGTATAAAAGGCCGTACAGAACATCTCATATAAGCCACTTTGATGTTTTGTGGCAAGTCTGGTGTAGAGAAAGTCAAGATGAGATGCTTTGTATTAATAACAATGCCATCTTTCTTTATCGTTATTCTTTTCACAGCGCAGACTTTTTGTGTTTTCAAATTTTCCAGTATTTCTTCGGTGGAAGTATGAAACAAGTCCTCCGAAGAAATAACACCTCGTGAAAAATTTAAATTTTTATGAGGTTCGACACTTACGGCGATGTCACCAATTGTTTTTAGGTTTTGCATCAGGATTGATTGTTTTTCGGTTGCAGTTTCCACTAGCAGAACACCCGAACGCAATTTCTTGATTGATTTTACTCTCCAATGTAAGAAGTAATACCCTTTTGAATTAGAAATGGTGAAACATATTCAAAAGTATTTCCGATCCTTTTTATGATAAAATATTTGGCGCTAACATTTAACATTTGTTGCTCCCGAGGGAGTGAGGAGAATGTGTTTTTATCCATATAGGATTAATATAAATTCAGGGACCAGACGGCACCACCTACCACGGAGCTCCTACGAGGGGATACAGTTTAGCTGTATCAGTGCTAGTCAGTCCCTATACGCTCACGGTACATCCCTGAATTGGACTCCACCCTTAACGAGTCACCCAGTAGATGTACCGATCGCTTGATCCATAAAGCCGATTGATGTGCTGAGGACCACAACACACCTCCCGTTTACCTGAAGCAGAGGCCAAAGCAATGTGTTGGTCTCGGAGGCCTCAATTACCAGGATCCTCCTTTCCAGGGACACGGGTCTCCACGCACGGCAAACACGTGGGTGATTTAGTCCTCAAGAGTAGCTAATAGCAACAGAGCGGCGAAAGCTACTCAAGGGGAGCCCTCAACCTCTTTCGAGGCAACCACAACGAGGGAGAAAAGGAAGAAAAAGCAGAAGAGTAGAGGAGAGAAGAAAATAAAGAAGAGGAAAGATCACTAGGGTACCTCGGGATTGTGACACCCGTGTTTACCTAAAGAAGGTAAACCCCCTGAGGGGCTTATTACTGCCAGAGGTGGTTGTTCTGGGTACTGATTTCTCAGGATCTATCCAGCCAAATTTTTTGAAAATTTAATCACTTGTTATTTCTAGTATAATGTATTTAATAATTATCATTTTGTTTTGTGCATTTCTTCCTGGTGTAGCAATTTTAATGGTCAGTAGTGTAGATTTTTTCCAAGTTTTAAATACATCGTTAGAAAAATTAGCAGAGAATTTAGGACGAGAAAATTTCCTTATTACAAAAGAACATAATAAACCTGATCCTGTTGATCTGCTCTTACGTAATGGTATCTATTCATATACTTATATGGACAATGTAGAAAAGTTCCAAGAAAGATGCCTTCCATCAAAATGTCATTTTTATGATTTAAGGGTACAGTGGACACTAAATTTGACCAAAATATCGTTTTTTCAAATTTTTGATTTATCTATTATTGGATATCATTACCTTGCCATTACAAAAAAATTTTTTAAATTTCGACGATTTTTTAAGTAGTTATGAGTAAAATAAAAAAATTCATATTAAGGCCACGCCCTCATACGAGGGTTGCTATTTATATTTCTGGCCTTGGCAACAGTAAGTGTTGCTAGGCGACCGAAGACGATTTTAATCGAAAGTTTGATATTTTTAAACATAAATTCAGCAGACGATTTACCATTATAGCTTTATTTGTGTTGTTGACAGTAAATTGAAAAGTTCTTCTCTGTCAAAAAATGGAATTGAATCGTGAACATTTTCGTGCCATTATTTTTCATAACTTTCGACGTGGATTGTCAAGACAAGAGTGCTTCGATGAACTTAATTCTTTATACAGCGATAAAGCGCCATCCTACAGCACTGTAAAAAATTGGTATAACGAATTTAATCGTGGTCGATGTTCGATCCAGGACGAATCCCGTGCAGGTGTTCCAAAATCCGTTCTTGTGCCAGAAAAGATCAATGCTGTGCTTGAACTGATAAAGCAAGATCGTCATGTGACATACCGTGAGATAGAGCCGTCTTTGGACATTAGTATGACTAGCATCAATAAAATATTGCATGAACATTTGAGCGTAAAAAAAATTTGTTCGCGTTGGATCCCGCATAATCTGACAAACGCTCAAAAAAAGGCTCGTGTCGATTGGTGCAAGGAAATGTTGGAAAAATACATTCAAGGTACATCAAAGGCTGTGTATAACATCTACACAGGTGACGAATCATGGATCTATGCATATGAGCCGGAAACAAAACAGCAATCAACTGTATGGGTCTTCCAAGACGAGGCAAAACCAACAAAAGTTGTTCGAGGAAGAAGCACATCGAAACAAATGATTGCCTGTTTCTTCGGCATTAACGGTCATGTGGCAACAGTGGCGTTAGAGCAACGCAGGACGGTCCATTCTGAATGGTACACGACCATTTATTTGCCAGAAGTCATCGGAGAAATTCGAAAAAAGCAGAAGAACAGGCGAATCATTCTTCATCATGACAATGCGAGCTCTCACACATCGACTCAAACAAAGGCATTTCTGACGGAGCGAAATATCGAACTGATGGGTCATCCGCCGTACAGCCCTGATTTGGCACCCAATGACTTCTTCTTATTCCCACACATCAAAAATAAATTACGTGGACAACGATTCTCGACCCCCGAAGAAGCGGTTGATGCATTCAAAACGCATGTTTTGGAGTTACCTCAATCGAACTGGAAAAAGTGCTTTGAAAATTGGTTCAAACGCATGCAAAAGTGTATTGATCATCATGGAGAATATTTTGAAAAACAATAAAACCAATTTCGATCCTACATATTTGTTTTTCCATTATAAGGCCAGAAATATAAATAGCAACCCTCATATTTACAATATTATTAGTTTCGGAATCGAAATTTCTTAGTTTCGTTATTAAAATTTTGCTTAAATTGCTTGCTGTTGATCAGATCCCAACAAACTTTATTTATTATATTTAACTTACTAATCCGGCAACCGTTCTTTGAGATTTGTTTGTTTACTTTTTCTCTAATGTTAGTTGTTTGAAGATCATTTTTTTTTTAAAAAAAAAGCTGTTTTCATAACTATATATCGAAATTTAAAAAAAAAAAATTTTCAAATTATTGAAATATAAAATTGTTTTGTTCATATTTTGTACTATGGATCTCATAAGTTCAAAATATCGAAAACCAAAAGGCCGTCCTTGTAATCGCCGTAAGACTTTACTTGCCAATCTGAAGGGATCGTCTGAAACTTCTGATTGATCTGAAACTTCTGATTCGCATTGTACTTCAGTACCTATAGGAGAACAGGCTACAACGTCTGAAGTAAATGATTACATCATTATAGATAAGCAAATGTGGTCTTCTCTACTGGAAAACATTCCATGTTCTGAATGTGGGAATTATTCATTAGACATAATTCAAGAAAGAACGCTAGGATTCTCTGCAAAAATTCAAGTGACATGTATCTCTTGCAGGAAGAGTTTTGGCTCAGTTTTCACTAGCTTAAAATCCAATGAAAATAAAGCTTTTGAAATTAATAATATGTTTGTGAAAGCATTTTTATCCATTGGAAGAGGATATGCTGCTATGGAAATATTTTCAATGGTCCTAGGCATACCATCTATAGATAAAAAAACATTTGCTAAATGCTTGAATCACCTTTCAAAGCAAAATGGCTCAGTGAAAACTGAAATGTTAAAAATATCACGGACAGCTGTGAGAGAAGCCCATGTATCTGCTAATAACAGCTTAGAAAGTGAAAGTGTTTTATTGACATATGTGAAAGTGTCATTGACATGGTGTATCATACGATAGTACCTGGCAGAAGTGCAGTCACACCTCTAATTTAGGGGTAGGTTGTGTGATTGACATTTTGACAGAAATTGTGATTGACAATGAAATTCTTTCAAAATGTTGCCCAGATTGTTTTGCTTGTGAACGGGATCTAGGAAAAAAAGTGCTGAATTTTTTATTTGGTATGAAGGGCACAAAGGTGAATGTCAAAAAAACTAACACGGCTCTTCAGGTGGAATGGAGGTTGCTGCTGCAGTCACTATGTAGAAACGTTCCATTACAGACTGCAAGATGAGATACATAAAAATATTGTCAGATGGGGACTCGAAAACCTTGCATGAACTCAATAGATTGAAAGAGTATGGAAGTCACATAAGTATAATAAAGAAAAGTTTATAAATCATATTGCCATTCTCTTTTTGGTAAAAAATAGAAGCATTTATTATTTTTTTTGTGAACAATATTAAAAAAAACATATTTATGAAATTGATAGATATAAAATTAAGATATAGTTGTTGCCGCCCTGGTTGGTTGGTTTTTATGGCACAAGGTCCAGATAAGGACAAGCTGCGCCAATCACAAGAAATTATACACCAGTTTTTTGCATTCATTAAAAGTATAAAATAGTAATATAGTTAAAGTGTACATTAAAAGTATAAAACAGAAATATAGTTAAAATGTAAATTAAAAGTCTGTAAACATACAATATATACATGTATAAAATTAATAACTTTATATTTAAATAAAATATCTCTAAATCAGATAAAAATCATAAATCCTATGGCTTTTAAAAACGCAAATAGATTGCGATGGGGTGGTTCCCCAAGCAGATCTTCTAATGTTAAAATATTACTATTAAAATATCTAAACCGCTGATGGTTAAAATCTGGACACACAATTAAAATATGATGTACTGTAAAAGGTTCATCACAATTTTCACACCATGGTTGGAGATCACTTAAGACCAAATGTTTGTGGCTGAAACGCGTGTGACCAATTCGAAGGCGAGTCAGTTTAACATCAGCGCTTCGCAGAGTTAAAATTGATAATGGGATGATTGATGGGAAAATGGAATAAAGTTTGTTGCAGACTTGCAAATTCCAGGATTCCTGCCAAAGAGACTTTACGAAATCTTTAATTCCCTTTCTGACATCCATTGATGGGACTAAAGGTAGATTTAGAATTTGTGCAGACCTAACAGCTGCATCAGCTTCTCATTACCATCTATACCCATGTGGCCTGGTATCCAGCAGAACCTTATCTCATATCCCTTGATAGTTAGAGTATTCATCAGTTTGAAAATCTTAGATACAACAGGATGACAATTTTGGTTGTTATTATTCAACGCTTCTAGTACACTATTACTGTCAGTGTAGACACAGTAGTTAAATTCATTTCCAGAACTCACCTGCTGAAGTGCACGGTATATAGCCACAGCCTCAGCAGTAAAATGGTTGGTTGGTTGGGTTTTATGGCGCAAGGTCCAAAAATGGACATGCTGCGCCAAGAATAATTTTCTTACTATTTAAATTATTTTCAAAACCCAAGCAAAATTAAAAGTTTAAAAAACAAAAATCACACAGTGTATATGTAATTTTAAAATCCAATGAAAGGCATAAACAAAAAAAGTATATGACTTTAAAATTTAAGATAGAAATTAAATATAATGCAAAAATCCTAGTGCTCTTAGAAAAGCGAAAAGGTTTCTATGGGGTGGATCCCCTATTATATCAAATAAAGTTAAAATATCAGTTCTAAAAAATTGTAAACGTTGTTGGTTAAAATCTAGACATGAAATTAAAATATGATAAACAGTAAATGTTTCACCACACGTCTCACACCATGGGTTTAATTCACTTAGAAACAAATGTCTGTGTGTAAAACGTGTGTGTCCAATACGAAGGCGTGTCAAACGGACATCAGCACTTCGTAGAGGTAAAACTGATGATGGAATGATGGATGGGAAGATGACGTGCAATTTGTTGGAGACCAGCATATTCCAAAACTCCTGCCAGAGAGAATGAACAAACTTTTTAACAGCCGTACTCACATCGAAAAGAGGGACATTTGAATGAATTACATTCAATGCAGCTTTAGCAGCTGCATCAGCAATTTCATTGCTCTCAAGACCAACGTGACTTGACATCCAACAAAAAAGGATTTCATAACCCTTGCCAGCAAGGGAGGTTGGTTGGTTGATTTTTATGGCGCAAGGTCCAGATAAGGACAAGCTGCGCCAACCACAAGATATTATGCACCACTTTTTTTTTTACCAATTAAAAGCATAAAATAGTTATATAGTTAAAATGTACTTTAAAAGTATAAAATAGATATATAGTTAAAATGTATATTAAAGGTATAAAATAGAAATATAGTTAAAATGTATATTAAAAGTTTGTAAACATACAATATATACACGTATAAAATTAAAAACTTGAAATTTAAATAAAATATTTCTAAATCAGATAAAATTCATAAATCCTATGTCTTTTAAAAACGGAAATAGGTTGCAATGGGGTGGTTCCCCAAGCAGGTCTTCTAATGTTAAAATATTACTATTAAAATATCTAAAACGCTGATGGTTAAAATCTGGGCACGAAATTAAAATATGATATACTGTAAAGGTTCATCACACTTTTCACACCATGGTTGGAGATCACTTAAGATCAAATGTTTGTGGGTGAAACGCGTGTGACCAAATTCGAAGGCGAGTCAGTCTGACATCTGCGCTTCTGTGGAGATAAAACAGATAAGGGAATGATGGAGGAAAATATGGAATGGAGTTTGTTGCTGACTTGCAGGTCCCAGGATTCCTGCCAAAGAGAATATATGAAATGTTTGAATCCTTTTCATGTCCATTGATGGTATTGAAGGCAAAATGGAAGTAGCTGCAGATTTAGCGGCAGCATCAGCTTTCATTGCCATCTATTCCTATGTGGCTTGGAGCCATCCAACAAAACAGTATCTCAAATCTCCTTGTTAGTAACAGTATCAATTAATTTGAATATCTTAGACACAACTGGATGGCAATTATAGTTGTTATTCCTCAAAGCTTCTAATACACTCATACTGTCAGTGTACACACAGAATTTACGTTCATTTTTACTTTGTAACAGCTGAAGAGCTCGGTACATAGTCGTAGCCTCAGCAGTGAAGATGGAGCAGGATTTGTGAAGGCTATAACTGTAAGAGGTATCATCCAGATAAACTCCACAGCCAACTGATTCTGGACATTTGGATCCATCGGTGAATACAAGAGTGTACATAATATACTGACAGCGATGGAATGAATAAAGCTGTTGAAGAATAGCAGGTACTTGTGTCTGATTTTTTATTCTTACCAAAGGGATTTAGCACAATAATGTGGATTATACCAAGGAGGATGCGAAAAGGTCAGACTCGATTCTGGACATCACATAGGTCAGAAAGCAAAATATAAGATTTAATACGAGAGAGAAAAGGTTGAATGCTTGATGGTCTAGCATTATATAATCTCTTAAGAGCAGCACTTGGAATCGTAGAACGCAAGGGATGATGAGGTGAGGACATTATTTTTTGAATAATAATTAAGAGACAGCTGTATATCCGCCGCAGGTCTAATGGCAATTGCTGGCAAATTACATATAGACTCTGGACGGGTGATGTGCGAAAAGCTCCACAGCATATCCTGTAAAGCAGTATGTGTGAACAGTGTCCAATCTGCGTAAGATGGAGAGTCTAGCTGATCCATAAGCAACACAGCCGTAGTCAATTCGAGATAAAATTACAGACTGATAAATTCTTAGGAGTGATGTGCGATCTGCACCCCAAGATGTATTCGAAAGCACTTTGAGGATGTTAAGCAGTCGTTTCACATTTCTTCCGCAGATGTAAACATGTGAAGGAAAGTTAACTTTTGTCAAAAAAATCACGCCAAGGAATTTTATCTCACTGACTACAGGAATGGGTCTATTATTTATGTGAAGCACAGGATCATTATGGTAGCTAGTTTTCCTACAGAAATGGACACAGCAACTCTTACTAGGAGATATACTAAGACTCATTCCGTTCACACCAAGTGGTTAAATTATTTACAGCTGTTTGCAATTGTCTCTCAATTATATTCATGTTTGAACCTGATATGAAATTTGTAAGTCATCAACATACAAAGTGCCATGAACAGAAGATGGTAATTGATGGAGTATGTCACTGATGAAAAGGGTTAAAAGGGTTACGCTTAAACGCTACCTTGAGGGACACCTCAGCTTGACTAAAAGTATTGGAAATTGTAGTTCCAACGCGCACTTTAAAAACGCGTGAGGCCAGAAAATTTTGGATAAATATTGGAAGATTACCCTTAAAGCCAAGATTATGCAGAGTACGGAGAATACCATAGCGCCATGTACGATCATATAAGCTTTTCAACGTCGAAGAAAATTGCAACGAGATGGTTTCTTCCTCACGAAAGCATTTCGAATTCGGGATTCTAGATCTACTATGTTATCTATAGTGGATCGTCCTCTTCGAAATCCGCTTTGATGAAGATGTATGCAATTATTCTCTTCAAGACGTAAATGAGTCAGCATTGACCATACGCTCAAATGTTTTGCATAAGCAACTCGTAAAGAGCTATTGGACGATAACTCAGAGGGTCAGATGAATCTTTTCCAGGCTTCAATATTGAATCACTATCGCTTCTTCCATGAAGTAGGAAAAGCATTACTCAGGTCCAGATTCTATTAAACAATGAAAGTATGTTTAATAAAGAATCATGATTTAAATGACGGAGCATTTGATACGAGATTCCATCTGGTCCTGGGCTAGTGTCGTTTGCTTTAGATAAAGCCAGACTTCAATTCTGACAGTTCAAAATTACAATTATAGGGTAGAATATGTCGATCATGAAAGCTTAGAGGTGTCCGCTCAGAGATTCTTTTAATCTTCTTAGAAAAGTAGGATTATATGAATCAGAGCTGGAAACATTAAAGCAAAGGTTTCACTGATGACATTAGCAATATCTACCGCTGAGGAGTGTATTGCAGCTCCGGTTTTTAATACAGGAATGGAATAATCCTGATAAATTTCATACTGGCTGCTTTAACTTTCCTCCATAATTGCTTCTTACTTGTTGTCGATGAATTGATTGACGACACGTAGCGAATCCAAGATTCTCTTTGACTCTGACGTCTAACTTTTCGAGCTTCAGCTTTGGCTTTTTTTAAACCAACAAGATTCTCCGTAGTAGGGTATCTTCGGAATATATTCCATTAAGCGTTTCCTTTGTTTCTTATAGGAGAGTTGACACTTTTCATTCCACCACGGTTTCTTGTGTTTATGTGGAATGATGGAATTTTTAGGGATAGCAACATCCGCAGCTCTGATTATTGTGTCGGTGACATATTTAACGGCATCATCTATCACATCTGTCTTAACTCTTGTCTCACTGATCACAGCCAATTGCGTGAAAGAGTGACCAATCGGCTCGACTGTACACATAATTAGGTGGTTTGTGACACACACTCATTATTTCCAGCCTGAGACACGATTAGAGGGAAATGATCATCATTGTAGAGGTCATTTCCAACTTAAAATTCAGCAATGGCAAGAGTGATGGAGAACATATAGCTAAGTCCAGAGAGTAAAATGTCCGTGTAGGTTCATGAAAATAAGTTTTCTCGTTGGTATTCAGCAGACAGAGGCAATTGTCAGATATGAACTGCTCTATCTGACGACCGCGAGAATTCGTATCCTCACTACCTTACAGAGTATTATGACCATTAAATTCACCTAGAAGCAGAAATGGAGCTGGGAGTTGGTCAATTAAATCATCTAGTTCCTCCGAATTTACGACGTCATGTGGTGGTAAATACAGGTTGCAAACAGTGATCAGACAGGTTACATGAATTTTCACTGCTACAGCTTGTAATGTAGTTCTTAGTGGATGTTCTGTATCTAGAATATGAGTTTGATGTGAATATACAAACTCCTCCAGATACGGACGCATCACCACCATTATCCTTTCTAAAAAGCATTGAAACTCCACGCATTTTGGTGTTAACAGTGGGCTTTGTAGGAATGTTTCCTGAGAGCCACACATGCGGGGTTGTAGCGAGAGATAACAGATTTGACGTCGTCTATTCGAGAGAACGGAAACCTCGACAATTCCATGAAACAAAGGAAGTCATTAATGGGATGAATGTTATTCACCAGCAGTGCTCATCTGAGTTCTGATGAATCTCAAAACTATCTCTATCTGAGGGATAGAGTTTAACAGTATCTTCCTCCAACGCTAGCCTCGCTTTTCTTTCTTTCTGTCAAGGAAGACCTACGAACGCCTTCTTTGGCAAGTTTTAATTTTTTTGCTTGAGATGCTCTTGATTTTGCAAGACTCAGTTTGTGTACACAGTGGTTGAAGATTTTGTATCATTTGGTTTGGGAGGATTGTTTTGTTGAAGGCTCTGAAATACAATCAGTTTGTGTGCAGCAAGACCGAGTTACTTTCTTAGTAACAGTCGCATAGCTGATACCTGGCTGTGGTGTACGTGCGGCGACAATTCGTCGAGCCTCCGGATATGACACACTATTTTTGATTTTAACGGTAGTAATTTCCTTTTCCAACTGCCATGATGGGCATGATCGTGAATAGGCAGGATGGTCGCCTTTGCAGTTGACACAAACCTCCTTAGCATTGCAGGTAACACTATCGTGGCTAACGTCAGCACAACGGCACATGTAAGTTTACCTCTGCAAGCTATTTTGAATGACCAAATCGTTGGCATTGAAAGCAGCGAAGCGGATTTGGTATATAGGGTCTTGCCAGAGCATCGCATATAGGCAACTTTTTAATATGTTGTGGTAAATCAGGTGTTGAAAATGTCAAAATCAGATGTTTTGTGTTGATAGAAACACCATCTCGTTTAAGAGTAATCCGTTTGACACCACAGACTTTTGAGATATTAAATTTTCCAATATTTCGTCTGTAGACGTATATATCAAATCCGCTGCAGAAATTACTCCTGGAAAAGTTTAATGTCGTATGAGGTTGAACGACAACATCCACATTTCCAATTGATTTTAGTGATTGTATAAGTATTGCTTGCCTTTCGGAAGCAATCTCAACTAAAATATCCCCATAGTTCTTAGTCTTCTAATATTTTTACTTCACTCTACACAAGATGAAATACTCTTTTCAATGAGAAAAGGTGATACAAATTGGAAAGAACCTCCTTCAGTTCTTTTTTAACTATGAAAATATTTAGCGTTCATCATGGACAATTGTTGCTCCAAAGGGAGGAAAGAATTAGTAGAAATATTCATGAATATCAGTAAAATTCAGGGACTAGACGGCACCACCCACCACGGAGCCCCAATACGAGGGGATACAGGTTATTGTACCAGTGCTAGTCAGTCCCTATAGCGCTCACGGTACATCCCTGAAGTGGACTCCACCCCACTTAACGAGTCACCCTAGTAGATGTACCGATCGCTTGATCCATAAAGCCGATTGATGTGTGCTGAGGACCACAACACACCTCCCAGTTTACCTGAAGCAGAGGCCAAAGCAATGTGTTGGTCTCAGGAGGCCTCACTACCAGGATCCTCCTTTCCAGGGACACGGGGTCTCCACGCACGGCAAAACACGTGGGTGAGTTTAGTCCTCAAGAGTAGCTAATAGCAACAGAGCGGCGACAGCTACTCAAGGGGAGCCCTCAACCTCTATCGAGGAAACCACAACGAGGGAGAAAAGGAAGGAAAAGCAGAAGAATAGAGGAGAGAAGAAAATAAAGAAGAGGAAAGATCACTAGGGTACCTCGGGATTGTGACACCCGTGTTTACCTAAAGAAGGTAAACCCCCTGAGGGTTGCCAGCAAGGGAATCCAATGATTGAAAAATCTGTGACACAACTGGATTATAATTTTTCCAATTTTTCAACGCTTCTATGACACTCAAACTGTCAGTATACAGGACAAATTTATGATTATTTGCTGTATTCACGAGCCGAAGAGCCTGGGATATTGCAATGGCTTCAGCTGTAAAGATGGAGCAGGATGCATGAAGACTAACTATATGTTGTATTGTTTATAAAAATACCACAGCCAACATGTCCTGCCGCTTTAGATCCATCCGTGAATACAGGCGTGTAAGAAGAATACTGACAGCGATGTGAAAGATACAGCTGTTGAAAAATCGTAGGAGTTGTGTCCGATTTTCGAAACCTAATAAAATCATTGATGACGAATATTTGTGGATCATACCAAGGTGGATGAGAGAATAAGTCCGTTTGTAAAAAACGGACTTCACATAGGTCTGTTAAATAGAGATAAGATATAGTTCAAGTGAGAAAAGGCTGGATGCTATAAGAGCGAGCATCATATAATCTCTAATGCAGGAGTAAGTGCCAGGGAATGCAATGGATGGTAAATATTGAACATAATCTTTGCGTAATAATTGAGAGATAGTTGCATTCGTCTCAGATCTAATGGCAATTGTTGGCAAATCGTATATACTCTGGACAGGTGATGTGCGGAATGCGCCTGAGAATATCCTCAAAGCTGAGTGATGCACAGTGTCCAATCTGTGTAAAACAGAAGACCTAGCAGATCCATATACAACACAACCGTAGTCAATATAGTGTCTGGAAAACTCGGAGGAGTGTCGTGGGATCAGCACCCCAAGATGTATTAGAAAGCACCTTAAGGATATTAAGCGATCGCTCGCACTTCTTCCGCAAATGTAATAATTTTAAAGCTTTTTTAATAATTTTAAAAATTGAGAATAAAAAATATTAAAGATATAAAATACTGAAGATAATATCCAAAGGGAACTGTGTTATAATCATCCAAGATTCTACGTTTATCAAATCCAAACATATATCTCTTATTTGATTTAGTACTTGAAATATCTCTATTTTTTTGTATTTTAAATTGGTTAATTTCAACATCTATACAAGCAGTTTCACCTGTAATTATTTTCATTCGGTTATCAAAATCTAACATTGTTTCACTCTGATAAGACATTTTAATCCTTTAACTTTTCCATAAGCAGACCCATCCTTTAGTATATATCCATAGTCTTTACTAGCTCCGGATATCCAATATTTTATATATTTATCATTTCCAAGTTCATCTGTCCAATCTCCTAACATACATCCTGTTTCAATATCTTTGGTTCCATCATCTATATAAACAACGCTATCTGTATCATAATATATAACTTTTCTTTTAATTTATTTAATATTTTATATAATCATATTCTAGCAGAACTGGTTATAAATGCTGCTATATAGATATTTGTGTTAAAGTTATTTTTCTCATATTGTAACTCATTTCTACGCAATCATCATTCATAAATAACATGTTGAAATCTTTTTTTGTATTATCTAGTATAATTCTATAGAAATCTTCAATCTCCATTACGTATTCAGTATGTTTCATATTTTTTCGCTGTCCAAACTTTCCACATAAAGAGTTCAAACATATTTCAGCTATAAATCTCAAACCTCTTCTATGTTTTTCAATTTTATACATAACTTCTTGTATTCCTTTTCATTTTTAAAATTATTTTTCCATTTATCACATGTTTCGAGATTAATTTTTAAAAAGAGTTTTACGTACTCTTTGAATAATTCATTTGATTTATTTTCAAAGTTCCAAACTTCATAAATATTCATTATTTTATATCCTTTTTTAATAGCTAATTTCATTTCATGTGTAGTCCAAGTACCTATAAAACATCTTTCGTTATCGCTGTGTTTACATTCTGAATTTCTAATAACGTAACAAACTTTACATTTCTTCATATCAAGAGACGATTTAAAGTGTTTACAATGACGGGTTTCAGAACAGGATCTACATAGTGAAAACAACAGTTTTTCTCCTTTATAAGGTAGTAAAGGATTATATAATTTCCGAGAAGGTAGTACTTTAAATTTTATTAAACCATACCAATTTTTAATATATTTTTCTTGGTTAAATATTTTATCGGGATGACCAACTGGATAATAATCAAAGTAATTAACTGTTGGATATAAAGAAGTTACATGAAGTATCTTCCTTTTTCATTCGTTTTAAATTCATATTTTAATTAAGTAGGTTCCCATCAACCATCATAAAAAGCATCTCTAGGATTTAAAGGTTCGATGAAATCTCTTTTCCATTCTTTTTTCATATCTTTATTACTGTCAAAAGCACATTCCCATATAGTTATCAAAATTTTAAGAACTCGAAGAACTTTTAAAACAAATCATTCAAATGTTACAAAGCGAGATTTTTCACAAAAACAAAACGGGTCAAATTCTCGACATACATTTTCATCAACATTACATTTTCATGAACTTGGTATTTACAATACATGCTTACGATGCGGACGTTCAAATCACCTTTCTCGAGAATGTCGTCCTGACATAACGAAATTATACTGTACACTTTGTAAACGAAAGGGACACGTTGAAAAAGTTTGTTTATCAACACTGCTGAAAAATAAAAAGGCTAGAGAAATTAAATCTGTTGAAAAAGATGAATATCTTACAGGTATTGATAATGTCAATATTTTTTCTAATAGGACTAAAGTTGTTGATATTTTTAAATTTACAACTGACACTTAAAAATTCTGGGTAAATGTGCAGATAGACGGGAAAATACAAAAATTTGAAGTCGATTCCGAGGCAGGATTTTCATTTTACCTAAACAAGCTTTCGATTTACTGAATTTAACAAAAATTTTACAACCTATAGACGTGAAGTTTCGAACCATTAGGTTTTGTCAAAGTTTTAGTCAAATATAAAAACCTCACAAGTACAGAAACTTTGTATATAGTTCCAGATATGTTTACACCAGTGTTAGGAAGAACATAGATTCGACATTTAAAAATAAATTTATCTGATATCGATAAGTGTTATCAACCTGAAGAAATTCAAATAAATGCAGTCAATATTATTGATAACATTATAAAACAATTTTCTACTGTGTGTGAACAAAAAGTAGGAAAAAAATACCTAATTTTACGTGCTCATTTAAACTCCGAGAAAATTCAAAACCTGTATTTTTTAAAAGCTAGAGAAGTACCTTTTGCTTTATGCGAGAATGTTGACGAAGAACTTAAAATGCTTGAATAAGATCAGATAATTACAAAAGTAGATTGTCGCGAGTGGGGTTCACCTCTTGTTGTTATACCCAAGCCTGATGGTAGTGTTCAATTAAGTGTTGACTATAAAGTAGCTGTAAACCCTCAACTACAAGGTGCACATTATCCAATCCCAAAGATAGACGAAATACTGAATAGTAATCGGAACTCTAAATTTTTCTGCACTCTAGACTTATTCAAAGCATATTTAAACCTAGTGGTTGATGGCGAAAGCAAGGTAATTGAAACTATATCTACTCATCAAGGAACTTTTGAAATAAATCGTTTATCCTTTGGCATCAAATCTGCTCCTCGTGAATTCCACAGAATATTAGATAATATTAACAGATCTACCAGGTGTATCTACATACTTTGAGGATATTATAGTACATGGGGAAACTTTTTTCAGAATGCCATGATCATCTGATCGAATGCTTGAGAAGTCTTCAAAAATTTAATATCCATGTAAATAGTTCAAAGACAAAATTTCATATTTAGGCTATGTAATCCAACAGAACGAAATATCAAAATGTCCAAAGAAAACAGAAGCCATCATCCATGCTCCGCGACCGAAAAATGTCGAAGAATTGAAACGTTTCTTAGGAATCGTTAACTATTATTCTAAATTTCTCTCAAATGTATAATCTCTGACTTATCCGTTAAGGCGACTTTTGAGGAAAAATAAAAACTCCACTCGTCTTCTAACTGTGAATCGGCCTTCATTAAATTGAAAAGTGAGATTGCTAGCGAAAGGTTTTTGATGCCATACAATCAGTTTTACGTACTCTTTAAATAATTCATTTGATTTATTTTCAAAGTTCCAAACTTCATAAATATTGATTATTTTATATCCTTTTTTAATAGCTAATTTCATTTCATGTGTAGTCCAAGTACCTATAAAACATCTTTCGTTATCGCTGTGTTTACATTCTGAATTTCTAATAACGTAACAAACTTTACATTTCTTCATATCAAGAGACGATTTAAAGTGTTTACAATGACGGGTTTCAGAACAGGATCTACATAGTGAAAACAACAGTTTTTCTCCTTTATAAGGTAGTAAAGGATTATATAATTTCCGAGAAGGTAGTACTTTAAATTTTACTAAACCATACCAATTTTTAATATATTTTTCTTGGTTAAATATTTTATCGGGATGACCAACTGGATAATAATCAAAGTAATTAACTGTTGGATATAAAGAAGTTACATGAAGTATCTTCCTTTTTCATTCGTTTTAAATTCATATTTTAATTAAGTAGGTTCCCATCAACCATCATAAAAAGCATCTCTAGGATTTAAAGGTTCGATGAAATCTCTTTTCCATATCTTTATTACTGTCAAAAGCACATTCCCATATAGTTATCAATTCATATTTTACTTTCATTATATTCTTATTAATCTTTTTAAATCTTTCATCAACATTTGATTTTTAAGATTTATTTGTGTACCAGAAAAACAATTTTTACATGAATGCCAATAACAGCCATAGAGGTGAAAAAATTTATTTTCATGAAATCCATCAACTTTATAAGTTTTATTTCCTAATTTAAATTTTTTCTCTCCTCCATTCAAAGCATGTAGAATTTTAATATTTTCCTTTTTTGAACTACAATCTAACCAAGCAATTGATTTTTAACTATATTGATCTTTATGAATTGCATCATTATCAATAGCTATATATAGTATCTTTTTTCAAGAATTTATCTCTGTAAATACCCATGCATACACCTGCTAATGTTACATATTTAAAAGGATCTACATTAACAGTTTCTAAAAAAGGATCTACATTAACAGTTTCTAAAAATAATCTTCTCAATTCCAAGCATCCTTATCTTAAAATATCTACGTCTGATCTACAATACTTTATAAATTCTTTTTGAAAATCAAATGTTTCATTTTTAACAGAGTTATACCATTTATTAAAATTATTTCTTTCATTAGTAACCATTGTATCATATTGTTTCAAATTTATAAATAATTTATTGTATACGTCTTAAAATATCTCAGACAGATTAGAAATACTCACATTTTGGGCAAAAATTGCAGTATTTAGAAGTGTTATACTTTAAAAGCGGGTTTTCTAATCATTTGGTGACTTGGCGAGAAATAGATACTTCTGGAAACATCCATCATCTAAGCTCTAGGACAATATTTAGCAAGATAGCCTAGCAGCTTCCAAAACCTTGGCGAAACTGGTAGATTTCCCCGCCAGGTCAGGTATGAATACCACAGCCCGACATAGAAGGCAGTTTTGTAAAGACAGTGAGTGAAGACGATTAGTCGAGACTGCTAGTCTAGAGAGAAGCTGTTCTTTGTCTGAGGTATTTGTGACCTGTGATTGGAAGCTGTTACTTATTGTATCTGACGAATTGTAGCTGTATAAATGTGATTGTTACAGCTGATATATCTAGTGGAATTTTGAAAAATAAAAGTCTTGTGTTCACTGAGTTGACGTTTTATTCAACTTTCAATCGACACGAAACCCGAAGCTCGGTACAATATTTATAGTAATATTTATCAGGATATTTACCACCATAATTTTGATTATATTTAGAATTAAAAAGATGTGGAAAGTATCAATTGGAAAATACAATATTTATAGCAATAAGTTTCTTCCGCATATTTTACATTTGCGGAAGAAGTGTGAACGGTCGCTTAATATCCTCAAGGTGTTGTCAAATACATCCTTGGGTGCAGATCGCACATCACTTCTTCGAATTTATCAGACATTGATTCTATCCCGCCTTGACTACGGATGTGTTATGGATCGGCTAGATCTTCTCTTTTACGAAAACTGGACACAGTTTATCACTCTGATTTGAGGATATGTTTTGGGGCAATCCGCACATCACCCGTCCAGAGTCTATACGTGATATGTCACCAATTACCGTTAGACCTGAGACGAATGCAGCAGTCTCTCAATTATTATGCTAAGATAATATCAACCCCTCATCATCCGTTAAGTTCCATGGTTCTGAATGCCTCCCTTATGAGACTTTGATGCTCGTCCAATGAGCATCCCACCTTTTCTCACACGAGCCAAATTATAACTGTGGCTCACAGACCTATATGATATCCGGATAGAGACCTATGACTGTTTTACTCATGCGACTTGGTATGATCCAACAAATATATTTATTAATAACTTTGCTCAATATAAAAACTCGGACACAATACCTATTGTTTTTCAACAGCTATTCTTCTCTCACCGCTGTCAGTACCAATCCTATAAACCTGTATTCACAGATGGTTCTAAAACATTTATAGTAATAGTACAATATTCATAGTAATGAGAAGTTATTGCTAGACTTCAGGAATGTTTTCGAAGTGCAACAGATGCAGGGTTGTATGCTGAAATTATAGACTTGATGTCATCATGATGTAAACGCAAACCATGGCAGTTCCAACAAATAAAGGAAGATATTTTTTAAATCGAAAAGCTCCTTTCCCGGAGCTAGATTGCGGGTTATCAATCGATTCCTCGAAAAATATTCGTCCGAAAAATAATGTGACACAGCATCAGCATCCATGGATAAAATGGCTTTACAGGTGAATAATCTGGACTTGCGAGGGCCCTCTTTTGCAGATTTTAGCTTTAATGCTTTAAGGGCTCTTGAACTTGCCGAAGGAGCTTTCCGACTTGAAGGAGATGTCGATTTTTGGGCTTGAGTTGATATATTGGATAATCTCATAACGGGAATGGAGGGAGTATACGTTTGCGTACTAGTACTTTTGGTGACTGTTTTTGTGGCGGCTTCGTAGTTCAAGAGGTCACTTGTTTTTTTGCCTCAGGGCAAGAACATTTATCACTTTATAGGTTGTCATTTCTTTTTCGTGTACCCATTGAGGATAGCTGCGAGAATAGGAGGGATGGTTACTATGGCAGTTAACACATGCCTCCTTTGAGGTGCAGTTAGAACTATCGTAGCCAACTGTTGCGCAGCAAGCGCAAGTCAGTTTGCCTTTGCATGCATTTCTCGAGTGCCCAAAATGTTAAGACTGAAAACAACGCAAGGGATTTGGTATATACGGCCGGACGGGTAAATTCATATAAGCAGCTTTGATATTGTCTGTAAAGCCTGGAGTCGCAAATGTCAGAATGAGATGTTTAGTGTCTATGATCTTATCTCTTCTGACAGTAATGCGTTTAACTGCACAGACTTTTTGACTCTGCAAGTTTTCTAGAATTTCTTTCGCCGGCGTGTTTAACAAATCCCTTGCGGAAATTACACTTTGTGAAATGTTTAAGTTTCCATGAGGTGAAACAGTGACCTCAATATTTTTTAGCAGCTTCATGTTGCATATCATAGCTGCTTGTATGGAATTTGTAGCCTCTACCAATAAGTCACCTGACCTTAACTTGGGGACATCTCTCATTTCTCCGATAAATCCCGATATTCCCTTTTGTATTAGAAAGGGGGACAAATGTTTGAAAGAACCCTCCTTTCTTTTGATTACAAAAAATTTATTTTCTTTATTTTGAAAATGGTGCTTCCGTGGGAAGGAAGAAAAATTTTTTTTCTCTATTTAAGTTTTAGTAAAACTTCGGGACCTGATCGTATCACCAACCACCGAGTCCAAAAAGGGGAAGCAGTTGGTTGGTTAATTTTTATGGCGCAAGGTTCAGATAAGGACAAGCTGCGCCAATCACAAGATATTATACCTCAGTTTTCTTTTCTTCCATAAAAATTATAAAATAGAAATACAGTTAAAATGTACATTAAAAGTCTCTAAGCATACAATATACACATGTATAAAATTAATAACTTGAGATTTGAATAAATTATTACTAAATCAGATAAAATTCATAAATCCTATTTCTTTTAAAAAGGCAAATAGATTGCGACGAAGTGATTCCCCAAGCAGGTATTCTAATGTTAAAATATTACTATTAAAATACATAAAACGCTGATGGTTAAAATCTGGGCACACAATTAAAATGTGATATACTGTAAATGGTTCATCACACTTTTCACACCATGGTTGGAGATCACTTAAAATCAAATGCTTGTGGGTGAAACGCGTGTGACCAATTCAAAGGCGAGTCAGTCTGACGTCTGCGCTTCGTCGAGATAAAACAGATAATGAAATAATGTATGTAAAGATAAATTGGAGTTTTTTGTTGACTTGCAGGTTCCATGATTCCAGCCAAAGAGAATATATGAAATATTTGAATCCTTTTCTCATGTCCATTGATGGTATTGAAGGCAAAATGGAAGTAGATGAAGACTTAGCGGCAGCATCAGCTTTCTCATTGCCATCTATTCCTATGTGGCTTGGTATCCAACAAAACAGTATCTCAAATCCCTTGTTAGTAACAGTATCAATTAATTTGAATATCTTAGACACAACTGGATGGCAATTATAGTTGTTATTCCTCAAAGCTTCTAACACACTCATACTGTCAGTGTAAACACAGAATTTACGTTCATTTTTAGTTTGTAACAGCTGAAGTGCTCGGTATATAACCGTAGCCTCAGCAGTGAAGATGGAGCAGGATTTGTTAAGGCTATAACTGTAGGAGGTATCATCAAGATAAACTCCACAGCCAAGTGATCCTGGACATTTGGGTCCATCCGTGAATACTGGAGTGTACATAGTATACTGACAGCGATGGAATGAATAAAGCTGTTGAAGACTAGCAGTATTTGTGTCGGATTTTTTATTTTTTCCAAAGGTATTCAGCACAATAATGTGTGGATAATACCAAGGGGGATGTGCGAGAAGTTCGGTAGACTCGATATGACATTACATAGGTCAGAAAGCAAAATAATAATTCAATACGAGAGAGGTCAAAAAAGTGCAACAAATGCGGGGTTGTATGCTGAAATTAGACTTGATGTCATTCATGATGAGAACGTAAACCATGGCCGTTGCAAGAAATAAAGGAGGTAATTGTTGAGTTAGAAAAGCTCCTTTCCCGGATCCGGAAGGCGTGTCATCTGACATCTCCAAAGAGAGATCCTCATCACAGGGATGTAGATATACAGCATCGGCGTCCAGGGATAAGGCTTTATGGGTAAATATGGAGGGCCTTGGATTGCCCTCCTTTGCAGATTTTAGTTTTAAAGCCTTTAATGCTTTAGATCTAGCCGTTGGAGCTTTTCTACGGAGAGTAGCTGTGGATGTGGTTTTTGGCTTTTTCTCAGAGTTAGGGGGTAATTTTACTATTCGGAGGGACAAACCATCAGTTTGAGAACTAGCCGTTTTGGTGACTTTGGCGGCGACAGTTGCACAGCCAACTCCTGCTTGCGGAATACGAGCGGTAACAGCACGTCTCGCCTCGAGATATGAGCAATTGTTCTTAACTTTAGTGGTTGTGATATCTTTTTTCCAGTATCCAGATAAGACAACTTCTAGCGTAGGAGGGGTGGTCACCTTTACAGTTTACACACCTCTCCTTTGCGGTACAAGACGAGCTGTCGTGGCCAACTACTGCGCAGTGAGCGCAAGTCAGTTTGGTCCTGCAAGCCGCTTTGGAGTGACCAAATCTCTGGCACTGGAAACAACGCAAAGGATTTGGAATAAATGGCCTGAAGGATAGATGCATATACGCAGCTTTAATATGCTTCGGAATGTCTGGCATCGCGAATGTCAGTACGAGGTGTTTTGTATTGATAATCTGTCCATTCCGTCTGATAGTAATGCGTTTTACGGCACTGACCTTTTGATATTTGTGATTTTCTATGATCTCGTCCGCAGGTTTATTTAACAAATCCTTGGCGGATACCACACCACGTGAAAAGTTAAGATTAATATGAGGTTGGACGGACATCTCAAGGTTAGCAAGCATGTTCATGCTGCTTATAAGAGTAGCTTGTGCTTCTGAAGCATCTTCAACCATTAAATCTCCAGAACGAAGTTTCCGGATGCTCTTTACTTCGCCGATATTGCCAGAAATACCTTTCTGGATTAGGAGTGAGGATACAGTATCAAAAGTACCCTCATTCCTTTTCACAATATAAAATTTTGCCTTCATTAGTGACAGAGTATGCTCTTGTGGGAGAAAAGAGAATATGAATGTTTCCATATTACTCATGGAAAATTCGGGACCTGACGGCAGAGCAGCGAGTCCAACAAGGGGATGCAGACCAGCTGCACCAGTGCTAGCCAGGTCCTATACGCTCACAGTACATCCCTGAAGTGGCCTCCACCCTTAACGAGTCACCCAGTAGATGTACCGATCGCTTGATCCATAAAGCCGATTGATGTGCTGAGGACCACAACACACCTCCCGTTTACCTGAAGCAGAGGCCAAAGCAATGTGTTGGTCTCAGGAGGCCTCAATTACCAGGATCCTCCTTTCCAGGGACACGGGTCTCCACGCACGGCAAACACGTGGGTGATTTAGTCCTCAAGAGTAGCTAGTAGCAACAGAGCGGCAGAAAGCTACTCAGGGAGAGCCCTCAACCTCTTACGAGGCAACCACATTGAGGGGAGAAAAAGGAAGAAAAAGCAGAAGAAGAGTAGAGGAGAGAAGAAAATAAAGAAGAGGAAAGATCACTAGGGTACCTCGGGATTGTGACACCCGTGTTTACCTAAAGAAGGTAAACCCCCTGAGGGGCAAATCCCTGGCGGATACCACACCACGTGAAAAGTTAAGATTATTATGAGGTTGGACGGACACCTCAAGGTTAGCAAGCATGTTCATGCTGCTTATAAGAGTAACTTGTGCATCTGATGCAACTTCTACCATTAGATCTCCAGAACGAAGTTTCCGTATGCTCTTCACTTCTCCGATATTTCCAGCAATTGCTTTTTGGATTAGGAAAGGGGATACATTATCGAATGTACCCTCCTTCCTTTTCACAATATAAAATTTAGCTTTTAAAAGTTTCCAGGTATGCTCCCGTGGGAGAGAAGAAAAAATAAACGTTTCCATATTTAACATGGAAAATTCGGGACCTGACGGCACCGCCCACCACCGAGCCCAACAAGGGGATGCAGACCAGCTGCACCAGTGCTAGCCAGGTCCTATACGCTCTGATACATCCTGAGATGGCCTCCACCCTTAACGAGTCATCCAGCAGATGTACCGATCGCTTGATCCATAAAGCCGATTGATGTGCTGAGGACCACAACACACCTCCCGTTTATCTGAAGCAGAGGCCAAAGTAATGTGTTGGTCTCTGGGGGCCTCAATTACCAGGACCCTCCTTTCCAGGGACACGGGTCTCCACGCACGGCAAACACGTGGGTGATTTAGTCCTCAAGAGTAGCTAGTAGCAACAGAGCGGCGAAAGCTACTCAAGGGAGCCCTCAACCTCTTACGAAACCCAACCACACTGAGGGAGAAAAGGAAGAAAAAGCAGAAGAGTAGAGGAGAGAAGAAAATAAAGAAAAGGAAAGATCACTAGGGTACCTCGGGATTGTGACACCCGTGTTTACCTAAAGAAGGTAAACCCCCTGAGGGGCTGGACGGGTGATGTGCGAAAAGCACCACAGCATATCCTTAAAGCAGTATGGTGTACAGTGTTCAATCTGCGTATGATGGAGAGTCTAGCTGATCCATAAGCAACACAGCCGTAGTCAATTCGAGATAAAATTACAGACTGATAAATTCTTAGGAGTGATGTGCGATCTGCACCCCAAGATGTATTCGAAAGCACTTTGAGGATGTTAAGCAGTCGCTCACATTTCTTCCGCAGATGTAAAACATGGAAGGAAAGTTAACTTCTTGTCAAAAATCACGCCAAGGAATTTTATCTCACTGACTACAGGAATGGGTCTATTATTTATGTGAATTACAGGATCATTATGGTAGCTAGTTTTCCTACAGAAATGGACACAGCAACTCTTACTAGGAGATATACTAAGACCATTCCGTTCACACCAAGTGGTTAAATTATTTACAGCTGTTTGCAATTGTCTCTCAATTATATTCATGTTTGAACCCTGATATGAAATTTGTAAGTCATCAACATACAAAGTGCCATGAACAGAAGATAGTAATTGATGGAGTATGTCACTGATGAAAAGGTTAAAAAGGGTTACGCTTAAAATGCTACCTTGAGGGACACCCTCAGCTTGACTAAATGTATTGGAAATTGTAGTTCCAACGCGCACTTTAAAAACGCGTGAGGCCAGAAAATTTTGGATAAATATTGGAAGATTACCCTTAAAGCCAAGATTATGCAGAGTACGGAGAATACCATAGCGCCATGTACGATCATATGCTTTCTCAACGTCGAAGAAAATTGCAACGAGATGGTTTCTCCTCACGAAAGCATTTCGAATTCGGGATTCTAGATCTACTATGTTATCTATAATGGGTCGTCCTCTTCGAAATCCGCTTTGATGAAGATGTATGCAATTATTCTTCTCTAAGTCGTAAATGAGTCTAGCATTGACCATACGCTCAAATGTTTTGCATAAGCAACTCGTAAGAGCTATTGGACGATAACTCAGAGGGTCAGATGAATCTTTTCCAGGCTTCAATATTGGAATCACTATCGCTTCTCTCCATGAAGTAGGATAAGCATGCTCAGTCCAGATTCTATTAAACAATGAAAGTATGTTTAATAAAGAATCATGATTTAAATGACGGCATTTGATACGAGATTCCATCTGGTCCTGGAGCTAGTGTCGTTTGCTTTAGATAAAGCAGACTTCAATTCTGACAGTTCAAAATCACAATTATAGGGTAGAATATAATCGATCATGAAAGCTTAGAGGTGTCCGCTCAGCGATTCCTTTTAATCCTTAGAAAAGTAGGATTATATGAATCAGAGCTGGAAACACTAGCAAAGGTTTCACCGATGACATTAGCAATATCTACCGCTGAGGAGTGTATTGCAGCTCCGGTTTTTAATACAGGAATGGAATAATCCTGATAAACACCATTGGCTGCTTTAACTTTCCTCCATAATTGTTTACTTGTTGTCGATGAATTGATTGACGACACGTAGCGTATCCAAGATTCTCTTTGACTCTGACGTCTAACTCTTCGAGCTTCAGCTTTGGCTTTTTTAAAAGCAACAAGATTCTCCGTAGTAGGGTATCTTCGGTTGGTTGGTTGGGTTTTATGGCACAAAGTCCAAAATTGGACATGCTGCGCCAAGAGTAACTTTTTAGGGTATCTTCGGAATATATTCCATTGCTTCCTTTGTTTCTTATAGGAGAGTTGACACTTTTCATTCCACCAAGGTTTCCTGTGTTTATGTGGAATGATGGAATTTTTAGGGATAGCAACATCCGCAGCTCGGATTATTGTGTCGGTGATATATTTAACGGCATCATCTATCACATCTGTCTTAACTCTTGTCTCACTGATCACAGCCAATTGCGTGAAAAGTGACCAATCGGCTCGACTGTACACATAATTAGGTGGTTTGTGACACACACTATTATTTCCAGCCTGAGATACGATTAGAGGGAAATGATCACTATTGTAGAGGTCATTTCTGACAGCAAAATTCAGCAATGGCAAGAGTGATGGAGAACATATAGCTAAGTCCAGAGAGTGAAATGTCCGTGTAGGTTCGTGAAAATAAGTCTTCTCGTCGGTATTTAGCAGACAGAAGCAATTGTCAGAAATTAACTTTTCTATCTGACGACCGCGAGAATTCGTATCATCACTACCCCACATAGTACTATGTCCATTAAAATCACCGAGCAATAAATATGGAGTTGGGAGTTGAGCAACCAAATCATTCAGTTCCTCTTCTTGGATGACATCATTTGGTGGTAAGTAAAGGCTACACACTGTTATTAGACATGTGGTGTGGATTCTCACAGCCACTGCCTGGAGTGTAGTTCTTAACTGATGTGCTGTACTGGGGTAATTGTTTGATGTAATTATACAAACTCCACCAGACACAGCAGCATCACCATCATTATCCTTTCTGAAGCACTGAAACCCACGCAGTTTGGTGACAACAGTGGGCTTCAGGAATGTCTCCTGGAGAGCCACACATGCGGGGTTAAAGCGAGAGATGATGGATTTGATGTCATCAAAGCGAGAACGAAAACCGCGACAATTCCAGAAACAAAGGAAGTCAAGAATGGAATATATTCTAACCTTTATCACTGTTGCTTATGGTCATCTCAGATGAGTCTTCAGAATTAAAATCATCATCTGATGGATGCAGGCTTGACAGTGTCTGCATCCAAACACAGAAAAAGCTTTTTCTTGCTGTTAACGAAGGCTTCCGAACGCCTTCTTTAGCTATTTTAATTTCCTAGCCTTCAAGGCTTTTTGATTTTGCCAAAGCTGATTTGGCAATTACAGATGTTGGTGCTTCTGTGTTTTTTTGCTTTGGGAGCAAACTAACTGTAGAAACAGAATTTGTTTCTGTTTGGGTGCTGGAGGATCGGGTCACTTTTTTTTGTTATAGTTGCATAACTGACACCAGGAGTGGGAGTTCGAGAATTAACTGTGCGACGAGCTTCTGCATAGGAGACATTGTTTTTAATTTTGAAGGTGACAATTTCTTTTTCCAGTTGCCAAACGGGACAAGATCTAGAATAAGAAGTGTGGTCGGTTGGTTGGTTGGGTTTTATGGCGCAAGGTCCAAATATGGACATGCTGCGCCAAAATTAAGTTTTGTAGAAGCTATTCATTTCTGCTTCAAATTACATTTCATTTACTTATTTTCGTTTTTTTTTTAGAAACCCAAGCAACATTAAAATTTTAAAAAACAAAAATTAGTGTATATACATATCTTAAAATCCAGATTTAAAATACAAAAAAGAGGTTAAAAAAATATATATAATTTTAAAAATATATTGTACAAATTTAAATATAATGTAAAAAACCTATTGCCCTCAAAAAGTCGAATAGGTTCCTTTTGTGTGGCTCACCAAGCAAATAATACTATGTTAAATTATCACAGTTAAAAATTTGTAAACGATACTTGTTAAAATTTGGACATTAAATTAAAATATGAGAAGCAGTGAATGGTTCATCACACGTTTCACAATAAGGATTTAATTCGTTTAGAAACAAATGCCTGTGTGTGAAACGTGTATCAGAATACGAAGGCGAGTTAATCTAACATCAGCACTTCGTAGCGGTAAAACTGATAATGATATGAGATATGGAAAAATGGCGTACAATTTGTTTGGTGACCTGCATGCTCCAAAACTCCTGGAAGAGGAATAGGCATACTTTTAACACACTTCCTCACATCTGGAAGGAGGATGGATGATGGTATTGGAGTTGATGCTGCTTTAGCAACCGCATCTTGCCTTTTCATTTCCCTCGAGACCTACGTGACCTGGGATCCAACAAAATTTGATATCATACCCTTGCCAGCAAGGGAATCCAAAATTTGGAAAATCTTGGACACAACCGGATGACAGTGAATATTCAATTTCCCAACGCTTCCAATACACTCAAGCTGTCAGTATACACGCAAAGGAATGAGAATTTACAATACTCACGAGCTGAAGCGCTTTATAAATTGCAGTAGCTTCAGCTGTAAAGATGGAGCAGGAAGCATGAAGGCTGTAATTATATGTATTATTGTTCATAAAATACCACAGCCGACAAGTCCTGCAGTTTTTGAACATCCGTGAATATTGGCGTGTAGGAAGAATACTGACAGCGATGTGAATAATAGAGCTGTTGGAAAATTGCAGAGGTTGTGTCCGATTTTCTACAGTTGGTAAATGGATTAATTATCAATATTTGTGGATCATACCAAGGTGGATGTGCTAATATGTCCGTTTTAATAAAACGGACATCACATAGGTCAAACAAGGATAAATGATTTTTGTTCGAGTGAGGAAGGGTGGGATGCTGTATGGTCTAGCATCATATATCCTCTTCAGAGTAGGAGTAAACAGAAGAATATAATGGATGATGAGGGTCAGACATAATTTTACAATAGTAATTGAGAGACAGCTGCATACGTCGCATGTCTAAAGGCAATTGTTGGCATATTGCATAAAGACTATGGACGGGTGATGTGCGGAATGCGCCTGAACATATTCTCAGAGCAGAATGATGGACAGTGTCCAGTCTGCGTAGAACAGAAGATCTAGCGGATCCATAAACAACACAACCATAGTCAAGTCGAGATAAAATTAATGATTGGTAAACTCGGAGGGAGTGACGTGCGATTAGCACCCCAAGATGTATTTGAAAGCACCTTGAGTATATTGAGTGATCGCTTGCACTTCTTCCGCAAATGTAAAACATGCGGAAGAAAGGTTAATTTATGGTCAAATATCACTCCGAGGAATTTTATCTGACTGACAACTGGTATAGCCGTGTTGTTTATACAAATAACAGGATCATTGTGGAGGCTAGTCTTCCTGCAGAAATGGACACATTTGCTCTTGCTAGGAGATAGTGTATGGCCATTCTCAGCACACCATGCAGCTAATTTATTAACAGATGTTTGTAGTTGTCTCTCAATTAAACGCATGTTTGACCCTTCACAAGATATTTGCAGGTCATCAACGTACAAGGTACCATGCACAGAAGGTGAAAGTTGATGAAGTATGTTACTGATAGGGAAATCAAAATGTGTCACTTAAATACTACCCTAAGGAACACCTTCAGGTTGGTTAAAAGTATTGGACAAAACAGTATTAATAAGAACTTTAAAATTACGGAAGAATAAAGAGTTCTCTATAAACAGCGGGAAAATTACCCAGAAAGGTAAAATCATACATCTTGCGGAGATTTCCATAACGAAATGTACGGTCATAAGCCTTCTCTATCTCGAAAAAAATGGAAACTAGGTGATTCCTCTGCACAAAAGCATTTCGGATTTGCGTTTCAAGAACAGTAATATTATCTAGAGTGGATCTTCCTTTACGAAAGCCACTCTGATTAATATGAATGTATTTATTTTTCTAAGACATATACGAGACGGGCGTTGACCATACGTTCGAGAGTCTTACATAAGCAACTCGTCAGAGCTATTGGTCGATAACCGGAAGGAACAGAAGGATCCATACCAGCCTTAAGGATCGGAATCACTATTGCTTCGCTCCAAAGTAATGGGAATTTATTTTCCAGTCCAGATCCTGTTAAACAAAAACAGCATGTTCAACAAGGAGTCTGGACTTAAATGGCGAAGCATTTGATAGCTGATTCCATCAGGTCCTGGGCAAGTATCATTGGCCTGCTGTAAAGCTCTTTTCAATTCCAACATCCGAAATTTACAGTTGTACGGAAAAGCTTGTCCATGGTTGAAACGAATTGGTATTCGCTCAGCGCGACTCTTAGTCCTTAAGAACGAAGGACTGTAAGAGTCGTTGCTTGAGACGCTAGCAAAAGTTTCACCAAGAACGTTAGCTCGTGTCGTCAGCTGCACCAGTGCTAGCCAGGTCCTATACGCTCACAGTACATCCCTGAGATGGCCTCCACCCTTAACGAGTCATCCAGTAGATGTACCGATCGATTGATGTGCTGAGGACCACAACACACCTCCCGTTTACTTGAAACAGAGGCCAAAGCAATGTGTTGGTCTCAGGAGGCCACAATTACCATGATCCTCCTTTTCAGGGACACGGGTCTCCACACACGGCAAACACGTGGGTGATTTAGTCCTCAAGAGTAGCTAATGGCAACAGAGCGGCGACAGCTACTCAAGGAAAGCCCTCAACCTTTTTTGAGGCAACCACATGGAGGGAGAAGAGGAAAAAAAAGCAGAAGAGTAGTGGAGAGAGGAAAAGAAAGTAGAGGACAGATCACTAGGGTACCTCAGGATTGTGACACCCGTGTTTACCTAAACAAGGTAAATCCCTAGAGGGGGTAAGTGCACGTAGTCATTTTTCACAGTTAAGTTGTTGGGTTCCTACGTATTTAAAATTTATTTTCAGTGTTGCCTGTAGTTAAACAGCGTCAATGGATTACCTACCTCGTGGTAACTTATTTAAGTTGAATTGTTGGGTTCCTGCTGCTTTTAAAAATTATTTTTGTGAGCGGGAATACGGCGTCAATAGCCTACCTACCTCGTAAAAACTCATCTCAGTTGAGTTGTACTTGAAGCTTCAATTATATTTTATTTTGATGCTTCTTAAATTTTTTATTCATGGCGCCATCTATAACCAAATAAGGAATTTTATTTTTTTTTCTAAAAAAATTATTTTTCAAACTGTCGAGGCTGGGTTCCGAACTCATTAGCTACAAAAAGAATTCGTGGGGTATTGATTTTGCGTACCCTAATGAATACCCCACGAATTCTTGTTAAAGCGAGAAAATCTTATGTAGACATTTCTTTTAGACCCAAGTAAAATTAATATAAACCAGTTTTCTAACCAGAGTAAAATGCTTACTAACGTAGTGTGACGTCATAATATAAAAATAAACAATTTTCAGCATAATGAGCAATGTTGACACAAGGAGAAATAACCTGTATACTGAAATATGCTTACGCTTGGCGGATGAATATAGCTTCTGGACCAATCAATTGCAGCAGTGCTGTTGATTTGGAAAATAATTCTAGTTCCTGTCTAAGTGTTTCATTTCAGCTGTTCTACAAGCTTTCCAAAGGTTCGATTTATTCAACGGGATTTCAAGTCGCACTGCTTTGATTTTTACAAGCATCATGTCTTCACCAAACAAGAAACGTGCTTTAAACGAATCAACACATGCGGTGTAAGTGTTAGTTTTAATTTGCATGTATTTATATTCAAATTTTTAATGTTTTTGTGAATCTTACTACGAAATATAATTAAAATTCACAATTTCATTTTGTTTTGTAGATTTCTATCAATGCTTCTGACTTAGATGTAGATAAAGGCAGCAAAAAAGTCAAGAGAGAAGGACCTAAAGAAAGTTTTTTTTTTTTATTTTAAACGAAAGATTATTATTTTATAGTTACTCTCAGTGTTCAATGTTTCTGAGATATGATTTATACAGATGAGTAGTTTATAACTTTTGTTTATTTTTCTAGACCACGGGAATATTTTATGAAAATGAGATTCTAGATGATGTATTTCCTATAGGAGACTCCGTTTTTGTACTTCCCATTACTTTCCATGGAGTTCTATCAGAAATATGGAATGAAATATTATCCAACTTGTGAAGGAATTACTCTTCGACCATGGTGGATTGAAAAAATTATGGATAGAGAAACTGTGCCTCAAAATGAGAACCATCTACGAAACAATGTTTTTTCCTTCCTGAATCAGAAATTCAGATTACAAGGACTTTAAAGCGTTTATATTCACTCGTCAAAGATGGAACTCAAAATCCCTTACAATATCTGCACAGCAATATAAAAATATGTTGCGAAATTATAACAGTATTGCAAATGCTGTTCTAGATCACATGTTCCAACAGTGAATTTCTTAGATGCTTATGATTGTGTTTTTGACAGTGTTATTAAAGAAACTTTGCCGAGTTCCTTTGATGTAAGCCTCGGAACCCAACATTTGTTAGAAACTCTTGAAAATGCCGTTCATGATATTTTTAAGGAGAAAGGTTTAAAAGAAAGATGTCTTTTGGCGGAACTATAGGCTAACCGTGTAGAAACTTTTAATTCGCATGCATTTTCTTTAGAAATTGCTGATTCTTTTCATCACAGTCTCAGGGAAAATGAACCTTTTTTAACCTTGAAACCTTCTATGTATGTGACAGTTGATTTCCTGAGAAATTTACGTCTAGACAACATTATTCGAAATGTAAGAAATACTTTGTGCCCAGAAGATGCATTTGAATATTTCGAAAATAATGAAGGAATAAATTAATTTTGAAAATATGCTAAATAAAATATCATTGCTTAGAATTTAAATGTGTGTGTGTTTATCACTTTCTTTTAGATAATATGAAAATGTATTAAATTATATAATTATAATGTTTTAAAAACAGAAACACATTTTGAAAGTAATTGTCTCATGTAAACAGAGTGTTTTAAATATGAGTATAAATGCAAGTACATTCAACATTTAATATTCATTCTTGATTGTTAACACAAATGCAATGGACACTGCTTTGGCTCGGTTGTATATAGATTCTGAATTTTACGGAAGTTTTGGAGGTATTAATAGTTTACATAGAGCTTTAAAAAGGGAAGAATAAAAAGAAAATGTATCAAAGAATTGTTACAAACAAAGGATTCCTGTATTCTACATAAGCCTTTGAGACATAAATTTCAAAGAAATAAAGTTATTGTTTGAGTTTTATACGAACAGTTTCAAGTGGATTTAGCTGATTTGCAATCCCTCGCAAATTTTAATAATGGTTATAAGTATTTACTCACTAGCATAGATATTTTATCCAAATAAACTTGGGTTATTCCAGTATCTAGATAGGACAACTTCTAGCGTAGGAGGGGTGGTCACCCTTACAATTGACACATCTCTTCTTTGCAGTACAAGACGAATTGTCGTGGCCAACTGCTGCGCAGCGATCGCAAGTCAGTTTGCCCCTGCATGTCGCTTTGGAGTGACCAAATCTCTGGCACTGGAAACAAAGCAAAGGTTTTGGAATAAACGGCCTGACGGATAGATGCATATTTGCAGCTTTAATATGCGGCGGTAGATCTGGCGTCGCAAAAGTCAGTACGAGATGTTTAGTATTTAGAATCTGCCCATCCCGTCTGACTAATGCGTTTTACTGCACAGACCTTTTGATCTTTGAAATTTTCTTAGATCTCTTCCGTAGGCGTATTTAGCAAATCCTTGGCGGATACCACACCACGTGAAAAGTTAAGATTAATATGAGGTTGGACGGACACATCAAGGTTTGCAAGCATGTTCATGCTGCTTATCAATGTTGTTTGTGCATGTGAAGCAACTTCCACCATTAAATCACCAGAACAAAGTTTCCGGATGCTCTTCACTTCTCCGATATTCCCAGCTATTGCTTTTTGGATTAGGAAAGGGGATACATTATCGAATGTACCCTCTTTCCGTTTGACAAATTAAAATCTTGTTGTTTTTAAACTCAATGTTTTCCCCAGTGGGAGAGAAGAAAAGTGTTTCCATAATAAAAATGGAAAATTCGGGACCTGACGGCACCACCCACCACCGAGTCCAACAAGGGGATGCAGACCAGCTGCACCATTGTTAGCCAGGTCCTATACGCTCACAATACACATCCCTGAGATGATCTCCACCCTTAAGGAGTCATCCAGTAGATGTACCGATCGATTGATGTGCTGAGGTCCACATGACACCTACCGTTTACCTGAAGCAGAGGCCAAAGTAATGTGTTGGTCTCTGAGGGCCTCAATTACCAGAACCCTCCTTTCGAGGGACATGGATCTCCACGCACGGCAAACACGTGGGTGATTCAGTCCCCAAGAGGAGCTAATAGCAACAGAGCGGCGAAAGTTACTGAAGGGGAGCCCTCAAACTCTTTCAATGCAACCACAGCGAGGGAAAAAAGGAAGAAAAAGCTGAAGAGTAGAAAAGCGAGGATAAGAAAGAAGAGGACAGATCACTGGGGCACCTCGGGATTGTGACACCCGTATTTACTTAAAGAAAGTAAACCCCCTGAGGAGAGAAATTATATTAATCAGCAATGTAATTTATGAAATAACTTACAAATTAGTTTGTAAAAATTGTTTGGGAAGAAAAGGAAGATAACAAAAAAAGAATATGGAAATAGATTTTAAAGTACAGATTATAACATGTGGGTATTCTCAACTTGATTTTTTTTAAAACACCAGATAAATGTTTGTCTGAATAAGTTTTTTCTCCTTCAACGAAAAAGTACACACATTAAATAATATATTTTGACTGACATTTTACAATAAATATTTGAAAATGGTGCCTCTTTATCAAATATATTTTGCGTAATTTATTCACATCAGAAAAGTGCTATGTAAAATTTTGTTAATGATACTTCGGATATTCGTATGCTATGTAAATAGCCACTAAAAGGTAAGAATTTGATACTTGGAGAGGTATGTAATATTGCTCCAAATTTAACTATTAAATTTTTTAGCTTCGTGCACTGTCGCTTTAAATCATGTTTCCAGATTAATTTGTAGAGGTAAATTAAAATTTTGTCTATAGCCAAAATATTATTCTTTATTAACATATAATAGTAGGGGCATACACCAAAGCGTTTAGCTTTAGCAATGAGCATTCGTCATTTAACAGATTCTGCCAAACTGGTAACTAAATGGACATATTCTTATTTTGCAAATGGGCATTTCGAACTTCTCGGCAATGAGGTGGAAGTATGGCTGAGTATACAGTGAGCATAAAATAGAATTTTTTATTTTGTTGAATGCAAAATGTAAGAATGGATTGAATGACAGAAGGATTAATTGCTTCGAATTAGTTATGTACTAGATTTTATGAGCTAATGGGATTACACGAACGAAAAAATGTTATTTTGGATGGATTTGAATTGAGATGTCCAGAAAAAGGTGTGAATGCGCATGTTTTCAATAGGATAAAAAAGAATTCGTGATTTTTTAATAGTAAATTAAGAATGTATGATATTTTGCAAAATGATATTTTTTTAACTAAAACATGGTTTGACAGATGTATGAATCATGTGGTGTGCAATCGCAGACGCATCCATTTTATTAGAACTGTGATCTCAAGAAAATTTAAATCTGAAATCATATGTAATAAAATTAACATAAAAAATCCTACTTTGACTCATCGAGCTACATGAAAATGAAAGCACACAGCAATGATTTAATCTATTAAAAGTAAACTATTGACTTTCAAGAATTCAACGGAAAATGTTTGGCAAAATTATGATGGCAATGCAATGGTTTGTTTCGTTCGGGACTTATTCTTATTATTGGAAAGTAGCGATTTTGAATCTACACTTTCATATCTATTGGATTTACAAAAGACGTCCGGAGCATGTTAAATGTTCCAAATGATGATATTAGTCATAATGTCCTCCAATTGAAATACCTTTGGGATTGACAGATTCAGTATTGGGGGTCTTCTGCTTGCTTCTAAATTACAAAAACTCCCATCCAGTTGCTTCCACTTAACTGGTTGAGGCCAGCTAGGTATAGGAAAGCATGATGGTGCAACAACAGCTTGTGATAGTGTATACAGATTCATATTTAATCCTAAAATTTATCACTGTTTAATTTTGAAACTGTCAGTTTCATAAATAACCATAAGTTACATAAATAATTGCCAAAGTCAACAATAACTAAGGAAAAATTTACAAAGAAATGACACTAATCCAATAAAAAATTACATGGAATCAGAAACCTAATAAAAAACAAAACTACCAAACCTGGAGAGAAGGAAGACAACCGATTGCAGGTTTTAAATGACATAATTTGTTAAATTCTTTACAACCTAAAATTAAAGGTATATTCAACATGAACTGTTATAAATATAAATAGATTTTTTGAACAATTTGGTCATGTCTACAGTCAAGATTATAATAAAATATTAAAGAAAATAAATTGTTTTCTTGCAAGTGAAATCAATTTTTTGCACTTTTCATCCATTAGTAAATATAAAATTATACATTTTACTCTGCCTCTATATATTGGATACACTCCTATACATTTCACTCAACAAAATAAAGAAAAAAATTATGATAACTTACAAGAATTTTGAAATTTATCAAAAGTTTTATGCTGCAAAATTCATTAACATTAAATTTGAACTATAGTCACAATCTTAACATTATTAAGATTGTGACTATAGTTCAAATTTTTTTTTCATTACGTTTCACAAGAATTAATTGATTATTCATAAGATCATTCCTATTCTATCCACCTTGCAGGTGTATGTAATAATTAATACACTTATTCCTTATATTTAAAATATGACTGGAATGTATATTTTTCAAATATATGTCTGTACATAGTTAGATCAATAATAATTTTATTTCAGATACTAATATAACTGAAATTAGACATAAAAACTGGATTTATTGAAAGTATATTATATTATCTGTTATTGCATTCGAATGTAATTCTGTAAACTTTCAATGGTATAAATTGTTTGATAAATATTTCACACACACACATAAAATAAAATGAATAAGCAATTTTTTTAAAAATTAAATTTTACATAAATTTTTGAATATAGATCAAAGTTTTAGTGCAAGAAAAAAAATTATACATCATAACCTTATGAGGGTAAAAAGACAACTTTTATCATTGTATATTTATATACTTAAAATGAAAATTGGACATAAAATGTGAATATGTTGAAAAATGTCATCAATAATAACACGCTAGAAAATCATAAAATTACAGTCGAAGATACACCAAAAGGCAGCCAATGTCCTAACAATTTTGGTCTTTTAAAATCCAAATAATGTCAGGATTTGCTAAAAACTGTTGATTCCGATAGTAAAAATAAAATTTGGAAAACCGCAAATAATGTGATATGCTTGAAATACTTTTTTATAAAATTGAATTTCCTAGCTGTTTTAATGTTTTTATAAGAGTATTAATGTTGTCCATAAGGATTTTGTGAGTAAATCTAAACATATTTTAAATATCTGTACATAATTTTTCATGCATTTATTTTTAAGTTTTCATTGTTTCTTAACTTATATGTCATGTATAACAAGATATGAGTCAACATTTTATGTGATTGGGGTGTTAAAGATGACAATTGCAATTTAACTTGGAGCATATTTAAAAGTATGCATTGTTTCTGTGTAAATTTAAATCCTATCATGCCTTTTTTTCTCAAGTACATTGTTCATGCTAATGTGGACACTTCTTTTTGTAAAATGCATTATTCCTTTCGGCATAGTCAAAATAAATTTAATTATTATTTAAACTCACATTAATAGTTTTTGCAAATTCTCTCTTGATTAAAGTAAAAAATATTTTAATAATTTTTACATAAAGTTTATTTTTGTAAATGAAAAAGCACAAAACTTAAAAAAGAAATATGGAATTATAATCAATAAATAAATTAACAATAAAAAATTTTAATAGGTAAAAGATATTTTATTCATTTATTTTGCTTGCTCTTAATAAATTAGCCTGAAGACTGAGGCTTTATTTTTGGATGAAGATAGCTGGTTTCATTTTAAAAACTTCATTTCATAAAAATTAATCCTATATGTTGAAATATTAGTACAACTAGCTGTAGTAATAACATTCAAATAATTTACAACCACTAAACAAAGATTTGTTATTTTATGCTTCATTTTCAGAATCTGACACAAATATGATTACTTTTGATCTAGAGTACTTTCATAAGAAATGAACAAACCAATGAAATCAACTTTTTTTTATTCAGTAATGCAAAGAGTTCTCACTATTTCATAAATTATTTATAAATAGTTCAAATTTCCTGTATAAAAGATAATTTTCACAGAATAAATAAGCGGACTACTTTTAATATTTACAGGTTTTGACTTCATGAAGAACATAAATTTATAAAATGAAATTAGAGGCAAAAAAGAATTTTTTAATCTGATAAAGAATATTTTGACAAAGGCAATTTTAATATATGCATGTAAAAATTTCACACCAGAATCTAAGATTAGAAAAATAAAAGGCAAGCTAAACTTATTTAAACTTTTTTCATGTTTAATAGGTCTGGATGCATAATATAATCAATGAAAACTAATTATTAACTTTCTGTTTAGAGTATATGTACATACAAAAATAATTTAAGTATAACAAAATGAGCAGCCATAAAAGGTATAATGAAAATCTATTTCACAAGAAAAATTTTTCTAATGTTCATAAAGTTAAATACATTAATGTTTATGGATGTTTTCATTAGAGTAGTTTTCAAAACTGAAAAATATTTGCCTTGCATAATTCTGATGACAGATAATTTTGTAGAATTATATTTCATGGGAGAAAAACTTTTAATGTATAAATTTTAAATCATTACTGCTCCATTTAACTATTTCAGCATCTGACAAAATATAATGGTAAAAATTCAGAATTTATTGCATTATTTCAAAAACCTACAATAAGTATTTAAAAAGTTATTACAAGTTTACAAATTTTAAATTTGCATATAATACCTACAAGATATATTATATACATGTTGTAAAACACAACAATTTCATTGCTTATCACTCAATAATAAATCTAATATGCATTCATTCTGAAATTTGCTAAATAAAGAGAAATATAAATAAGTGATATTTACAGCTAAATATTTTACAATTTCAAATTGAGCACAAAAAATGTGACCTTAAAAATATGCACATCAAATACTATACAAGAGTAGGTCCAAGATGATAATTCGCCTAAGTAGGATACTCAATTATCAAATAGCACTTAGAATAAGAATCTCAGTACTTCTCATAACATTGGTTGCTGCTGCATAGGTATCGCAGTGGTATTAGGAGGCATTGAACTAACAATTTCACCATAATACATTCCACTTGGTTCTCTGGATGGAAGCGAAGAAGTATAATTATTTGGTGGAGCTGCAGAGTTAGGTGGAATGCTATGATTCAAAAGAAATAATTTATTTAAATAAGTAAATATATTATCCAATAATTTTAACAGAGCACCAACAAAAATAGAATTTTAATGCATGCAAGTATCAGAATATCTTTAAAATAAACAAAATTAAAAAATCTTTGATGATAAATAAATATGATAACTTGATAATAATAAACTTGAAGTGCAGAAAAACATAAATAAATAAAGCATATTATATTTTTCCATAAGTTTAATTTATTCATTCACATTGCATGCAATGAAAATCTTTATTCTGGTTGTATTTATTCCAAATAGAAGTTTCCTTTCGGTTTCTTTGAAGGTGAGTGAATTTTTATAACAAGTATGAATATTAAGGCACTTTTAATTAAGAAGAGTTTAAAATGACAATTTGATAAGAGATAAAATTAATCATTAAATTAATGATTCAGATGAAGTAAAAGTTGAATTTACTGAAAAAGAAACTCAGCAATTTAATGAAATATCGAGTATTTTCATTGAGATATATATTGTACATGACATAAAAGATATTGAAACATACTTAGAAGAATTTGAAATGCTACAAAATAATTTAGAGGAGTTTTTAGAATGCAGAAATCGCAATAATTTTACTTGCAATGATATAAATTTAAGTTCGTCAACTGACACTAAGACACAATTTATGGATGTAAGATTTACCTCAGTTTTCATTACTGACATTTTATGGTAATTTAGAAGACTGGCTTTCTTTTTCGGATTTATTCAAGGCCAATGTTGATTCTAATAATAACTTGTCAGAGGCTCAAAAACTTCAATATTTAAAAAGTTCTTGTAAATTCGGTGCTTTTTAAAATTATTCATACAATTCCTAAAACACATTTAATTTATAAAATAGCTTGGGATTTGCTTAAAAACTGATATTCAAACAAGAGAGTTTTAGTAACTACTCTTATTAAAAAATTATTCTCGTAGCAAAATACTGCAGATTCTCCTACTTATATTTTACAGCTTGTAGATATCATTAATGAATGCATACTATCTTTAAATGTTTTAGACCAAAAAAATATATGCATAAGCAAATACATTGATCACTTACTTAATAGTCAAAAAATTAGATAAAAAATATGCACATATGGTAAGAACGTCAATTAAATGGTGACAAAATTGGAACTTTAACTAATTTACTTCTGTTTAAAAAGGAACACACCCGAAAACTTCAAAACAATGAAATTAAAGATTTTAAGAAACTGATTTCTGAAATTACTTTACTCTCAGAAACAAATATTGAATGTTCTTATTGTAAGAAAAATCATAATTTGTGGAAGTATGAACAACTTTTTTAAAATTGCCTAGTTTCAAAAAATTTAAATTTGTAAAATCAAATAAATTATGTTTTAATTGTTTATCTACTGTACACAATGTTAACGTTGGTTGGGTTTTATGGCGCAAGGTCCAAATAAGGACAAGCTGCACCAGAATTTTTTTTTGTATAATATTTTCTAATTTTTTTAAACCCAATCAACTTTTAAAATTCATTTAAAAGTATAAGTAATATTCATAAGGTTTGCATAAAAAATAAATAAACAAACACCTAACATGCAACAAAATAAATTATATCTAAATAAGCTAAAATAAAACTAAACTAAATTAATAAAATTTTATTATTTTTTAATTAAAATTCTTTAATTTAAAATTATATATAATCTATAAAACCAATGCTTTTTAAAAAATGCAAAAATATTTTGATGCGGAGGTTCACTCAGCAAATCTATACACAATGTTAAGTCATGTCAGAGTGCAAATAAATGCAAAACTTGTCACTGTAAACATAATTCCTTATTGCATTTTCCAAAATTAAATTATACTACTTAATATTCTATAACTAATAGTGAGAATAGTGATTTATCCATAAGCACTAAAGTATTTATTTCTAAAAATATAGTAGAACGTATCCCTAGTTTTTCTAATCAGATAAACTCTTAACTTTTTTTAACATAGATATAAAAGTCAGAAAGTTTTGTGTACTGCATTAATTCAAGCTGCAATTCGAGTGGAAATTTCATGCATTGTCAAGCTTTATTATTCTGGGTCACAGGCTAATTTCATCACAAGTTTGGTTTGGTTTGTTTGTTGCTCAATGGTCATTTTTTACACATGAGGGCTAATTAGAATGGGACCTATGATTAAAAGTGGTTTCTGAACCACTACAAACACACATGCCAAAGGTGGGATTTGAACTCACAAACTGTTGGACCGAAGGCAAGAGCGCTAACCATTCAGCTGCCAGCTCGGCTAATTTCATCACATAAAGTTGTGTTGAAAAACTTGGTTTAAGTAGGAAGAGTGTTAATCTTCAAACTTTATGTTTGGGTTTGACCGCTTTGCAGAATAATGGAGAGTTAGAAATAAATTTCTCTCCTCGTTGTTCACTAAAGCAGTCTTTCAAAACTTCAGTTTTTGTTATAGATAAAGTTTATTGCAATTTACCATATATACCACCAAATATAGTTCAATCATTTAATGATTTAGTATTAGTAGATCCAAAATTCTTCGAGTCATTGCCTATGAATATACTTTTAAGAGTCAATGTTTTCATGTCAACGATTTTGGATGAACCAATCAAAAGAAATAAAAAACCTCCTGCAACTGTTTGATCAAAATTAGGTTGGATAATTTCTTGTACAGCCTTATATAACTTGGATGCATTTTTCACATATCGCTAAGCAATACTGAATTAAATACTGAGGAGATGGTTAAAAGACTCTAGTCTTTGGAAACAGTTAGTGAAAACACAGCTTTTTCAAAATCAAAACTGAAATGTGAAGAACATTTTAAAATTACTCATTGTAGAGACAGCATAGCAGATTACCCTTTAAGGAACATCCTTCAAAATCAGGCGAATCAACAGAAATAGATCTTAAAAGATTTTTATTTTTAGAAAATTGGTTAGTTAACAGACCTAATATTTACAAATTATTTCAAGAATTTCTCTATATGAATATCTTAATTTGGGACATATGGAACAAGTCACTTACGCTGAGCCAATCCCTTCATTAGTGTGTGTGTACTACCTACCTCATCATTCAGTAATAAGGCCTACAAGCAGTACTACTAAGCTACGTGTTTTTGATGCACCCGCTAAAACATCCCATATATGCTCACTAAAGGATTTATTATTTGTTGGTCTAATAATACCACCAGATCTGTTTGATATTATCATTCGATTTGGAATGCACCCCATTACTATTTGTGTAGATATTGAGAAAATGTACAGACAAATACATGCACATCAAGATACTGATTTTCAGTGTATATTTTAGAGAAATGAACACACAGATCCAATTCAAGAAAATAGGCTCTTAACTGTTACATATAAAACGCCTTCTGCATCCTTCTTGGCTCTCCCTTGCACTTACAACTTACTTAAAATGAGAAAAATAGTTTTCCAGAAGTTTTAAATGTTGCAAGACATTATTTTTACACAGACGATGTTTTAACTGGTGCTTGTTCTAAAGCAGCTGCAAAGATTTTGATTCATAACATTCATAATTTAATGAACAAAGGATATTTCAAGAAAGTAGCTAAGCAATATGCCCGAAATATTAGAAGACTTCTCATCTGAATTTGAAAAAGATTCACATCAGTCAGATATAGTAAAAGATCAAACAAAAAAGGTGTTAGGAACAAACTGGCATCCTTATAGTGATTTTGTAGTACTTCCTCCTTAATTTTATAGTACTTCCTTCAAACATTTCTTCAGTTACAAAACTAAATGTTCTTTCAGTAGTAACAATGCTTTTTGAAATTTTTGATAAATTTCTTTTATTAGATAAATATAAGAAATAATTTTGTTCATACAATAAAAAAAAATTAAATAGGTAATCTTTTTAAACAAATTTTATGAAAAAAAAATCGGTACTTGGAGTTAAAACTGATGAATAATATGAAATTTGAAAAATATAGAAGTTGTTTACTTCCAAAATAAGTCAGATCTCTTACACATTGTACACTTCAAAATTCTCAGAACTTACTACCATGATAAAGAACTTTGCATAAAATTATGAAAAAAGAATGAAATTAACACAATTATGCATCTACAAAGTTCACATATGTAACATTTAATATAAACATACTTAATACTTACTTACAAAATAATAAAATTGTATATCTTTTAAAAATTAGTAATTTCTCAAAAAAAATAAAACAAAAATTTTCTTTTTAAGATTGAAACACTTAAATAAAATTATTCACTTTTAATAAATTTACTTCTTTAACAAATCATTATAATTTTTTTCATGTTAAAACATTTGTTATTATAGACTGAAGCATTTTGGAGTTAAGGCATAGATAATTAGAAGTTTACATTATTCAAAACTCTTTAAAATTTCACAATGGCATTATTTAATATATTTTATATATATATATATATATATATATATATATATATATATATATATTTTATATATATATATATATATCTATATTTATATATATATATATATATTGCAAGAATAAAGAATCTGTGAAATAATATGCTATTTGTGAATTTCCCCTTGATAAGAAAATTATTACTTATCAAGAAACATACATTGAAATTTTAGAATTTTATTTACATAGTTTAAATAAATTTTGATATTTTATCTTTTTATTGCCAATAATAAGAGGCATTTTATCATATAATACTTAAAGTTCAAACAAAAGTTACTAAAAACACAATATATGCTTCACTTTTGACTCATACAATCAAAATTAAAAATTGAATTCATTACAAAGGAAATTGCTTTTCATAAGACTAAATTATCTAACTTCTGCAAAGTTAATTGTTGTAATATATTTCGCTAGACAAATTTGCATTCAAATTACTAAGTAGAATTTTAAATGTCACAACTAAATATCATATAGGATGAAAAAAAATTATCAAAAATTTATAACTTTAATTTCCAAAATTTTAACTAATAATTTCCAATAAAAAACAAATTTTCATAAAATTTATTTTTTTAGTGTTTTGTAAAATTTAAAAAAAAAAAAAAAAAAAAAAAGCTCTGCTTTTTAACTGGCAATATAAATAAGATTTAAGGCTTATAAATAAATTTAATATAAAACATTAACTTTAATTTAAATATACTTCCTTTTGTTAAAATATATATACTTTCTACAAACATACAAAAACTAATTTCAAAATATCGTAAGGACTAATTTTCATATGTTAAAACATTAAATGAAAGGTTAATGATTGAACAAGCAAAATTTTCAACAATACACTAAATAACTTTTTAAAAATATTAAAGTCAAACAATCCTTTAACAATTATGAAAAACAAAAAATATTACATTGAATAGTAACATCACACTTAACTAAGAAAAATTTAAATTGGTAAAAGTGAATTGTCAATTTTGGACATGCACAAATTCAATTTTTTAGATTACAAAATTAAAGTATCCCCTTCTAAAAAATACTTGCTTATACTTTTTATACGAAAAAGAACTTTTCCCTCAAGCAATTTGGTATACTTAACATAAAACCATTATGAAATTTATTATGTTACTGGAAATTAAAAGTGATATATGGTCAGAAACATAATTTATGCTATAACACAGTAAAGAAAATCACAAAGTTCTTATTACGTTAGAAATCTGACATCTACTATGATTAAACATTAGGATACATAATAAAAAATAAATAATTTTTTTGAAATTGTACTCTAAAGAAAATATAAAAAATCGATTAGAACAATAGTCAAAGAACTGCTTAACAGTAGACTGCGGAGTCAATGTTGGTAGAAATCAATTGTCAGAACAAATCACTGTTTATGAATTTAATTGGTCTAACACCAAAAAAACTTCAAACAAATTAATAAGTTAAAAATAAAAATGCTAGTGAATTATAAGATAATATTATACAATAAAAAAATTTCTCACCTAACATATGGACCTGAATTTGCATAAGGAACATGAGGATGAACTCCAGATTGTATCATTTGAGGTTGCATTGCAGTTGGTATAGCTCCTATAGGCAAATATCAAAACATCAAATATGTCTAGTTTTAATTTAATAAAAAAAAATAATCTTACATAAAAAATATTATTTAAAAATTTTAAATTAATACCTGGAGGCATAGATACAGGCTGATATGCTTCAGCTGGATGATAAGAATTTGGTAAAGGTCCATTGTAAACCTACAAATTTGGCTTATTAGTTGAAACATATGCACAATATTAAACAATGTACTATTATAAATTAAATTGAATAAATTTAAAAAGGAATTACCATGGAAAATATTTGGAAAGAACCAATATACATAAAAACATTACTTTTAAAATTTGAATTTACCCCTACAAGTCCAATATACATATATTGTGCACGTGCCAAATTCTACTGAAAGCATATAAAGTCAGAAAATTTTCCAATTTCTTCAAAATTAAATAGTAAAGCTAAATACTGTAATATTGTCAAATATGATATGATATGATATAACTAATATCATTTAAGAATATAAAGTTAAACAATATTTGTTTTCTTGTTTTAAATTAAAAAAAAGTTTGCAACAAAATTCTTTTTAACTGCATATTTGTAATATATTTAATTGTCTGCAACTAAGAACAATTAATTGCCATTAGAGAGAAATCATGTGTTCAGCTGAATCACAAATGTGTCACAAAATTATGTATATATAACATGCTATTCTAGAAAAAAAAATTTATTAAAAAAATATAAAGTAAATATTTAAAAAAAAAAAAAAAAAAAAAGAAAAGAAAAGATTTCTCTCTAATAATTACAAATAATATGATTATTGTAATTTTTATTGATATGTAAATTATATTTTCATTTAAATTATTTATTTTCCCTAAGAATCTATAATACATAATACGTACAGGAGCTTTTAAGTTTAAACAAGACAAAAGTAACAAATATATAAAATTTGTTTTAAAAGTAAAAGTTATAAAGGATAAAACAAATTTTAATCAAAGTCTCACCTTATACATAAATTTATTATCACTCTGATAGTAAATTTAAAAAATAAATTAATATTTATTGACAAAAATTCAGAAGATTTTTAAAGGATTTTTTATAAGAGATGAAAATTTAATAGACATGCTTCTAGTTCAGATTTTTAAGTCAAAGCATCGATAAAATTCAGATCATATCTCAATAACTAATTATAATATGAATTCAATAATAATGGAAAATGATTTGTAATTTTTTTTTCACTATTTTCTTTTCAATAAAATAGAAAATTAAGACTACAAATAAATTTAAAACAAATCGATTATTCTCAAGTATGCTTAACGAATCTAAAAAATATGCAGCACAAAATATTAACACAATAACTATTATGCATTGGAAATGGTTGGTTGGGTTTTATGGCGGAAGGTCCAAAAATGTACACGCTGCACCAATTATGCATGGGAAAAATCAATAGACCAAAATAAAATCACTCATTTTAATTTAAAAAAAAAAAAAAAAAACTTCTGTACAAAACAAACAATGCATTTTGATATTTCATGTGAATAAAAAAATTTACGCTTAGGAAAAACTAAGTGGCTAAACAATTAATAATGTTTAATTTTTTCATCTACATGCTTCTCATAAAAATAAACTAATTTTACTCCACAAATACAAATTTCATCAATATTTTCGAATTATATTGCTTAAAATTAACTATAAATTAAGTTCTAATAAATTTAATATTTGAGACTGAGAAAAATACATCTAGTAAAAAATTTATTGCAATGAAATTACTTTTTTAGTTTAAATGATTTCTTAATTAGCAATGGACTTCCAGTTAATAAGTGCAAAAATAATTTAAAATTTAAAAACATGTAACTTCATGCACAAATAAATGAAATATATTGATTTAGTAACTATAATTATAATAAAATAACAAATGCAATTATTACTTGCTGTGTAATCGGTGCCCCTGGGTGGTGGTTCATAGGTAAAGAGTAAGGGCCACATGGTACATTAGAATATTCTTTCATCAATGTTTGATAAGAGTTTAATGCATCCACTAAGAGCTCATTTGCAGCAGTTAAAGAAGCATGTCGTCGATCAATCTGCTCAAGTTCTTGATCAATTAATGGAGCCATAGCAAAACAATGTTCTATAAAAAAATTCATTTTGGAATAATAATTACATACATTGGGAAACATGTATTTTCCTATCTAAAAGTAACTGCAAAAATAAAACCCTTATTCAAATGCTATAAAAATAATTCTAAATAGTTAGAGGGAGGATATTTATTACTGCCAATTATATATTTGTAATAATTTTAATTAATATATTAATCTGAACTAAGCTGTTAGGAAAAAAATATTTATATCAGATATTTTAAAAGAAGAAAATTTTCTAAAAAAAAAAAAAAGCTATTCAAAATACACTAATAAAAACAAAAGAAAAAAATACCTTCTAAATTAAGGAGTTCTTCTGAATCAGATCTTTCTCCTGTAGGATCAGCTTCATGTAATAGATGTAGCATTCTATCAATTTTCTCCTGAGAAAAAACTCTTTTAATTATAAAAATAACTTAAAGCAGAATAAGTTTAATTATTTAATAAAATTAAAAATTACCTCATCTATTTCAACCTCTTCCTCATTTTCTACAAATGTCTTTACTTTAACTTCTTCTGTAAACTGTACAGATTTTTTCTCAACTTTAACTATAAAATTTTAAAATAATTCTAAATTAAATACCTGCTTAGTCACAGACAGTGAATAAAATATTAAAATATAAATATAGATAAAAAAAATTATTTACAATTATTTTGACATAAAAATATTATTTTAGCTTGTTAACATTACAATTATAATTATGTTCTAAACTTGAATGTTAGTAAATGCACCTATATTTTAAGTTCATTACACTCCTTTGTGATGCAATTTTATATAATTTTCACAGTTATTTTTAGTAACATAGATAGAAAGTAAAACAACTGAATCACAATAATTCTATTTCATTAAAAAAATTAAATGGAAGAGATTATTCGGATTTTAAAAAAATTATTACTCATAATAAAAAAGGATAAACATTAAAAATTTTATATATTAAAAAAATTCAAATTTCTTACTGAAGAGAATTTATCACAATTATTTTCACACTGAAAACACATTTACTTAAATAATATGCATGCATATAAATAACTTCTATTTAAGTACAATTCAAAATGCTATGGCTTGAAATTTGCTAATATTATAATCACAATGTCAGAAAGAACTAATAAAATTCTGTTAAAATTCAGATTCTTTGAACTCTGATAAATATATCAAACTCTTCTGTATTTGAAATTGTTTTTGTTTCTAGCCTAGTACATAATTACAATCTATCATTTTTTATGCCATCTGATGAAACAATTGAAACTAAAACTATCTCAGAAATCGAAACAAAAACATGAAAATATTTATCACTGATGAAAAAAAAAATGCTTTGATGTAAATTATCAATACATTGAAAGTAATTTTTATTCAAATTTAAAGAGCCAAGAATATATGCATGATTATATGTATATATTTGTGGATACACATACAGGTGATTATAAAATAATGGAACTTATGAAGAAAAGTGATATTTTTTAATGTGCTTTGTAAGCTACAGACTTTTTTATTAATAGAAATGGGTAGTATGGTAGCATTATTAAAATTCTTGAATTCCTGAATTTTTTTCAAGAGTAAAATGTTTTACTGCCCGGATTTTCAGAGGTCAAATTGTATAAATCCACCAAGTTGGAGTAAATGTGACTAAAACATCTCCACCTTTAGGCATTTTTAAAATGGTACTGGATAAAGTCACAACAACATACATAGTGAGGAAAAACATACTCGGTGAAGGAAAATAGTGGGCAGAAACAGATGAACCGTGAAAAAGACTGAGATATAGTAAATCGGATTATAATGTCTGAATAGTGAACAACTGCAACAGTAACTGAAAAACTCAATCAGCATCTGAATTCTCAAAATTACAAGTTAGAAGGCATTTCCATTAATAATAAAAAACATTTACAGCAGAGCAGCAATCCCAAGACACTTGTAACAGATATTAAGGGCAAATGTTTTATACAGTAGTAACACTCACAAAACATTATTGAATGATAAGTGTAGAAAAGTAACATAATTTGACAAATCGTTGCAGGTAGTAGTGGTCTGACTGGTAGGATGTTTGTTCTTGGAAGATAATGAATTCGAATCCAGATCCAACGAAAGATCAATCTTGTTTGATAATGGTGGCTGGGGGATTAAATATGTTGTGATCAATAAGTCCTCCATATGAAGTGATACAACTGCAAGTGGCCGGTCAAGTAGTGGGAGGTCTCCAGCTCTTGATCCATACATCTAAATTACAAAGACTCCCACCCAGCTGCTTCAGTCTAATTGGTAAACTCTAATTTAGGGCCAGGTATAGAGAAGCATGTTGGAGCAACAACATTTTCTGTATATCAGCAAAGGTGCCAACCTTGGTGAGAAGAAAAATCAGTAGATTCTACTGATTTTAAGGGAAAAAAATCAGCAGAAACTACTAGCAACATTTTTGCTAGAAACAGAATGTTTAAAACTTACTAAAAAGGCAATTTTACTCTTTAACATAAATCAGTCTCAGAACGTATAATCTAAACATATTTTGTCTTAATCTTAATATTTTAATAAAATATTCATCGATCTCTAAAAGTAACTATGAAAAATAAAAGAATATACTACATGTAAAAAAATAAACATCAACATTTATGTCCCAATATTCATTTTATAGGGCTACTTTTACTATACAAGTATACTTTATAAAAATTAAACTAATAAAATTACATAAAAACATAAAATACATTACTATATAAATTTAATTCAGAGACAAATACAAATAATAAATATCAAATATTTTGTCCATAAAAACATACATTTCAAATTTAAATAACTCATGGATATTTATTTTTTCATACATTACATTTTTTTAGAAAATTTTTTCCTATGCCTGATCTTGGTTTTTCAACCATTAAGTCTATGTCAAGCAGTCCAATATGCTCTAGAATAAAATGAAAAATAATTTTCCGCAGAATTTTTAACAGCCATTATGTCAGGGTCAAGAGTAGAGGTGGTCACAAGTCATTTTTTCAAGTCCACACAAGGGGCATTTTTTAAAAATGAGCTGGTGAACTATTCAAAAAATTTTTCTGAGTTCAAAACAAATTGCACAAACTGGTTCAAAACAATTTTCTCATTTTGAGAATGTTTAGCTATAATTAAACTGTTGACAGTTTAAGCTACTAAAACAACCTAATAGACTTTCTTCTGTTAAAATTTCAGATGTCAGTAAGTTTTTCACTGAAATTGCCAAAAATCAGTACGTTTTTATATAATATTGGAAAATCAGGAGGATGATGAAAAATCAGAAATTTCCAAATAAAATCAGTAGAGTTGGCAGCTAAGTAACAGGATGGGTATATGCATAAGCATATATTCATGATCATCTCCTTCCAAGTGTCAAGCATGGGGGTAGTTGTCATGATATAAGTAGCCATGTTGTAAATTTTTGCTGTACGAAAAATAACCCTGAAATAATTACTGGAGAAAAGTATAGAGAAATTTTAGCTGACCAGGTCCCTCCTATGACCAAACTTTCATTTCCTGACAAAAATGGAATTTTCTACAATGATAATGCACTTATCTTGCAGTGGGATTTGTCTAATGGTAGTTTGATTAAGATGAGGATGAAATCAAGTCTTTAGCTTGGTCCAAAGTCACCTGATTTGAAAATAATTAAACTATAACAATATATTTTAGAACTTTCTATATGAAATTGATATCAACCACTGGCATCTTTCTTAGAACTTTTATAGTATCACCATGAAGATTGGTTGGTTGGTTGGTTTTAAAAGTACAAGGTCAACGTTAGGACAAGCTGCACCAGACAAAAAGTCGTTTTTATCTACTTTCTCTACTCAAACCATTAAAATGTTAATATTATATTAAAATATCAAAATAAATATAAATGTGTATATCATCTAAAATGTATAAAATTTAAAATTGGATAAAATTTAATTTAAAAATTTCTAAAATTAGATAAAATTCATAAAACCAATTGCTTTTAAAAACGCAAAGAGATTGTGATGCGGTGGTTCATTTAGTAAATCTTGTAAGATTAAAATATAACTATTAAAAAATGTGAAACGATAATTGTTAAAATCTGGACATACATTTAAAGTATGACACACTGTGTATGGTTCATCACATGTCTCACACCAAGGATTTAAATCATTTAAGAATAAATGCCTATGAGTAAAAGGTGTGTGACCAATACAAAGGTGAGTCAGTTTAACATCAGCGCTTCACAGCGTTAAAATTGATAATGGGATGATTGATGGAGAGATGGAATAAAGCTTGTTGCAGAGTTGCAAATTCCAGGATTCCTGCCAAAGAGATTTTATGAAATGTTTAATTCTGACATCCATTGATGGAACTGAAGGTAGTAGTTCAATCAATGGATGTCATAGCTGCTGCATCAGCCTTCTCATTGCCATCCATACCCATTGCCATCTATACCCTGGTATCCAGCAAAACTGTATTTCAAATACCTTGCTAGTTAGAGAATCCATCAGTTTGAAAATCTTGGACACAATAGGATAACAATTAAACTTACTATTTCTCAAAGCTTTCAATACACTATTACTGTCAGTGTAAACACATGTTACATATATTTCTGGTACTCACCAGCTGAAATGTATGGCATACAGCAATAGCCTAAGATATGAAGATGGAGTGAGACTTGTGAAGACTGTAACTAAATGACATATTATCAAAATAAATACCACAGACAACGTGTCCTGCTGTTTTTGATCCATCTGTGAATACAGGATTGTACCGTTCAAACTGACAGCGATGGAATGCAAAAAGCTGATGATAAATAGTCGGAGTTGTGTCCGAATTTGTGTAACTTTCAAAGGGATTGATAGAAATGATCACACCAAGGCGAATGTGTGAAGAAGTCTGTGGACTCAATTTGGATATCACATGAGTCAGAAAGCAAAACACTGTCAAAATATTTGACTTATGTTGACAGTGTTTTTGACACTGTCAACATAAGTCAAAAGATTTAATGCGAGAGAGAAAAGGTTGAATGCTTGATGGTTTAGCAATGTATAGTCTCTTAAGAAAGGCATTAGGAAATGTGGAATGCAAGGGATGATGAGGTGCGGACATTATTTTCAAATAATAAATCAGAGACAGCTGCATCCGCCGCAGGTCTAAGCATAATTTTAGCAGATTAATAGACTTTGGTGTGTGATGTGCAAAATGCACCAGAACAAATCCCTAAAGCAGAGTGGTGAACGGTATCTAATTTACGTAAGATGAATAGCCTAGCTGATCCATAAGCAACAGAGTTGCAATCAATTCGAGATAAAATTATTGACTGGTAAATTCGAAGTAGTGATGTGCGATCTGCACCCCAAGATGTATTGGAAATCACCTTGAGTATTTTAAATCGCTCACACCTCTTCTGCAGATGTAAAACATGCAGAAATCCGTTAAAATCACCAAGCAATAAAAATGGAGCTGGGAGTTGATCAAGTAAGTCATTTAGCTCCTCTTCTTGGATGACATCATTTGGTGGTAAATAGAGGCTACACACCATTATTAGACATGTGGTATGGATTCTCACAGCCACTGCCTGGAGTGTAGTTCTTAACTGATGTGCTGTATTGGAGTAATTGATTGATGTAATTATACAAACTCCAGCAGACACAGCAGCATCAACATCATTATCCTTTCTGAAGCATTGAAACCCACGCATTTTGGTGACAACAGTGGGCTTCAGGAATGTCTCCTGGAGAGCCAAATATGCGGGGTTAAAGCGAGAGATGATGGATTTGATGTTATCAATGCGAGAACCGCGACAGTTCCAGGAAACAAAGGAAGTTACGAAAGGAATATATTCTAACCTTTATCACTGTTGCTTATCGTCATCTCAGATGAATCTTCAGAATTGAAATCATCATCTGAAGGATGCAGCTTGACAGTGTCTGCATTCAAACACAGAAGAGCTTTTTTTGTTATCAAGGAAGACTTTCTAGGGCCTTCCTTTTCCAATTTTAATTTCCTAGCCTTTAAGGCTTTTGATTTTGCCAAAGCTAATTTAACGATTACAGGTGTTGATGCTTCTATTGTTCTTTGCTTTGGAAGAAAGCTAGTTGAAGAGGCAGAATTTGTTTCTGTTTGAGTGATGCAGGATGGGGTCACTTTTTTTGCCATAGTTGCGTAACTAACACCAGGAGTTGGAGTGCGGGAACTAACTATGCGATGAACTTCTATATAGAAAATATTGTTCTTGATCTTAATAGTGACAATTTTTATTTCCTGTTGCCAAATGGGACAAGATCTAGAGTAAGAGGTGTGGTCACCTTCACAGTTGACACACACTTCTTTGGCTTTTCAGGCAGTACAATCATAGTCAATTTGAGAACAGCAAGCGCAAGTAGGTTTTCCTCTGCAAGCCATTTTAGAGTGTCCATAACGTTGGCACTGAAAACATCGGAGAGGATTTGATATATACGGTCACACTGAACAATGCAAGCCACTTTAATGTACTGTGGCAAGTCTGGCGTAGCAAAAGTCAAAATAAGGTGTTTGGTATTTAAGACAATACCATCCCTTTTGATTCTTATTCTTTTAACGGTGCAGACTTTTTGGCTTTTCAAATTGTCAAGAATTTTATCAGTTGACATGTGATACAAATCCTCTGCTGAAATTACTGCCTGCACAAAATTAAATTTCGTACGAGGCTGAACTGTGACAGGTATGTTAGCAAGTGATTTTATACTGTGTATCATCATAGGCTGTTTTTCCAATGTGGTTTCATTCAATCAGTAAATTACCAGTTCGTAATTTCTTCACTTATTTCAAGACACCCAGATGAGATATTAATCCCTTTTCAATAAGAAAAAAAGAAACATATTAAAAAATCCTGCAGTTCTTTTAATAACGAAGAATTTAGCATCACATATAGGCATTTGTTACTCCAGAGGGAGTGAGGAGAAAGTTGTTTTATTCATAGGGAATAAGATAAAATTCAGGGACCAGATGGCACCATCCACCACAGAGCCTTACGAGGGGATACAGGTTAACTGTACCAGTGCTAGTCAGTCCCTACATGTTCACAGTACATCCCTAAAGTGGTCTCCACCCATAACGAGTCACCCAGTAGATGTACCGATCACTTGATCCATAAAGCTGATTGATGTACTGAGGACCACAACACACCTCCCGTTTACCTGAAGCAGAGGCCAAAGTAATGTGTTGGTCTCTGAGGGCCTCAATTACCAGATCCATCCTTTCCAGGGACACGAGTCACTATGCACAGCAAACACATGGGTGATTTAGTATCCACGAGAAGCCAATAGCAACAGAGTGGCGAAAGCTACTCAAGGGGAGCCCTCAACCTCTTTCAGGGCAACCACAACAAGGGATAAAAGGAAAAAAAGCAGAGGAGTAGAAGAGGGGGGAGAAGAAAAGAAAGAGGACAGATCACAAGGGTACCTCGGGATTGTGACACCTGTGTTTACCTAAAGAAGGTAAACCCCCGGAGGGGAGTATCTCCATGAAGACTGCTACAATATTCCTCTAACACTTTTTAGTAATAGTACAAATTGATTCACATGCAAATCCAAGTTCAACTGCATAATAAAGGCATATTAATAACATAAACCATATTAATAACATTTTTTAAATCTAAGGTATTTTAAGAATTTTCATAACCAGCTGTGCATGAATATGAGTTTGTACAATTAGAGAAAGAACGGGTATTTCAATAATAGGAATTAATATGGAAATTAATAGTTGAATGAAAATACTGTTATACACAATATAGCAATAGTACAATCATACCACTGAAACAATGAGTGAAAAAATAAAAAAAAGTGTCCATAAAATCTCAAAATACAGGTTATTTTTTTTTTTTTAATGTAAAGGTTTATAAATGTTAAACAGCAAATATTTTATCTAAATGTTTAATAGTATTAATTACATAAACTTATAGAACTTAGGAAACAAGATAAATAATAAAATCAGATATTAAGAGAAAATATAGTTATGAACAACTTTAAATAACTTCTGTCAGTTTTGTAGATTTAAATATTAACACAGAATTTACAAATAAAAAAATGAATTTTAAATAAATTTGCAAATAAAAATAATTTTTAAATGCTTGGGATACCTAATTATTACTTTTATTTTTAATATTACAATTATGAGTGTAATAGTCTTCATTATAATCAAATCATTTTGAAATGAAAAAATACACTTACAAATTGAAGTACAATAAAAATTCTTAATGAATTATTTCCTATGTATATTTATGCATTTATGCACATATACAAACGCTATCAACACATATTTAGAACAATTTCGGGGTTTTTTAAAATGTAAAGAAATTTTTTTTTTAAATGTTTGATCTGATAGCCTTTTTTTCTGGTTTTTAAGTCTGCATTGTAATTTCCACAGTGTAAGAGCTTTTCATACAATTTCTAGTGGTAATGCTTTCAATTCCTTTTTCACTACTTACAAGAATTCATCTATCAATGTAGGTTTACTTTTAGAAAGAGCTCTTTTTAATAGAGCAAAGGCACAATAGCGCATACGTGAAACGTCAGGGGACTTTGCAGGAACATGTTGAAAAGGTATAGATGCAATACCTGTATTAGTCTTCATTTTTTCAAGGAATGTAGTGGTAATTTTCAAAAGTATGACTTATAGCTTTGTCTTGAAGAAGTTTCTCTTTTTGAAAGTCATTGGGATAAAGAAGTGGAATTTCTTTTGTAAATATTGGGTGTAAAACCTTCTCCTGATAGTGCAATGAGTTGATTTCAACATTTCTTTCCACTCTTCTTATTTTTAATCTCATTGTAGGAGAAATCTGCGACAATCATAAACCCCTTACTGATATTTTCTTTACATTGACGGAACCAGGTTTGTAAATTTTTTCTACTTGTTTTCTATAGTAAATAGAACTTTTTTTGTTGCAATCATTCAGGTAAACCCATGCTTCATCAAGGGTCACAAAGTATTTCTATTTATCTCCTACTAAATGGTTATCACACAGGATTCTACAAAATGTTTTACACTGAGCCACATGTTCCAGCAAAAGCTGGTGAACATTATGTTTTTAGCTTTTTTAAGTTGTAAATCTTGGCTTATTATTTTATTTATTGTTGCTACAGATGTATCTTAAGACTTTGCAATTGATTTCTGTGTTGGCTGATTTTCTTTTGTTATTAATGATTTCACTTTAAAAGCATTTAAAACAGTATTTTTCAGATATTCAGTTGGAGTCTTTTTTCCAAGTAGAAATAATGATTGATCGTTTTTACCTGTCTGATTAATAATGCTGCTTATTTTGCACTTAGAAATTTAATACCATGCATTTCACAATGTTTTTGAATTCTGGAATATAAATATTTCTCTTCAAAAAGCGCAAAAACATTTCCTTCAATCCACAGCTTATTTACATGCGATATTTTGAAAGAAGAATAAATGTAAAAGTAGAAGGCGATATTTATCATTTCAAATAATAAACTGTTGCCAAAAATTTTTATTCTAAAACATTTACTTTTTTTAATTCTTTATTAAAATCATTCTAAAAATGTGTTAATACCCTCTGTACATACACATACATACATGTATATATACAATGCACAGATAGTGCAATATCAGACAACTGTTAGGCAATCAACAAAGAGCATTTGGCATGGTTAGTCTCTTTTGAGGGGTTACCATACTTACTGTAAGAATGCAATGCTTTGAATTGTTCTGTTTAAAAAAAAAAAAAATTCCTGTAGGTAAATATAATAAATTTTGTATTGTTCATTAGAAAATTTTATTTATATAATTGATATTGGCTATTTTACATTAAAACAAACATAATGCATTTATGCATATAAACAAAAATATATAGATTTTAATTGTAACAACATAACAAGAAAACCATGGAAAAATTTGTGTGCTATCAGAATTTTATAGTATAAATGCTTTTGAGCACAGAAGATTAATATTATTTGGAAGTAAAAATATATGCTTAATGCTTTGTAAAATTAACAAATTTGTTATATTTGAACAAACAAAGAAAAAAAACTAAAAATACATGCAAAGAAACAGGGAAAATAAGAACTGTCAGTAATTATGATTTTTAAAATCTAAAGACATCCAAATGAAAAAAAAAAACAATAATAAGTAAAAAAAAAAAAAAAAAAAAAAAAAAGAGAGAAGTTTTCAGGAATTCTGGTTGGTTGGTTGAAATGTCGTAAGAAATTGATTTTAAACCAGGAATGTGGATGCTAAAATTAAACTCTGTTAAACCAGGTGCATTGGCATCTCAGATATAAGTATCATCCTAAAACATTTTAAATAACTTTAAAATATATTAATGCTTATAATACATTATTTTATTATAGAAATTAATCAAAACAAAACAAACCATTAAAAGTTAGAAATTGAAAGAAATTATAAGAAATAAGCAGACAGAATTATTAAAAACAGACATTTTAAAATTATTTGGATTTTAAATTAAAATAAACTGACAATTATAAAATAATGCATAAATGTTATAGAAATAATTGATTCTGCTTACATGGTTCAGGTTCTGCTGTTAAGTCAGCAGAAACAAAATTCGCAGGAAATAATCCTTCTCCTCTATGATTTGAGCCTTTCCACCAATTTGGATCACTGTCATCAACAACTAATATTATCTCACCAGCTTTAAAAGTTAATTCATTATCTTCAGCTGCCTCAAAATCATACAAAGCTCGAACTTTTCGAGGTTCTTTTGCTGGTTTTGAAACTGGAATGGTATTTGATACTGATGGATACAGACTATGGGATTTTGGCGATGTACTGGATTCTTTTAAAGAGAGCTCAATAGCTTTTGCAAGATCTTCCTCTTCTTTTGCAGCAGATTCTTTCAATCTATGAGAGGATGTCTTTGTTGAAGGAGTCTAAAAAATGCAAAGAATATAATTAATAACCTGGTAAAGAAAAGAAAATTTCGCAAAAATATTTCATTTTTTTTAAAGTGTGATTTTTTTTAATTAAGTTATAAATTATTACCGCCTACATGTACTATTAAAAGAATAAATAGAATATAAAAAATAATACACTTTAAAACTAAAATAAAGACTGAAATGAAAATGTGATAAATAATAATTTTAATTTCCATAGAAAAATTAAGGAGACTCTCTTGTACTATGCAATTTGTTTAAGCAAGTATTGATTTTCATTCTTAAATTATTTCTATTTCATATAATTGTTCAATTATTGATAAAAAGAAAAAGTTAAAATAATTTTCAAAAAGAGCAAATATTTTTAGGAAAAAAAAAATCTTTGTGTAAAAATGACTAGTAACAGAGTTTATATAGATTTCCAGGAAACAAATTCCAGAAGATTTAAAGAGTTTTCCAGGAGTTAAATCAAAAATTTCTAGGAGGTATGAACATTCATATGTTAAATATTTTTTTTTAACTTTACCAATTGCTTTTGAATAAATATGTAAATAATAATATATATGCAAAATTTAACAAACATAATTATAAATAGAAATAAATGCCTGGAAAAATTACATTTTTTTTTATTTAAATTAGAATAATATTTAATGATTACTTTAAAAGCTATCAATGAATTTATGGCTATAATAGAAAAACTAATTAAATAAATCAATATACTTTACATTACTGAATTATACATTGTACAAAATAATGGGTAATTTTAGAGTCTTTACATCTTCTTTAAATTCTAACCTATTAATTTACTGAGTCTTTCAACATGTGTATAACCTCTTTTTTAAATAAATGTACATTCAAAACAAAATAAATATAACTAATAGTTTCCAGGATAATTATTTTCCAAATAATTACTTAATAAAAGCAATTCTAAATTTCTTTTATTTAGTTTCAAACTCCTTTAAAATCATTCAATTTCACATCCATATTCTACACTTTTTTATTTCTTTAATAATTCAATATATTTTAACTTTTCTTGGTTATTTATATATAAAAAATATTGCCACTAGAAAAGCTATATTTCCATCTCTGAAGCCTTCAATATCAATACAGAGCAATAATTGTTGCTTTTCTGAAACACCATAACACATATTTAATTTTGCAATTAAAGTCCTGCTAGACTTCCATTGGGGAAAAGTGAATTGTTAATCAAATGAGGCACATTTTAATGTGTCACAAGTGCTATTTTCATGGTAGAAACTTCAAATGTGTTTTGCAAATTACAAAAAGCTGAACTACTGTCACCTTTACGTTAATTTTTAGTGCATAAAATCCTTGCAAATATTTTTAAAACATCAAAATATCTCCATTCAAGTAAATTTCAACCAAATTCTAATTTTATTGAGGTTGAACAAAATTTGGTTTTAAAATATTACCTTTTTTCTTCGTACAATTACAAAATGTACATTTTTGTTTATTTTAAGTTAAAAATATTTTTGATTGCATAAATATTTCGATATGAATTTTGATTAGAAATCAAACTCATTCTTATTTCTGAAAATCTATCCCTGTACACATTGCTACCTATGAAGCTGAAAAATTTTTAACACCAAACTTGGCTAGTTTTCAACTACAATACTGTAACATAAAGAAGGGGAAATTTCTGGGAGAAACAGTTCCCCATATGATTACTGCTGTTTTATGATGCGGTAAGGAAACACTTCCAAATCGAGCAAGAAGAATTAGTTTCTCTCACTCAATGAAATAGAAAAGACATCTGTAAATGCATGTTAGATTCTTGTTTATTAGCTTTAGAAAAGTAGTTATGATATGTATTTTTAATTCAACTTTGTTAATTTACATTGAAATAAATTTTAAAAATGAAATATTATAAATTGTTTTGGGGTTACTTTACTCAATTATATTATATACTACGATTATATATATACGTATGTGTGTGTGTTTGTTTATATATACATTTCATTATAAAATATCTAATAGTAAAAATGACAACATGTTTATCAGAATAATATTGAGACAAATATTTTAATTTGATTTTTAATCATTTGACAAAATTAACGAGTTTTTACCACTACAAACATTTAGACATTTAATTTTACTTTCAACTTATTTCATGAAAGAAAACAAAAAATATACACTATAAGATATGATCAAGAACCATATAATACTATCATACTAAAATATTGCATCTGATAAGAAATTATATTTTAAATTTGAAAAATTATATATATTGTTGAAAAAAAATTTGAGCATTTTGTATTTTTGAATACCTTTTACATCAGATATATAACTTACACTATTATCTAATATATTTGTTTTATAATATCTACTGAAATGAACGTACAAAAAACCACAATTATTTAAATTCTTAAACTGAAAGATTATTGCATGTTTCCTTCTAAGTCATCATGATGTTCTTCAAACTCTATTTTTATAACATTTCCCATCATGAATTGGGGAATATACATATATTTAAATAATTTATCACATTTACCATGTTTAATGGGAATTATGCATAATCATTGTACATAACTGCCGTATGTTGAAATCAAATACTCATATACATGCTACGATAGCCATCCCAGCGAATTTATTAAAAATCTGCATTCAATTTCAAGCAAAAAAGACAGAAAAAAAAATAAAGGGTAGAAATAAGTAAATTATTCTCAAATCAAAGGATAATTACATATTAGTGAAAGAAACTTTTGTTGGTTTGCCATTTGGTCCCTGAAAGGTATTAAAACTGAACAAATTTTTAAAGATGATATATTTTGGGAGACACAAATGAAAACTAAATTAAATGATCTTTATTTTGACTGTCTTTGGCCAGAAGTAATTGATCCACGTTATCCTTGATCAACGGAAGCAAGAAATCGATGTCATATAATTAAAAAAAAAAAAACTGAAAAATTGTTAGAATCCAAAAAATTAAAAATTATATATATACACACACACTTTATGCTCCTTTCTTCAATGCAATGAACTGCTTAAGCATTTCTAGGATATTAGATTTATTTTAATTACTGTTTTACCTCATATACACTTCAAAGTATTAACTGAATTTCCAAATGCTCTCTCTCTCATTAAATTAAACTTATTACATTTGTTGATTTATTTTTAATTTTGAGTGATTGTAAATAATGCATAAAATTATATTTTCTCATATTAATATAAGTTGTATTTGCACTTGATTATCTGTCGACAAATAAACCAAATTTATATTTCTCACAGTTTTGCTAAACTTATATTAATCTAATTTACCTGTTTGTTTTTATAATGCATACTTAGTGCTAATCTAATTTAGTTTTTATCAAGCCAGGGGGAAAAAAACTAATAAAATAACTGCAGTTTTAAAAATCTTCAGATTTAAAATGTATTTTGCAACAACATTTTACACCAGAATATAAACTTTTTAATAAATGTGTACATCTAATTATAACTTAGTTAATTTTATTGATATTGAGAAAAAAATTTAGAATGTAGGGACTTACAAGATGAAAGAAGGATAAAAGATGAATCTTTCTTTCAAGCTCTAAGTATAATTCTAATTACATAAAAATGGATATAATAATTATTATATAACTACAGTTACAATATTTTTATGAAAATTATGATTATATAGACACACACACACATATATATATATATACATAAGATATATATACATATATATAGATATATACATACATACATATAAGTTAGATTAAAAAAAAACTTTAAAAATTAAATATTTTCATATTAAGTTATTTTTGAAAATAAAATTTTTTTATTTGTTGCATTCAGATTCAAAAGTATCTTAAGGCAATGTGGATCAAGTCTCATTAAAACAAATTGAATCAAGGCACTTAAAAAAATATTTTTAATCATTCATATATTTTAGGTTTAATTTGAATTCTGATAACCATTTTTGACCATTTAATTAATTGTAAAATCACTCTACATTTGCAATTTGTCTTCATATTTTTTTAGAGGGCATAATAAAAGCCGAACTCTAAAATGTAAATAAAATATTTTCTTTAGAATCACAGGTCTTTCTTTAGAACCATAGAATCTGCCCCTAAGATGGCAATGGGTGACTCTGGTGTCAATTTCCTTGAGCATTTGAAACTATCCATTTTCCCTCACCCCTATTTTAAGAACCCTGAGGGTAATTTGATGTAGACAGCTGTATTAGGAGAAAATATAAAACTCTCTTTTTGGCTGTTTTATGGCGTTAGTACTTTAATTTTCATGATTTAACGTGCCAAATCTGGCAGACTTGCTAATTTCAAAAGATTGATTAACAAGCAACTTCAACCAATAATATTGTTTTGAATACTCCCCTACACAAGCTTTGAGAACTAATGCAAGATTGGGCGACAAGACAACGGAAGTTCTCACCTCAGTCTGGAAGAGCCTTATTGTTAATTTACCAGTTCTTTCAGCTTCTTCAGCATACTCTATTGTAGATTTTTCAAGTTCATTTATGTAATCTTCCAAACACTTTTTGACATCAAGTTCATACTTAAGAAATGCTTTTCACTTTCCCTGTGTTATTCAATTTTTTATTTTATTTATTTATTTATTATTATTTTTTTTTTTTTGCTGTTTTAATTTGTCTAAATATGATCTAATATACTTTTGAGTGGCATCAGCAGTAAAACTGAATAGTTCTTTGCAAATAATTATATTGGTGACACTTGTTATGTTTTGGACAAAACCATCAATGATGAGCTTAGCAACAATTGATGGATTTCCTAAATTTTTTACCATCTAATTTCTGTTCACAGAATTACAGTAAGATAAAAAAAATTTTAAAAATAACTATTTTATCTTTAATACAATCAAATTTCCTATCAGCACTATCTTGAAATCTATTAGTCAGTTGTAAACTCTTTTATTAAATTACAAGCTTCTTTTAAGATAAAATCACAGTCTGTGACATTTATTTTAGATGTATTTGACAAGTACAAAACCACTTCCTACATTGCACCACATGAGAAACTTTTTGGTTTATTGCACACACATATCTAAATACTACATACGATCCTGATTGAACGAGATTTTCCTGAAGCTATTGTAGCTGAACTAGATCTTTATTTTAATCAATAGTTATTAGTATAATAACAATCCAATATCTATTATAATACAATGTAGTGGTAACAATAAGAGTCAGTACTCAATTTTCCTTAAGGATAACTTAATTGAAAATTTTAGAATATTAAAACAACCCCCCCTCCAAATATATATATATATATATATATATATATATATATATATATATATATTCTCTAACAAAAAACAAACATCACAGTAAACAAAAAATCCAGGAGTAATGCACAATTTACAAGGTCTGACATTGAAATTCCAGGAGTTACATGAACCCTGTAATAATCTACAAAACAAAAAATTTAGTTAAGAATTTATTTTAAAAAGTGAAATTTTAGGGATATTTAATCGGGGAGGGACACCGAAATAGAAAACACATGTAGTCCTGTTTTATGGTAACCGAAAATTAAATTGAAAATTTTTCTGTATCTCAGTAGGAGAAAATAAATCAAAGAACACTAAATAAATTAAAATAACATAATATCAAGAAAAAATTATCAATAGCAAACTTAAGCAATGTAATTAGAAATTTTCAAAAATTAGCAAAATAAGTCTAAAACATGTACAGTATGTATATATATATATATATATATATATATATATATATATATATATATATATATATATATATATACGCACATGTTGTTGTCTTGTCTATGATGTGCATTGGAATTAGATTTATGTTGAGACAAAGGCACTCAAAACCTCTTGGATGGGTTATGACTAAGACTTTTGGTGATAAAACGCAGTTGGTCTGTAAAAATTTAGATCTATATTGTAGAGTTTAGCTAAAATAGAGGAACAATTAAAGATATGATTTGGACAAAGTTGGATGCCGGGACAGTGAGGACAAGTATTATAGCTTCTTTGGCCACCCGAGGATATTTTTATTCCTATAGTGTTAAGTGCAAAATCTGGCAAATGTAGTTGAAATTTAACTGTAGTCAAATTTCTAGAATAGAGTTCTTATCTAGTTGGGGTGCCAATTTATATCTGGCTACAACATCTGCACTGGTAAGGATATATATATAAAGCAGTGCAATAAAACATTTTATCCAAGCCAAGTGCCTTTTTGAAAAATATTTTTACTTCCATGATTACAGACGAATGTGGAAAAAAGAGTATTTCATTGCAAAAAGCCAATCATTGCCAGATTTAAAAAAATATTACATCTTTTGAAGATAATAAATTCAGTTACTTTAAACTAACATGAAATTTGCTTTAATACATGTCATAGAAATCAAAATTTAGCTATTTCATATTTTTGTAAATAAATATACTTTTGTAATATTTTATATATACTTTATATTTCTGTAAATAAATATAGAGAGAATCTATTAAATTGCAAATTAACTTTCAATGAAATAAAAAATTAAGATTTTCATATTTTGAGATAGAATATATAAAGATTAAAAACTGATGCATTAAATATACACACCTCACTTGAAGATGAAAAATCAACTCTTTCATTTTTTAAAGAATTGTACAGAGAAGGTATGAGGCTAAAAAAAATTGTTTGAAAATGTTAATCCTGTTAAAATAAAGTCAACAAAATAATTTATCTGATAAGAAAATGTATTTTTTAAATATTTATGAATACATAATATTTAATAGTTCAATAGTTAATATTTTAAAAGATGGAATAAGCATGACTTAGCATGGTAAGTAGAATTATATTCATGGTTGACCATTTCTATTTGAACATATGCTCAAAAGTTAAAGATGCAATTTCAAATAACTGATAATTAATAAATTACTTAAAATTGAATTATCAGGATTTAAAACACTTTTTACATGGACAATTTATAAATACTTTAAAAATCATTTTAGCAAATAAATTTATAAGGAAAAATATTTTCTACACTTTTATCTAAGTAACTCTACAACATGTCACATTACTCTTGATTTTTTAAATAATATAACTAACATTGAAAATTATTCTTACAGAATATATTAACAATCTTTTGTTTGTGAGAATCCATATATATATTTATAGACATATTAAAATTATAATTAATTTATAAACACTAATGATTTCAAATACACTAGCACTCTGACTGAAACATATGAATTAATTTATTTGGAATATGTGTATGGAATCGTAAATTATAGTCAGATAACTATTATATTACACAGACTTTTAAATTATAAAAAAATAAACCTTAATTGTGGATCACTCTTGAAATCTTCACAGCTCCACTTTTTTAACAAAGTTTTTAGTTTTTCTACTACTTTAGGATGACCCTATGTGATAAATGAACAATAAAAATATTGGATTACAAATATAGAAATAAATTACATTTTATTTCGAAGAAAATAATTTTAAAAATACAAAATATGAACCTTATTTAATAATCTTTTGATTTCAGCTTCAAAGTCACGGGAACAAACTTCAAGATGAAAATTTCGTCCACAATTTTTAATGCAAGCATCAAGGAGCTAAACATAAAAAACAACAAATTTTGATTCTAAATGAAAAAATTAAAATTTTAAGCATAAAATATAACAAATTTTATATTATTAATAAAGATATTTTTTATTTAAGATCATAATAAATACAAGAAAAAGGTTAAGAAAATATTAACATTTTACAAATATTAAAATACACAGAAAATTATAATCAAAAACTGAAGTAAAAAGATAAACTACATGATTCCATTAAGTACTCGTCTAAATATTCACTTTTTACATAACCTATGGGTAAAAATATATGGATATTAAATGCTGTAAAATCATATTTAAATGTAAATTGTGAAATAATCTTTATATAAACTATTAAAAAATATATAATTCATTCTGTTTATTTTAATTATATTAACTAAAAATTTGTTTAAAAATAACTGAAAATAATTTACAAGTTTTTAAAAAGTAAATTTAAACAAATCTAAAATTTGTACTTTAGAATATTAAATGTTATTGATCACTGAAAACTTACTCTAATTTTATAGTGTCTTAATTAATAAAGTTTATTGAAATTATGTGTTCAATATTTTATAATTATTACACAATAATTGCTCATAAAATACAACGTTGCAAACTTTTAAATTAATGTTAAATGGTTTATTTAAAAACAAAAATAATTTTATACAGTTAGTTTATTATATTACTTAATTATTTCAAAAGCATAATAATGGATAGATAAATGCTCTGTTATCCTTTTCAACAACAATACTCAGTCAAAGAATCATCACATACTATAATTACAAGTAATTATGGTATGTAATGATTCCAGAAATGACACAATTCATAATTCAAATGGAAAATTCTTGTAAAAAAATTTAACCATCAATGCAAGAATCTATTAATAGTATCTGAAATAACCTTTTCATTTTTTGTAACATATGCCAATCAAATAGTTTACAGGTTATTTCTAAGTGCATTATTTATAATTATTTATTAGATAATACTATAGCAAAAGCTTATTTCCATAAGTTTGTTGTAATATATTTAACAAAACAATTCCCAAGCTTACAGAAAATAATGTAATTCAGTGACAATATATCAGCTTAGTACAAAAATCAGAAAATTTTCTAATTTTGTATCACCACAAGGATTTTAAAATGGATGCTTAGTGACTTTAATTTATTTTGGTATTTCTCTTGTGATAAAAGTCAATGTGATGCTATTAGAGGCATAGCTTGCAAAGCTAGTCTACAGCATATTTCAAGGATCAAATATTATTTCCACATAATTTGCTTAATTATTGCAAAATGAATTCACTGAAAATCACCTGAATGAAGTGAAAACAGTTCAATTTTTCTGAGCAACAGTGAGGAAAAAAAAAAAACCTACTTTTGAGAGGTAGCAACTACTGTGAGAATTGAAAGTACAAATCATTAGATTTTTGCCTAATATTTATTTTATGCTTTTAATTTCTACTGTGTCTAGAAACACAATTCAATGAAGCTAAATCGTCTATAGTGAAAATCTTGAAAAAAAAAAAAATCTAAAGGTTTATATGTAGCTTGCATGAAGAAGAAATGTTCAAGTATTGTCTTAGAAAAATGTGTGACTAAGTGTTTTTCAAGTACAATTTATGCCTGCTCATAACTGTAATCCTGTTCTAATTTCTAATAACCTGAAAAGTCAGATAAATGATGGATTTCATACAAGCATTCATTTGATACCATACTAATGTCATTATTGACAACAGCTATGAGACATGTTTACCATATTAAATGTTACAATAAAAGAAACAATATCTTCTGCTTTCAGCTCAGGACAACCATTGTAAAAACTAACAATTTTATAATTAGCAATAAGAAAATATGCTCCTGTAATGTAATTATAAGTTTACAAATCATACATTTTACTTTTATAATCAAATTCCAATAATTTCAATTATTTTGTACATTCTAACATTGATCCAATGTCTGATATCTCTATAAATAGCATGAATTTTTATCTACTATGAAATGTAATAACTTCTTATAGTTATTGTTTAAATTTATAATCATTGTTATTGAATTGCTTCTGCTTTATAAGCACTGGAAGTAAAAGGGACAATATAAATTTTTGTGATACTTGTAAAGACTTCTCCAGCCAAGACATAGATATATCCTACCACACTATAAAGTTATGCCTAAAATAAGTTTTTAAAAGAACTCAAGCTTTTAAACTACAAGAAAGGATAAAAGTCAAGTGGCAAAAAGACAACTTTCTGAATATCCCTGATGATCCATGCTCTGAAGTTGTGGTACAGTTTCGACTCCTGATGGCTTACGACTGTCTGGCAGAACGCTTGCACCATATTGGCATCTTAAATTCACCCAACTGTCCGCTCTGCAACTTGGCTGAGCTCATGAATAGAACCCACCTCCACTGATGTACTGCATTGCATGGCAGTTCTGAATCATCGCTTAGTTGGTTTGGTTTGTCGCTCAATGGTCATTTTTAGCACACGAGGGCTAATTAGAACGGGACCTACGTTTTAAAGTGGATTCTGAACCACTACAAACATCCCTGCCCAAGGTGGGATTTGAACCCACAAACTGTTGAACCAAAGTCAACAGTGCTAACCATTCAGCTTGGCGAATCATCGCTTAATTGGCAAGCCAGAGAATTTTTGGGGCACAATTACTCTGGTCATCTTGTTTATGTTTATGTACTGTATTTACCAATCCTGTCTTTGTCTCATGTCTATTTTGTGATTTTTCATGTGTTTTATTTATGTTATTCCTTGTCTTTGCCCTGTCATTAGAAATCAAAAAAATGATATGTGTAAACAATCTAGAAATAGTTTCAACAGAATATCTGTTTACGTAAAGAATAACCAAAACTGAACTTTTTCTATTAATTATTAATCCATTAGTTTCAATTCACAAAAAATCAAACTTTATCGTACTACATCTTTATGTGAAAAAGGGTTACCAAGATGCCTAAAATTGGGTAACACGTGTAAGAGAGTTTTCATGACAAAATATTTTCTAAAAATAAAAATAATTACTAGACAGAGCATATAATTAACATCTTTATTTTAACAAAAAGCAAATTTTTGGTTTCTCCTTCCATTGAAAATGATATCTTAAAGTTAAGTTATATATTAATAAAATTATAAAATTCAAAACTTTCAATCTCAACTTCAAAACATTACACTTTTGCTACATTCTCTTTACACAACATAGCACTTTTCTTCTGAAATGCAATTTGCAGAGATACAAGACACTTTTGCCATGTATAGCAACTGCTAATAACAAACACATGTAATGCAATTTTTACAATATTTTTTATGGCCTAGTCAAACTTAAAGATCACATATCTCCACAAATAAACTCAGCAAACCATTGATTATAGGATTATTATTATTATTATTATTATTATTATTATTATTATTTTTTTTTTTTTTTTTTGCACATTTGACATTAATATGTTTACCAAATTTAAAGATATTTCAAATTAATTATTCTATCCTTATTAGGCGACTTCACATGGAACCACTCATCCATAAACATTTATCAAGTTATGATAAATTAAAATAAATTGGTCACTCTTTAAAAAAAACTGCTAACAATTGTTACAATGAAACAAGTATTATAAAATAAAAAATTAATGAAATTAAGAAAAAATTCTCAGATATTAGACTTATCAGATTCCTATAAGATTATATTCTTACATACTATGTTAAAATCAATAATAAAGTTACTTAGTAAATTATATAATCAAGAATAATAAGTGAACAAACAAAAATGTTTAAGAAAATATGGATGTGTGTGTGTGATGTCTTCAAATTTTATTACTGTAATCAAACAAAGTAAATTTTTTCAAGTTGCTTGACTATGACAAAAAATTTTAAGTTCAAAGCAACAGAAAGAGAAAATAACTGGCAAGTATATAATTGGTGCTTTTTATTCTTTATTTGTGTTAACAAATTTGGAAGAAAATTACATTAAAAATCAATGTATTTCACTGGATTTCTTTTTCATTTAATCTCTTCCACCAGTTTTTGGCAGAAATACTTTAAATTTTAATATATCATTATTTAAAAGATGAAACAGTGATAAAAAAGAGAAGCATATAACAGATACAATAAAAAATATCAAATAAAAATAAGTATAATGCCTAATAAAAAAACAAGGTTTTTAATTTCGTGCAACAAATCAAAAAAATTTTTTTTCCATAACAAAGGCATTCAATAATTTAGATAAGCAGAATATCAAAAAGTTTTAAGGACAATAACTATCCTTGAAATGATTTTTTTTAAGGAAAAATTCATATTTCCTTAAATAAAATCGTTTAAAGCTTCATAAAAACAAAGTCTTGAGATTGAAACGAATTGAACTTAATTAACCTCTTCAATATATATTTTGATACACATACCATGAATTTAAGTAACATTAATACCTATTATTGAATTTCTTTATACTTCTTAAAAAATGGATAATTCATAAAATCAAGTTTTATGGCTAAATTAAAACATTTTATCATAATTAAATAAAATATTTTTTAAATATTTGTCATCTTAGTATTAATTTAAATATTTTAAACCCTAGTACACTTTGAAATTAATTTCAATAATTGAAATTTTTATATCACAAATAGATTGCTCTATCACAATTAAATAGCTAATAACTATATATTATAATTCTTTTTCCAAAAGTACAACAAATTTTAACATTTTGATGTCATTTCTCCATAAGTCATTATTACAGCATTTCCAATTTTGGTAGTATTTCAAAATAAATGTTTCAACTTATTTGAATGTTTATAAATGAAGATGTGACTTGTTAAAGTAAAACATAGTAAAACAAGTAAAAAAAAAAAAACTTTAAAATGTAAATAGGCATGCTGAATCTTGCAGTTTTTAAAATTCATTGTTTCAAATAATCACAATCTCTATGCTAAAAAAAAATTGTCAACATTATTACACTGATAACGAACAATATATTTTTTTGAAGATACAAACAAAAATAAATATTAGCTTTAAATGCTTGTAAGAAATTGTGTGCCTTTTATCCATAACGAATTTTTAGTTAATAAGTTAAATATTAATGTTTCAATTACTATTTAATATGATGGAAGAAACATGTAATACATATCTATGTTACTTTAGTATTATTTTTTATTTTTATAGTAATTTATTTTAATTTTTTACCTAGAAAAATAGTTAAATAGCATTTTTGCCATATAACATTATAAAAAGTTTACTTTCATATTGTTTCTATTATTCTGAATTATTATCCAGAAATATCATTTTTCACATAGAGGCCATGTAATTATTCAGAAAACATCGTGACATACCAATGCTGATGATTCAGTAAATAATGATTAGTTGAGTTATTTTATTTTGTATATTTAATTAAAATTGCTGTTGTATGTAATGTTTTATATTATGTATATTGTTTAGAAATATTTCATATATTGATATTTATATTTATTTAGTATGGTAACATTAATTTAAAAGTCAAATATTTATAAGAATGTCTGTTTACATTTTAGATGTATTTTTATTGTCCATAGTACGTTTTCATACAAATGCACTTTATTTACACTACAGATTTAGATTTATGGCTCATGTGTCACCCATTGTAGACTGTGATATTTAGTTTATATTTGTTTCTATTTTTTATTGTGTAATCTTGAGGAAATTGATTTCTAGTTATCAGTATTTGAATATTTCTTTAGTAAATAAGTATAATGAAATAATTTAAAATAGCATGCAATTGCAAAGTTGAAATTCAAATACAATCAGTATTTGGTAATCGGATATTATGCTCAGAGACTTAATTTAGTTTGGCAATATAACTATTCAGCAGATAGCACAAAAACTGGAAATCACACCAAAATTGTATAATTCTGTGGTCTTTTACCAATACAATATCTGAAAAACTGCTTTAATATTTATAGCACACTTTTTTTTATAAGTTTTTTACTACTTTTATTATTAAATAAATCCAAAAAACAATGGGACATCCTAAAATAATTTTATAAACATATTTTTTATTTTTGCCGGCCAACTTGTCTAGTGGTCAGTGTGCCTGATTACAGATAGGGAGGTCCTGGGTTTGAATCCTGGTTAAGGCATGGATGTACTTTCTTTCTATTCAGTCTTTGTCCTTTCCTTATGTATGTGAATAAAGTATGAATGATGCCTACCCTATAAACGATCCCTAAGGCATGTGTGAGGGTGCGATGGTGACCCACCCCCTGTGGGGCACCAGGGGCAACGCCTCAGCGGCTAAGAGGTTGCTGTGTCTGGCCGGTTCCTTGGTATCAGTGAACGATAGATTAATAGACTGTTGCAGTTGTAACTGTCTACAATCTGCCATTGGAAAAAAAAAACATATTTTTTATAAACTTGCATTTTAAGAAAAGCAAATTAAATTTTTAGTTATATGATTTTTCTTTTCAGCTACAGTTAAGCCTTTTAAAAGATTTAATATTTAAAGAGAGTAAATAAAGTTTTTGTTATTTTTCCTATTTATACATCAATAACATAACAGAATAAATGCAGTATGAAATTTCAACAAAGTTGCTTTAAAAGGTGATTTTTTTTTTAAACTTCCGAATTTTGCAATATTCTCACTTAAATGTTTAATCTTCAACTAGCCCTGACAACTTTACAAGTTTCATTATAGCCAAAGGAACGTAATATAACATTGCTTATAATTAATAATTGTTAAAATAGTAAATATGCCAAGAAACTATTAGCATACCATAATTTAAGATTAAATTCCTATTTATATTTAATTATTAAACAATTCAATAGCCATTTTTAATATATATTTTTTCTTTACAATGTTAAATTTAGAAATTTCCCATTTTGTTTTGAATTTTATTTCAAATATTATAGAGGTTATATATATATATATATATATATATATATATATATATATACACAAATATCAACATTATATTCCTATTTATAAGGTGAAAACATTACATGGAAAGAATGATACTATTGCTTTAAATGTCTGGTTGTTAATGTTTATTTTGTAGAATGCAATAGTTAGAATAACTATCATATAAAATATTTTTTTCAACTAAAATGATTTTCCTTATCATACAAGGGATATTTTAAAAGTTAATCAACATTAACTTTTAAAATATCCTGTGTCTTTTTTGTTTTGGAGGTCTGTTGAACCGATCATTTTACCAAATAATCAAGCAATTAGACAATAAATTATTAATTTTTATTCAGAAAATATCTTGTTTGGAATAAATCTATGTGGGATTTCTGAAATTCTAAAATATCAAAATCTATTGCAAGCAAAAAAGAAATGAAAAACAGCAAAAATTGACATCAATGATCCAAAAGCAATTAAATTAACTAGCTTAGCCGCTAAAAAAATTCTATGTAGTGTTAACAAGGAATATTACACTAGGAATATAAAATTCACAATTTTATATTCCAAGTATTGAAGTTATTTGCTAGTTCTCTGGCAACTTTGTTACATATTATTAAAATTACCACCAAAAACTTCTGAAACAAAAAGGAGGATTAATTTTTAATAATTCAGGTGTTTAAAATTTCTTTGAAAATATTATAACTTTCCTTAAACAATCATATTAAGAGAATATAACATTCCAAACTCATTAACACAATTTATATTAAATTAGCATTCTTATAATTTCTACAGTCAATTAAATATTGAATCTAAAGAAGCATCACATTCATTACTTCAATAGTTAAAAGTAGAAAATTAAGAGATCAACTTTTATTAAATAAAAAAGTTCATTAATTTTAATATATTTTATCATAATTTAAAATTATTTTAATTAAAGAATATATAAATATTAATATATATTTTACACTTTGCACAGAAATTCAAAAGTATATATTTATTATTTTAGAATATAGTTCTTGTTTGTACCAAAATAGTATCCAATAATTTTTTTCTAACATTAAGCTGAGCACATGAGACTTGGATCTCACACGCTAACCCATAAATGATGAAGAGTTCTTATCTAGTTATTACTAATACCTTATCTCTTAATTAGATAATATACATAGGATGTACACATGTTTTAGTAACAATTTTGATTTTCTCAATAATTATTGCTTTAAATTATAATAAGGGATAACATTTGTCTGGAGCAGAAAAAATGTTCTTTTGTTTAAAATGTCATAGAAAAACAATGGTTTGAAGACATACTTTTCAACTATCCAAAGAAGAAATATTATTAATATTATAAAAAATGTCTATTACCTAACACCAGTTATTAAAAAAAAAACATTAAAGTCATTTTAATATTTCTATATGTAAAATAAGTGCCATAATCTATATGAAAGTAAAAAAACTTCAAAATTTTATAATTGTCTGGGGAAAAGGCAAAAATATCATATACAACAACAGTACGTACACATCTAATTAAGTTAAAGTTGAATCGCATGTTTTAAAGGAAAATCCCTTAATCAAAAAGACTCACAAAATCTTTACATTTCTCTAATTCAAAAAAAATAGAAAAAAATATCCATTGCCTAACACCTAATCATGTTTCTCAGCATAAGACTGCAAACTGTTTAATAAAAATTATTTAGCAAATGAGAAAGGAAAATACATAGTTATTATTGATGAAAGTTTTATATATTTATTTACTATATAGGTAGCAATAGAAAAAGATCGATTTATTGACAAAAAAACAGTACAGAAAGACTTGAAAAACTGATTTAAAGAAAACAAGGAAAGTTTAGCACAAATGCTTTATATTTATTATTGGAGTTTATTTTAACAGAGAGCTTAAAGTAAAGAAAGTAGAAAAAAATTTCAGAACTAATTCAGATTACCATCAAAAACATGTTTTAACACCTATTTGCAAAATTCCATCCCTTTATTCAAACAATCTTGACAGTTAAGTTCCCTCAAAATTGGGCTCCAAGCTATACTATTGCTCAATTTTTTTAAGAAATGTGAAATAAAGCCAGAACTAAAGATATTCCTCTAAATATATCCAATTTCATTAATATTCCTGACATGTGATTTGGTCTTCTAAAAAAGAATTCTTTATATATGGCATCCCAAAACATTGGAACTATGTGATGGAAGCATGAAACAATATCAGTCTTAACGCTTTAAGAAAAGGAATTTTATCCCAGAAATCAAATATGACAATTCTAAAAAGCTATCACACTGAATGAATTTGAATACAAAATTCTTATATTTATTTCCATGCATACCTTTGTAAAATCTTTTTTTAAATATGTAACATCCTCTGTACCTCACAGTGAAAAATAAAAACTGAGAACTTACGGTTAAAGCATGCATAACATGATGAGGGACATTGCTGTTCAATCTTTTGATTATAGATCTCAAACAATCCTTTGGACCATTAGGTGTAACTTCAACTTTATCACAAATTTCTAATATAGTTGCCCAGTCTTCAGTTGTGTTCATTTCACTGGTTGCTTTCTCTGCAATCAAAATTACTTATTAATTCAGCGTACGGAAAATTTGGAAAATGTTTTTATGTACGCCAAACTTAGATTATCGAATAATAATAAAAGAATGCGGTGTTTGAAAGAAATATTTCATATACATTGGTATTTGCATTTAAAATTGTGTAAGATTCGAATTTTAAATTACTATAAAATTTAAATAAATTCTTCCTGATAAATTTTCTGCGAAACAAAACAACTTTTTATGGAAATAGTTAAATTATTTTTTTACAAACATAATGTCAAAACTTTTAGATAGTATATTAAGACATTAACCAATTTTAGTAAATATTAAAGCTTTGAATCATAAAACTAGATAATGGATAAATAGTTTTTACACGAAAAGTAATGCATAAAAATAATCATACCCACAGCTTGATCAAACGGTGAAGCACTAAAAAAAGGCATTTTCGACTTAAAATAATTTAAAAAACAATTCTATCAAACAATATTTACAAGTAGCTAAACATTCACAACACTAGATGACGGAATCCAAAAACTGCGCATGATCACTTGATCAGTAATTGATAGAAACGAATTAGTTACATTTTCAATTTGTACGATTACACCGCAAATAATGTTTTTTACAGCAGCATATAGAGGACGCTGTGAATGCTTGTACCACATTGTATATTTCAGGACTTGAAAATCAATATGTAGACAAATAATAAAATATTTCTGATTGAGATCAAAAACCATTTATAATTCATTATAAATAGATAATACAATATATATAAAAACGTTGCTTAAAACATCGAATAAATTTTTATCAAAATTAATATTTAAAAAATAAAGAAACTCCACAAACAAAATGAGTATTTATTAACATCGTCCTTTTATTTTCTCTTATTACCAATGAGAGCTTTTTACTTTTTATCCAAGTACTGTTTAAAATTTACGAAAATGAGTCTAAACAAATTATGTATTACGTAAGAGGAGAACAAAAAGGGCAACCAGTGTTTGAGGGTATTGCCGAGCACCCTGCTGTTGGGGATTAAATGATTGAATTTACAGACTGGCCCTCCAAGTTCAGTGTTGAGAGTAGGCATGAAAGCGCTATAATACATATAAAGACCTTTCGTTTAAGAAATTCAAAGAAACATATTTCGGTCTGTTCTTACGGAAACAACTTAGAAAATGCTTTAAAGATTTAAAAGTGAGGAAATGGAATAATTTATCATTTCATAAAAGTAAATATCTTCAAGTTTTAGTTGAACAATTGTACATGTAAAATATATTACAATGCCCTAATATATTACAATGGCATTAAAACAATGAGTGATCCAATTGCCATACAGGAGATACGATGGATTGGACATCGTTGTTTGAAAGATAAAAGAAACTCTTCATTATATAGTTTTGTTTGTTGAACAAAAATTATTTTCAATATGTGAATCTTGGAATATTTGGTTTTAGATTGTAATGCTAAATCAGCAAAATAATGTAGGTATTGAAAACCAAAGGTTTGATTTTTAAATATAGTTTAATCAACGCTCATGGGAATAGTGAGCATAATTTGCTCCTGGGTACGATACTTTTTTGGAACGTGCTTCAAAAAAATTGTAATACAATAAAAATATGGGAATAAAATACATTAACTAATGAAAGTATACTATAATATAACTATATATAATACAATATAATAAAGAGAATATACTTATAATAAGAATACAAAGCAAATAATAACAGAATGTTGTACCTACCGTAAAATAATAAGATATATTAATTTAAAGTCTCAAGCTAAGCTTTAAATTTGAAACAAAATTTAATTCTAGTTATATATAAAAATATTTTAAAAACTTAATACTGCATTCGGAAAAATGTCAAAGGAATAATTGGACTTACGTGATTAAGAATTAATTAAAAAGATATTATTTTATTCACTAATAAAATTATGTTAAAAAATAAATTTTTTTAACATGAAATAACTTATTATACATTAAAAATATAAATAGATGTAATTATTTACAATCACAATATAAAAAAACTATACTTTTTTCTTGACTTTGCTGAAGCAAACTGATCAGTTACTTCATAAAAATTGATCATTTAAACTTTTTCTTTTTCTATATTAATAATGTCAAATCACTTAGACGGTTATGCCTCATAGTGGATCGTAAATATATTAAAATTAATTTAAAATCGATGAACGAACGTTCACAGCTTGTAATTGATGTAGAAACAGTTAAGAGTATTTGAATGCCGATTGATACTTGGGAAAATATCTTCATCTTATGAAACTAAGAAGATTAGAAGTTGCAATGGAGTTTTAGGTTTAATTTCTTTTTCTACTGCAGAGTAATATCGTGCAGTCACAAATTTCTGTGCAAACCGAAGTGGCAAAATATGTAGTAATACCCAATATTGGCAATCTTGCCAAGATAACCCCAATAATGGACCAATGACTGGCGTCACGTTTTCCCCAATATACAGCATATAAACCCATTAATGGACCTATAATGAGCGCTACGTTTTCCTTAATATTGGGCATGCCAAAATAAGCGAAGGTTGGTCCGATAGTGAGAATTAAGTTTTCCCTAGTCTACCATAACCCATTATTGGTCCAAGAAAGGTAGCCAAGCTACTATCAATCTTGGGTTAAATTCAATATGTGAAGTTGTGGGATCCTACCGATTCTGGGGAAAATTATGAATTTTTGGGGATAATGATTTTACAAGGAATAACAGTAAAAACTGAGATTGTTCTTAACTGCTCTAAAAATATACTTATCGAAGCTACAATTTTAGGGAAGTTCATGAATAGAAACCGTTTTCAGCTTATCATAAAGTTCCTACACTTTTTTGATAGTGATAATCTTGGCGAAAATTCACATCATATATATTCGAAAATTCACATCATAATTTCTGACTTGATTAAGAAATTTTCAATTTTCTATTCACTTGAAAGATATCTAAACCTTGATAAAAGTTTGATGCTGTTCCAAGGTAAGCTGTCGTGGGTACAATACATACCAATGAAAAAAGCTTGTTTTGGTGTAATACTGTTTGTACTTGCTGAAGCAGAGTCAATATATATTCACAATATGATTGTATACTCAGGGAAGAGTACAGTCTTTGATAAAATGTATGAGAACTTTGGAGGTGCTTCAAGGTCAGTGATGACGCCTTTGAACCTTTTATGAGAAAAGGTTATAGTGTAATTGCAGACAATTTCTCTCACCATGATTAGCCTACTTTTTTATCCAAAATATCACTGACGTATATGGAACTCTTCATCCTAATTGAAGTGATTTGTCGGAAACAAGACACTTACTTTGGAGAAAGGTGAAATTCCCGTTTTCTAAAGAGGCAAAATTACAATATTAAGATGGCGTGACAAAAAATGTGTATAGCTTCTTAGCTTTATCCATACAGCAAACTGCTCTGAAACCGATAAGAAAAGTTATAAAACTAGCTATTGTCATAGATTATAACTTGAAGATGGGTGGGGTAGATAGAGCGATTCAGGCACTAGTTTGTTATCCAACGACTCGAGAAAGGCAGAAGAGGTATTATGAGACAATATTTCGCCATCTGTTAGACATGGCTATTTGAAATGCTTTCATCTTACAGTAAAAACAACTAACAAACATTGTTATTTACAACTTCCGCATGAATTTGGAGGAACGCATAATTGAGAAGTACCATGTTGCTGCATCACGACCCACTAAACGACGAAAGTTGCAAAGTGATTGTCCTTTACGACTTACTACTAGACACTTTCCGGATATAGTACCCTCAACATCTTCAAAGAAAAATGGATCGAGAAAATCTATTGTTTGTTCCAAGAACAGAATTCGACGTGAATCCCGATAGCAATGCAGTGAATGCAATGTTGGCTTATGTGTCCACAACCGTGTTTCGAAATATATCACACTAAAAATAAGTTGTAACTTTTTTATGTTATACTCTTACTTTATATTTTAATTTTTGTATTTTCGTTTTATTCTTATTTTTCTTTTTCATTCGTAGAAATAAATAATTGGAATGGAAAGTGTGCCTCTTCTTTTCCTCCGATACACCACATAAACTGCGCGTGCCTGCGTGAAAACAGGTGGCATTGGAGTGCCAATCTATTAAGCTTTCCTCGGCAGGTAAGCAAAAATCGGGGATGAATGATTCCTGTGGGTGGTGCCTATTAATAATTCAAAATCTATTGACACATATTATTCTAAGATATATAAAATACTTTCCTTTAATTTCGATTTCAAACAAATCCAATTTTAGAATCGAAGCAACTTTTTATTTTTTACACTTGTGATTAATGCTTAATGCTGCAGTTAGTTACATGTAATTCAAAGGATTTATTAACTTCAAATCAAGTTTTTTAGACATAAATTAAAAGAAATGAGTAAAGAATGCGATGAGGAAAAATATACGAAAATGAAAAATCTAAAGCGAGTTCATGGAAAAGAATTTTTCAAAAATACAGTTTGTAAATGGGAATTAGAATTATCATTCCGTCAGTTGGATTCTGTTAGAACTAATTAATTGCTAGTAAAATGGTGAATGTTCGTAAATTGGAGATTTGTAAAAGTGATCGGTTAGTGTATACATATCGATATTGAAACTGCTTTGAGTGAAAGGCTAACTAATCCATCTTGTACATCAATAGCATGTTTTTATTTTTTTAATTTTTTTTTTTTAAATTTTTTTGGCTAGCCACCTTGTTTAAGTGATTAAATTTTTTAATTTTCTTCTTTTTCTTCTATAGTCTAACTGTGACTGCAACGCTTTTATGATCACGTACGTTCTAAAACTTCAGTTTTGGTTCGCATTTTTTCAGTTTCACTCCGCATTCTAAAACTTCGGATTTAGTTCGTACTTTTTCGTTGTCATCACAAGCAAGAAGAAGCTTATGGATGGATTTGTTTAGAATCATTTCCTAAAACTTGGCACTTGTTGGTAATGACGCTACCTGAACTTTCGATTTCTCTAATTATTTGGCAATATGTTGTTATTCTATAAATTTCAATGCTTCTTTATCTTTAGTACACGATAAATCCCCAGAAAGAGCATGCTGGTAGGCAGAGGATTATCTTTCATTACTGATGTAAGACCCGACAATTTCGAAGTGGACGACTTTAGTGTGACGTCAAAACCTAGCAACCGTTTCTAAACAGTCGTTGTTAAGGGCCTTAGTGTGACGTCAAACGTAGCAACTGTTTCTAAGTTGTTAAGGGCCAATTATCGTTGAATCGCCATTGCTTTGAGTAATAGATATTTAAATTGCTATTTCTTATTTAAAATTTAATATTTCAGTATAACGTGTTTCGGAAAGCTTATTAGGGATATTTCCAAACTATATTGGTTACGGGAATTCCCATGTTGTGGCAACATTAGCAACGATTGTTTGGAAAAACTTAGTAGTGAATGACGTCACAACTAATGTAGTCCATATTGCACATTATTTTCATTTCAATCATCCCAAAACCCTCCCAGTTCAGGAGTAACAGTGGTCCTGATGAGGAAATTGATCTGAAGACTTAATTTCTGCAGCTAGAAAGATAAATATTGAAGGAATATTTTTTAAAAATTATCACTGTGTTCAACTATCTATGTTCGCTTGAAACGACCTGCTTGAATATTACGCTTTAATTTTTCACTGTTAAAGAATAACTTTTAAAAATCAGTATCACAACTAACGTTCAAATGAAAATTCTTATAGAATCTTGATTAATCGATATTTCTGATAAAGTACTGAAAAAATATTAAAATAAATATATAATAATTGTTTTTTTTAATTATTTGTGTTTTAGATATCTTTATTTTCCTGCATTTTTGTTATGCAATTGTTGTGTCTTCCCTGCGCAATGTTATTGATGGAATTATGATAATTTTTAGTATCTATCTAAAAACGATTTGTGTTTATTTTGATATTTATACATGTAATAAGTATTAATATAAATTTTACCATTTTCTGTATTCAATTACTTTTTGTTTATTTTCTTAATTATCAATAAAATCAGTTTCTAAATTAGAAAGAATTTAAAGTAATTGTTATTTTGAATTTATTCTAATTAAGTTTTCTCTAACTGACCCCAAATTACATAACATGTTCTTATTATGTGATCAAAACACAAACAGCCGACCGCCCTGTATAGTGGTCAGAATGCCTGACTGCGGATAGGGTTCGAATCCCGGTTCCGGAATGGATGTACTTTTTCTCTCTATCTATCCTATCTTTGTCCTTTCTGTGTATGAATGAGGTGTGAATGGTTGCCTACCCTATAAACGGGTACCTATGGCATGTGTGCACCGAAGCAGTCGGACTCCACACCAAATATGGTTCAGTATGAAAAAGTGGAGCAGCGCACCCCATATTGACAGCCTAAGCTGGCATAAGACAAAAAACACATTATGATTAAAGCATAGTGTTAAGTAAATTGAATGCTTGGAGAATAACATTACTATTTATATTACGAGATTAAAACCATTATAATACCGATATAAGACTTATTAAGGTATTAAATATGTGAATATAAATTACAAGAAAGAAAACACAACTACAATCAAATTGGCATTGACTGACAGCCTTTATTTTAACAAGAACATTCGAGTACAACTGGCTTAAGTGTAGTGTAAACGGCAGCATTATAAAAATAATAATAAAATTTAGGAATTTAAATCTTTTTGGCTTATATATATATATATATATAGAAAGACACCAAAAAAGAGTTTCAGAAACATAAATGGACACAACACTGATAATCTATGCTATGAGTCTCTCACATCGAGGAAAGAAAAGTGTTTGATTTTCGCAATGTTTATAGAGAATCCACACACAAAAACATGGTTAGTCAGTCTATCAGCGACATGTATTTTTTTTCTATTTATGTGCTAAATAATAAATGCAAGGGTTTACATCATTAGGGAGAAGAAATACACTATTATTAGCTAGTATGTGAGTAAATATGTATTGTTTTACATATGTTGTTCTTCAAAACAAAATTAAAAAGTGATCACACTGATATGCCTTGCTCAAGTACATCACATGCGCATAGCAGAGCAATCGGCATTATGCATGTATATAATATTATAAATATTACAAAATGAATACACTCATGCAGAGGTCTCCAAAACCGTATTCAATCCTAGCAAAAATAACTGGCGCTTTACGTCCGCGGCCCAATATTCCTTATGATGCTCTAAAGTTTTAATTATAATAAAAATTGAGCTCCACCAAACATCGAAATGGAATACTAATACTATATTTACAGTACATTATTTATTTTTCTTTAACTAACACAGCAAGCTTCTTTTCGGGTTTTCTAAAAGACACTAAAAGACATATTTAATGAACATATTGACAAGTGATGGAGAAATGGTGAAGCAAAAAATGGTGACTGCGACCAAAAAATTCTCAATCAAATTTTGGTTGATTGATTTTTATTTCAGAGTCACAAGTATAAACATAATCAAGATTTTGCCTAATTTTCGCTGTCTAAGTTATTCATTATTTAAACATTGAAATTAGTTTTCAACAATTTATTTTTTTAACAATGGCATTAGTTTTTGAAATATACTTTTTATTTCAAGGCGAGTTTTCTTCAATGCAATACATTTTGCAAATTACATATTGTTATACAGATGCATTATAATTATATTACAAGTCGCTAACTACTTTTTTTTGCTTAAATGGTGTTTAAAACATAAGCGTTTACAAAGTTATTTAACAATGTCGTTAATGATATAATTTTACATTTATTGTCCAGTAAAATGTTCACTAGTGCAGGTTCGATTAATGCTAAGTAGAAAAGCAGTTTTATGTATCAATATACATTCTAACTTAATTTTAATTCAATATACCCATTTTCATTTCTTTAAGAAATTAAATTATGAACAATTTCAATCTTATTTTTCTATAATTTTTATTAGTAATAGCGATTATTTTCAAATTTCAATTTATTTTAGCTTGTTGCCCCTGAAAGAATAATTCGCATTTATTATATTGTTCTAGATATTTCTCTGGGAAAGTTTCTAAGATTTAAGTAAGTTGCTTAATTTATGAGAAAAGTACAAGAACTGTGCTCCAGAATTCTATCAGAATTCTTGAGGAAGAGTTATAATTCTAAAAGAAATTAATATTTCTGAAAAAAAAATATTAATTTTTCTTAAATTTTGGTCACCATTATTTGCATATAATTTATTAAGGGTAACTGTAAAATCACATTCTGGCTAAACAGAATTTTTCCTATTGTTATTTCAAAATTAGCAACGTCTCTATGATTACAAAACTAGTGGGATATTCCCAAAGGGGTAATCTAGGATAATTTTTAGGGTATTTGTGCGATGACACTTGAATCGAAATTCATTAGGTACTCGTCATTTACTCTTATTCAGCGACAGTGATTTTGAGATAGACTATTATGGTCATTCGAAAATCTGTTTTGATATGAACACAGTAATCTCTTTCTTTATTATTTAATTACTTGTTGAATATTTTAATGAAAGAATAAAAAATATATCAAATCACATCATATTTATAAGATGCGATTCTTTTACCAATGGTTCCGTTACAGTATTTTTTATAATTATTTTTACGAAAATTCATGAAATATTGTTCCATTAAAGCTTAAAAATAATGGTCATGGAGTTCAATTCTATTAATGTATTTTTGCATGTTTCTGAAGAAAGAAATAACTATGGGGAATTTTTGTATGCAATATATACACATACATACATATACATACATACATATATATATATATATATATATATATATATATATATATATATATATATATATATATATATATATATATAATTCAATAATCGGATCATTCATGTTATGTAAGATTAAGATACTCTTTGATTAATCATCTGTGATTGTTCACAGTAATGTGAAATACAGAAACACATCAAAACTGATATCTTATTTCTTTTAGTGATAATTTTCAAATTTTGGAAGATGATTGTAATTTATTGAATTTGTGTTTAAGGGATATTTTTATTGATGGGAAATAATTATTTGAATAACTCTAACCAAATCAAATAAATTTTACTGATACTTTCAAATAAGGATTTAGAATCTAATAAACAACAAATTTACTTGATTTATTTGAATGTATAAAAATTAATAAACAATCTTTCTTATAATTTTCAATTAACTTACAAAAATTTAGCTATGCATCTGCAACCATAATGCAAGAAATATATTTTTAGTAATGTTCATATAAAGTCTATCAATACATAGACATTTCATTATACATGAAACATGATCTATATAAAACTTATAGGAAGTAAGAGCACTTGTCAAAATAATCAAAATCCTTGATTTTTATAACAAAATTGACAACAAATGAGTTAAATTTTTTACATTATATATATATATATATATATATATATATATATATATATATATATATATATATATATATATATATTTGTATTATATGTATGTATATTTTCTTGAATTTTTTCTGACGATTTCAGGTTTTTAAATGAAAATTTGTTACTTTGTTCAAAATAACATTTTTTTTTTAATGAAATGGGTTTGTATGAATAATGCTGAATCAGTTATGGACTTGTACATAAAACAGGGATTACTGTATTTTCAAAATAAAATACTTATATAAGTTCACATATATCTACATTTTAAAAGCAAATAGCGTTTTCCTACATTTCACTTAATAAATGCATAATAATATTTAGAAAAGCTTTTGAAAATAGTTAAGAATTGTCTGAAATTAAAAATTAGTTAAAACGATGCTCTCTTCAAATAATTTACTCAATAGGTATTTAAGAGTCATTTGAATAGTATATTGCATGCTTAAAGTTAATTTAATCAGAAGTATGAAGTTTGGTTATATTTTTTAAGACATGTGAGATTATTTTATAAATCAAAGATATGATTAAGATACAAAAAAGACTTTTGTTCCCCTAAAATTCATTACATATTAAGAAATAATATTATCAGGAAATAAAATTATTTTACTGGCAACTTAAATAACCTTTTAAACTTAATTATTAAACTAACCATAATTTAAAAATTCATTTAGTCATTTATTTTTTTAAGACTTACAAACTGCTTAAATATTATTTAATAAAAATAAATATATAAACAGAATAAATATCAAAAAAAAGTGAGCCATTAAAATATGGCTCTTAAGTTTTTAGGAAATATTTTTCTTAAAAGTTCCTGAGGCAAATTTTATTAAATTCAAGAATTTCTTTTTCTTAAAAATATTTTATCTTCGTAGGAATATAACTACCAAGGTAAGCACACATTCGTCACGAAGAGATCTAAAGTAAATATAACTTTATGATTCTACTTTCCGAAAAAGGTATTAATTTGGTGAAATACAGTCAATATTGAATTAATAAAAATCAAAATTAGGATTTTAAATACCAAAATGCAAAACTAATCTTTTCTTTTTATGAAAAATTTCATGAAAGTTAAATACAGAAATTAAATGAACTTTATGAAAAATATAAGATTCTTAATTTCTTAAAAATTTTCATATCGATATTTTTAGAAGTAGCATCAAATGCTTCAAAAGTATTTTCCTTATAAACATTCCAAACTTTGACGTTTAAGAACATTTTTTGACTGTGACATTTTAGCATAAACTAATACATTTTCACTGTCCAGAAATGGGAAAGACTTAAAATAACAGATATTTTTTTCAGAAATTTTAAACTTAGATAGATGATTACGTATACTTAAATCAACAATAATATGTTATGATAAAAAAATTTAACTATTTTTTCCGATTTCGTTCGTTATCTTTTGAAAGTTATTATGAAAACATGAAGAAAAAAATTAAAAATAAGCGAGTTGAAATCCATTTATGATCACATTAATGGAAATAACCACCTAATTAAAAAAAAAAAATTATTAATATCAATACTTCTTTAGAAATAATATTATTTAAAACAAAATTTGGCACGTTTAAATAAAATATTAAATTATAATTTAGTATATAATCTAAATAAGAAATCCATTTTTATTTCCTACAGTACATACTTTAAACAACATTATGTACAAATGAAAACACAAAGTACTCAATTTAATTTTCCATTGAGGCCCACCATTTAAAATAGGGATGAAAATATCTGACTAGTGCTGAAGAATGGTAAAACATACACATCATGACTTCAGTAAGTTTGTCTGCGAAGAATGCACGGTAACAATTACAAGAGAGACTTATAGGGTTGTGGCGAGAGGCAGAAGAGCAGCTTCGCAGGAGTGCTGATTATCTTCTTGAGAAGCATATCCGCAAAAAGGGATTTGAAGGGAGAGTCCCATCCACATTTCGGGCAAATGGACACAAGCCCTTGTCCAAGGCTGTCTCCGCCAACAATTCCACAGAGTAGAGGGGGGCCACAAAGGTTTCCTTAACAATGGCCGTTCACAGTCATCTCATACTGATACATTTGATCGGCGAGGACTTGACTGGAGGCTTTTCCACAGTCAGTCCGGAGAGGGATTCTTGCAAGGTGTACCATTGTGCGACTGGTTTGCGAGGGTTGTCCAGCATCTCGATCCAGTGGTCTCGACCCAATCCTATGCAGCTGCTTCCGATCGCGAAGCATCCCATCACCTCGTTTGCGCCGACCCTGAAAAAATATCCCACATAAGTTGTTACTTATGAAGTTCAGCTGTTATTTAAGAAATCAAAACACCTTTAAAAGTTCATTTGGAAATGTATTAAAGATAAAAAAGATAAAATTTGAAGACCGCCATAATAATAATTTCTATATAATCTGACTTTTTTTTTTAACAAGATATTTTAATTGTTCTTTTAAAGTCAAATTTACTAAAAAAGTTTCAATAAAGATTTTTTTCAATATTGCCATTTTCGAAAACAAAAAAAATTATTTATTTCATGGAATCATTTTCTGAAATAAATCAGTCAAATATATATATATTTTATATAAAGCATGCAAGTTGTTTTCTTTTTTTAAAAAAATTAATGTGCTTTTAAGCTTTTTTGACAAGTAATTATTATTTTGTAATTAATGATAAATTAGAAATCAAAATTAGTTTTTTTGAACAAAAGTAAACTTTAATTTAATATTTCATCTACTTATAGTTTCGATTTCATCATTAAATTCAAAAGAATTTATATTGTTTTAAGAATGGAGAAGTATTACTTTTATTTATATAAAAAAAATAAATATCAAAAAAAAAAATATATTGAGTCAACTTGGTAATAATATTAGGAATGGAATTAGGGAACATAAAATCATATTTTGGTTTTCAAGATAAACTAATAAGTATTAAATTAAGAAAATATTTAGAAAATATTAAATGTTTGATTTTAAAAAAATATGTGTTAGACGTATAATCTCGGAAATTTCTACATACATACGAATAAATTAAAAAAGTATAATAATAGAACAGAAATTTTATTTCGAACAATAAAACAATTATCAAGCCTCATTCACTTGAATTAGATTTAAATAAAATGTGTGATAATAAACTATTAAGAAATAAAAGTTTATTGTTGAAGTATATAGTTGGGCAAGAGATGGCGCCATTAGTCACGCATGATTGTTCCACGGAATGAGTATTTTGTATTTTATTTCTAAAAGTAAAATTTTGTGTCAATTGTTAAACTAAAATTTTATGAGTTCGAAATATACAATAATTATAATCTTATAAATGCACATTATTTTATAAAAAAAATTATTTGAAAAAGTGTTACTATTATTTATTAAAACATTAAAAGATTATCATTTCATCAACTCAATAGGAAATAATTATCCAATTTTTCATTTCTACATATATTTATCCTAAAATTTCTTTCGTACATTTTTTTGCATCAGCCAATAGCATCCATGGAGTCTATAACCTTAGTTAAGGAAAAAAAAAAATGGGATTTTTAAGCAGTTTTCTTCTAATTTTCCTTATGCAAATTAATGCTCTTTTCGCAATAAGAGATATTCCAAATGGAAAAGATTCTAGAGATATTAATAAATATAATAAAGTTATTTCCACTTTTTTTTTCTTTTAGTAAATGCTCATAGTTTTAATTATAATGTTTTTGACAATTTACTATAAAATACAAAGTATAAAAAAAGGCGTAAACCTAGAAATATAATTCTTACATTTATAAAACAATAAAGCACAAAAAATGTTTACAAATTTAGTATTTTGGATTTTGAAAGAAAGTATTTTAAATTAAAATGGAAAGGGAAGACTTACTTCACACATCACAGAGTCTTGCCTTTAAAATTAAAAAGGGAAGACAATGATGTAAAATATAATACATTATTTTGTTTATTATGTATTCAGAATATAGGGAGATTTATGGTAGATGAGCCCTTCATTTGAGAAGGTATGCTTTCCGTGGCATTTTTGATGTTTGCTTTCAAAACTAATGGTATGATATAATTAAGAGAAAATGAGGCACGAAAGTGAACTTATTTAACTTCCATGTAAATCTAATTAATTTGTTATTGGTTTTATTCGTTACTAATGCTAGTGCATTACAAAATACTCGCAATAACTAATGTGTATTAGGAAGCTCCTGCATTAAATGCATTGTAAGGCAATATAATCTATATCACAAGTCCTCATAACAAAAGCAAAGATTGTTTTATACGTAAAATAAGTTGAAACTAGTGGTCAAGTTCACGAATGAAATTTTTCCTCTGAATAATTAATATATAACAAAACTGAAACTAGGAACATAATTATTCCAGTTCAATTTAAAAAAAAATTATCTGTAAAATGATTACAATTATTTTTTACATTTCCTAAAAATGAATTTTATATATATACATACATACATACATACATACATACATACATACATACATACATACATACATACATATATATATATATATATATATATATATATATATATATATATATATATATATATATATATATATATATATATATATATATATATATATATATATATATAATTTTTAAATTTTACTTCATTGAGCACATTTTATTAATTGTGACACTGATTACGCATTTTTGCAGCTCAACTTATCGTTCAACATTACTTTTTGCACAAAAAATTGTATTTAGCTTAGGTGAGTGAGTAAAAAAAAAAAAAATGAATAAATAAATAAAATAAATAATAATGGTAATAATAAAAATAAAAAATAAGAAAACGACTAAGATTGATGTTTTACAACAAAGCCAAAAGAGTAAGCATAAAGCGATGGCGCAATTTTCGCTTAATATTTACTATGTGTATTATAAGCATGTATTTCAATCATAGTTGATACTCAATAAACGTTGTTATTCATTAATTCTAAGGTATACCAAACATATACGAATTCGAGCTCCATTTGGCATCCTAATTATACGACTGTACCTCAGAAGTAATTCACTAGAGTTTGAAATTGCAAGATTGTTATTTTGTTATTATAATTGTTATATACATTCCGCGGTAAGTCAGTTGGGGAACATTCTTTTATGATAAATCTCTTGTTGAAGACGAACATAGGTACAAAATTGTATATTTTGCAAATGATCTAAATTTATATCTTAGTGCACGTTCAACAGTATTTCAAATCCAGCTCAGTTTATATGCGCACTCATTTCTGAACAGAGGAGGTCAATATCAACAACGGTAATAAGCAGAACGTGTATGAATGTGGTCTGTATGCATGGTGAAGTGTATTATTCTGTATCCTCGATGCGAGAGTTTTTGAATCAGAAATTCTGTTGCGTTCATTGATAAGTTTATGTTTGTTTTAAAGTTGATTATCCTTATGCTTATAGACAAAGAAAATGAAACATTTTACACCTTTGTTTAATACATGGGAAAGGGATATATCTGCAGAAAGAGGTAGTAGTTTTATATAGAAATAATATATTTAAATAAACGCACAGATCTTAAGTGTTGCCAAATGGAAATCTCGATTATATTGTCTATGTGTATAATTTACAACTTGAAATATTTTCATTTTGAAATCAAAGGATATTCGCTCTTGCACAGCTCGATGAAGGAACTAATATTTTAAAGAAGAAATCCCAATCTGAATTCATAAAACCATCAATTTTATGGATATGTGTGAGACTTTCTAGGGAAGTGTATTATATTTGACATGTTCTTGAGCTTATATCTTACAAGTGATATAATAAATACTATTGCTAAGTTCAATCCAATTCGTTAACTTTATTAAGTTATCATGAATTTTTCAATTTTTACTCAATTTTTGGATGCCAGTACTTATCAAAGTTTGACTTTTTTTCTATTAGAGCAAGTGATTTCGTCTGTTGTCTAAATCAAGTATACTGTTTCATTATAAAAATCAATGATTATCTTTATAAAACAATAAATAGGCTTAATATTGAGTATTCAGCTTTTTACATGGATTTTATATCATGAAGTATAGATTTGTAATATTTCTAAAGTCATATATGTGAAATAAATATTCTAAGTATTAAAAAAATTCAGAATAAGGAAGATTTAATTAACGTAATGATAAAATTTTATAAGAGACCAAACTTTTTATTGATATCCTGTTTTTAAATTTTAGTTTGTATTCTCCAGGAACTAAATTGCACACACACACACACACACACACACACACACACACACACACACACACACACACACACACACACACACACACACACACACACACACACACACACACACACACACACACACACACACACACACACACACACACACACACACACACACACACACACACACACACACACACACACACATATTGATTGGATTTCTAAATTCACACACTTCGCGAGTGGACACGATAAGGCTTTGTTCTTATGACTGGAAAATCATGAGACAATGCATGACTCTGCAAAAGAGTTTTGTGCTCATATAGTGTATACACGTTAAAAATTCCATATTGAACCTCTTATTAAATTTATGCTGCCAAACCGAATTCACATTCTTCTAATTAATATATTATTGATTCTCAGAAAAACTAAGTTGTTTTAATTTCTGAAACTAACGTAAATATCACTCTAGTGTATTACTGGAATTTATCTTTAAAGCATTTAATCTGTGTGTAAAGTGTATTATAAATCATTGCTATGATTGTTTTATCAATTCAAACTTGCAAAAGTTGAGGCTGCAGATAATCATGTAAACTGTTGTCAATATAAATTTAAGAAAATCATATAATACTTTGACTTTCATATACACTCTTAAAATGTTACTGAAATTAAATTTTTTGAAAAAAGTAAGATCTCTGTTTCTCTTTTAGAAAATAAAAAAATTATTTTAGTTATATATTATTAGTATAGATGGCGCCACTACTTAAAATAATAGATTTTGTGTCTGGTGTTAGTAGAATTTAAATTTTTAAGTATGAAATCAGTGAGTATTTTACAAGGATTTAGTCAGTCATAAGCAAATTATTGAAAAATATAAAATTAAAACATTTCGATGACAAGTATTTTGCCATTGAAACGTTTTAATTTTATTATTAATTATTTTGAGCAGTATTTTGTATTGTATATTTTTATAAATTTTATTATTATTATTTTTTTAAAATTATTTAAGAAGAATAACACACCGATTGGCTTTTCAAAAATGATGAAACATTAAATATTTAAAGGATAATATACTGTTAAATAAAATTTATAATTGATTTATTTAAGTATGAATGCAATTTTTTAAGCACATAATTTAAAATGAACAATTCTAAGAAAAAATATTTATCAAATATTTTCTTTAATGATAAATATTTTTTTACATAATTAATTTCATATTATTTACTTATGACACAGCAAAAATATTTTAAAATTTTTCACTAATATCTCATGTGAAGTAGAAATATAGCTTTAAAATATAATATGATATTATAAAATGAAACAAATAAATAATTGGATTGAAATCTGCATTTTGCTAACGATTTGATTGAAGTTATGCGACATCAAGCATTAATAATGTTTTTTTACTTCATGCGTTTACTCAGTTAAATTCAAAGTTTTGAAATATTTTTAAATTCATGTTTTTTTGTAAATAAATTTTTCTGGTATATGAGTGTAAGTATGCAAGTAAATGCCAAGAGATCTCTGAAAATATTCTCCGTCTGGAGTGGTTAAAAGTAAAATATTTCTCGTATATTTGTTTGATGAAAGATTAAGTGTTAAATATTTATGCAATGCGATTCAACAAAACGCACTGCTAATAAAATATTTTACTTCATAAGGTATCCTTTTCCTTTGCAAGGTATCCTCCAACAGAGAGAGAGAGAGAATTAAGTTTATTGAAGTTTTAACATTATTAAATGCATTTTCTTACAGACTGATTACAAATTAATCCGCTTAATATCTCTTAAATTAGTGATATATTTTTTTTATATCTGATTTCATATTCTTCAGTTTTTAAAAAAGATAAAAAAACCGTGTCAAATTATGATAAGAGATACATTTTCCTTCGGAAAATTTAAAACGGTAAAAGGTCTCACCTGTCGTAATCAATCACTTTGACGACTAGAGTGACATCTTCAATGTTTTCTGCGGGTACATCGAATACCAGGGCTTCATTATACACAGGATTCAGTGTGGATTTCTTCACGGAAGTCTTTTTCTTCTTCACTCTTTTCCCCTCACACATTAAAGACACCTTCACATACGGATCTAGAATGAAATAGTGAATAAATATTAATGTGAAGCCCACAAATCGAAGGATTCGAAAGGGTTTTGTTTCTTCTACCATGCTATTGATTTCTGTGGATGGGGCTATAACGATTAAAAATAATTTAAACGAAAATAAATGTAATAAAATCAAACTGTTATTAATATTGTGTGAGATACAAAGTCCGGGTAAAACATTTCAGAATTCATTTTTAAAACCAATTTCAGAAATTATACTAAATTAAACTCATGAGCACTATAGGCCTTAGACTCATGAGGGCTCATGAGTCAAAGTCTATAGTGTTCATACCTTTTTTCTTGATCAAGATCTCTAAAGTGCGAAACATATGTTCCAGTTAAATGGACTGCCTAACAGGATTCAGAAAGCATATCCAACAATATTTATGAATTTTACTATGACACATCAACGCGCTTTTTCAAAATATAGTTGGCATGGAACGAGATTTTCGAAATCTGTTACTTAAAAACAAAACACATCTTGAATTTCTTTGAGTCCAAAAAACCGAACATACTGAATCTTTCTAATCATACATGGGACACTATGATAGGTGGAGAGTAATATGACATTTTAAATGTAGATCAAATTAATATATATATATATATATATATATATATATATATATATATATATATATTTAAAGGGTGTATATATTTATTTGTCGTAGATTAGGTAATAGTATTTATATTTATTAATGGAATTAAAAGTTTGAAATGTCAAATAAAATTCCTTCGGAATTTCCGACACACTTACGAATAAAATTACAACTTTGTCAAAAACTATTCATTTCAAATCAATTGTAAAAATTTGCATTTAATCCTAATTATTTTTAGATGAAAATGGAAACGAAACATAAAATTAAATTACATTTCAAGTAACTATTCGTCCTGAAGATACAAATATACCAAGAGATGCTTAATAATATAAGAATCGTAAGTTCGATTTAAAAAAGGCTTTTTAAAAATCATTTGGTGCAAATTTATACCTAGTTTTTCGAAGCATTATTTTCACAGAAAATTTTTTATTACATTATCCCCTATGTTCTGAATAGCACTACAAATGTTTTTAATTTAAGTGTTTGAAGAGTATGTGAATAAAGTATCTGAGTGGTATTTATATACCAAATAAATTCAAGTTTGGAAAAGATTAGAAGCCTCTAAAATCTTTTTCAACGATGTAAAAATTTACTCGGGTGTTCATGATATATGTGATCAGTTAAGTTCTTATTAAATGCCTCTCTAGTGCTTTTTCAACTATGCTAGCTTGTTTTTTTTTAGAACAAGTCATGTGAAATAAATGCTTTTATTTATTAGTTGTATACACGAAATTGATCTGCATGCTTGATTTTAATATTCTCATGTTATTTTTAACTTAAGTTATATTGCAATATTCTTCGTTCTAAGATTTTAGAGAAACAACACGGGATACATTAGGTTTTTTTCTGCCATGGTAACCAAATGTAGAAGAACGCTGCAAATATTTTGCACCATTTCTTAAATTTATTTGCAAAAATATTTTAATTATTTTTAAATATAAACAGGAAAGATTTTATCTCTACGTGTTGTTTATGAAAAGTGAAATCAATGGAAAACAAATTGCACATTACAGACTATTGTAGATTTGATGTATTTGGGTATAATGGTTAGAATATTGATAAATTGGCAAATGTATATCTGCGAATAAAGTTTCAATTTGTAATAAATTTCTCTCATTTATACTAATATTCTCTTACGGTCCATAAATGCACAGTTTATTCAACCATTGTATGGAATAAAAACCAAAAACAGCTCAGAATTATATTCGTGATTAGAAAAAAACTATCATCACATAAGATTTTTGAAGAAATTAGTTGTAGTTATATTTGCTATATCAAAGAGAAGCAGCAGACAGATTTTTGTTTAAGAAACAAAAATGTGTAAAGCTTTTTAATCAAAACTAAATTGTACGTTTATTGAGTTGCTTACGTTAATGATTCGTGCATTTTTACGTATAAAATGCTGTCACATGAAGCGTTATTTTGGAGGTCTATTAATACACAATTCATTGTAATCTTTTTTAAAGTCTGACATATTTCTTTTGCCAGGAGCTTAAAACTGATTCTTAGCACGTGCTTTAATCTTAATATAACTTTAATAAAATCTTCTCATTTTCCAAATCAAGTCAATTTATGTAAGGAAATTAAGAAAAAAAAATTGATTCTTTTTCATTATATTCAAAATAATCTTATCAGTTGAATGGATATTATTTGATGAAATAGAAAATTATACAGGATTAAGCGGAAAATATATTTTTAAAGAGAATTATTATATAAAAACAGATCTTGTAAGAAGCATTTTTTTCGGATTAAAAAAATGTTTTCAATTATTTTACACACTGAAGATAAAAAAAGTTATCATTACAAAATAAGGTTAAAAAAAAAAAAAACAAAAAAAAAATCTAAAACGTTTCTAGTTAAATTTAACTAACTTTTTTTGTATCTCTCTCACAATGTTTAATCTAAAATCTTTAGATTTCCCATAAATCTTTCCTGAAAAAAAACTGAATCTTTTTCGTTTGAATTTAAAAATTATTACTTGATCGGGAGGATCAGGAGGGCTTGTCTAACTCTGCAATCTAGACTATCCACTCTGTCTGGGGATGTGAAGAAAGTCTCAATCCGGCTGAGGTAATTCCTCTGCCCCGATTATCCGTAGGGGTTGGTGGGCAGCACTCGATCAATTCCCTGAGAGCGAGAGAGGCGATTCTCCAACTAGAAAATCGTTCTTAAAGCTGTCATTACGACAGGAAACTCGGGCAGAGGGGCGCCTCAAAGTCCCTGGAAAGTTTTGTCTCCTTCTCCATTTTATCCCGAAGAGAAGATGATTTATCACCCTTTCTCCTTGCACCAGGTTTTCTTGCCTCCTCCTCCTCCTTCTTCTTCTGGAAACCCCAAGTAAAGGTATCAAGAAAATGGTTCTGAGACTGAAAGTTTCCAGATTTTTGCTCGTTTTTATACAGTTGTGTACTGTGCATAAGTTCCCGGGGTAGAGTAAATACATTAATTCTTTGTCATCAACTCGATTCACAATTTTTTTCTTTATAATTATTGTATTGTGTTTTCATATGTTGATTTTCGTTGCTAAGAAACAGAGATATTTTTTTAATGCATCTGCCTCGATTGTATTTGCACATTTTATCCCTCAGAAATTTTCGAACATTAACTTTCAACAACTTGTTTTGTTTGTCTATATAAACATTTTTTTGAAATTTTCATTTTTAATGATTATAGAACTGAAGCAATTCATTTATAATTTTAACCTAAAAATTTATTACAGAGAAATCCGAAATGTATCTAATTGATTGAGGAAAAGGATACCAATTGTCGCATTCTGATGGACTCAAAGTTTCCATTATTTCTTTGCTTTCCATTATTATGATACTACCTTTTTTATATATGAATTCTGCTTTGTGATATGGAGTTTTATATAGAACAAAATTTTATGATACCAGAAATTTCAGTTTTTTTTTAAACTTGATTTTTAGTTATTAATACGATTACCTATGAAGGGTTTTGCTATGTATAAATACCAACTCAATTTTGAAACTTGAATTCGCACTAATAATATATAATATGCTGACCGATGGCTGAGTAGTTTGCCTTCCTGCCCTCTGAGCTGTGGGTTCCGAGTTTAAATACCTATTCGCGCATGGATGTACTTTCTTTTTCTGTTCTTTCTGTGTTTCTCTTTCCTTTCATCTGTGATGATGTATGAATGTGGCCCACCCTATAAAGGGGTTTGTGGTGGTATGTGTGGTGATTCGTGGTACTGGCCTCCGTGACTCAGTTCACAGGTGCCCGCTGGGTAACGACAAATGAATAGCAATTTCTGCCCTTGTTGTGGCATAGGGTTCTCACCCAAGTGCCCGTCATTGAAGAAAAAAACATAATATAATGTTATGATATAATTATATTAGATATTATGAACTATATATATATATATATATATATGTATATATATTAATTATATATATATATAGTCAAACGACAAATTAAAATAGAAACACTTTGGGATATATCTATAACTTTAATTAATTTAAATAACATTTACATTCAAAACGTTTTCGAAAAAACATTTAATTTGTATAGTGACATACCATACTTTCTCTCTCTATAATAATATATATATATATATATATATATATATATATATATATATATATATATATATATATATATATATATATATATATATATATATATATATATATATATATATATATATATAAATATATATATATATTTATTACTTTAATTAATTTAAATAACATTTATATTTAAAATGAAACATATATATATATATATATATATATATATATATATATATATATATATATATATATATATATATATATATATATATATATATATATATATATATAAATATGTATATATATATATATATATATATATATATATAATATATTATAGAGAGAGAAAGTATGGTATGTCACTATACAAATTAAATTTTTTTTCGAAAACGTTTTGAATGTAAATGTTATTTAAATTAATTAAAGTTATAGATATATCCCAAAGTGTTTCTATTTTAATTTGTCGTTTGTCTTAGAAATTACTTTTTTTTTCAATTACAAATAAAAATAGCAGCTTTTTTCCTGAAATCAATCAAATATAATTGTGTATACAAGAATAAACACTAAATTTGTATAATAGAATAATTATCGGTACACCAAACACACCCCAACAATTTTATTTACGGATTAGTAAAATAATTTCAGTTAACCAAAAATTAATCCAACAATTGAGAGATTGAGAACAAATTAATCCAACAATTGAGAACAAATTAATCCAACAATTTGAGAGAAAATTAATCCAACAATTGAGAACCTGATATCAGAACACTGATGAAAAAATGTTTGATAAGTAAAGGTACTATTGAGTAAAACGTAAAAGATTTTGGTAAAATGTGCCCATAACTTTGATTTTGTCTGTAAAAATGAATGGATAAACATAGACCGATTCATCTAAATAAAAGCTCAAAAAGAGCTGGATTGATGGAAATGAAATACTTAAAGAAGAACGTCACAATTTACTCACATAATTTTGAATCACCATTAATCTTATTTTTGAGGATCAATTAAAAATGGCATAACATTTACTAATTTATATAAAGAATTCGTTAACGTAAGAAAATTTATGATAAAGAAATATAAATACCTAAGGTAAACCAAAAGCAATAACTATTAAATTCAACTGAAGTTTATTTATTTATCACTTTACTATGAAAAATGAAAATATAAGATGACTAAAAGGAATAAGATTCAGAAAAGACTTTTTTATTTTTGTTTTGTTTACTTATGCATAAATTTGCAAGTACTTTAAAATAGGATATATATAAAAAAAAAAAAAAAAAAAAAAAAACAGTATTTGAAGAAATTTTTTTGTTTTCACAAAAATAATAAATCTTGATGTAAAAGTTTAAATAAAATAGTAAGAGTACGATTTCTGAGAGAAAAAGCATTTTATCAGAATAATTTTATTACAAATTTATGCCTACGAAAGCTTTTCATTAAAGCAAATACTTAAATGAATTTTAGGTATAAAATGGACTAAAAACATTAAAACTATAATATTTGCATTAAAACTAATTTATTTGCATTAAAATTAAATCATTTTAATTTGCAATTATTTGACTGAGACATTTTGAAAAAGTAGCAAAAAATGTAAGCATGCTTTTTCCGTCTTAAAAGTACTTTATAATGAATAATGCAACATATTCTAATCTAAAAGATAAGTGCTTGCCATACACGTGGAATATTGAATTTCAATTTTCCTCACATTTATTCAATGTCCAAATTTAAATCAACTCTCTCTGCTTTAATTTTAAACTTTAATTGAATCATTAATTGTTATCTTAAGAAAGAAAAATAATATTTTTAATCGGAATTGAATCTTTTTATAATGTTAGCATTCATTTTTTGTGATTAGGAAATTTTATAACATATGAACATAGATTTGCACATTATTGTAAAAATATATTCACAGTATACTTTGCCCCTACGTATGTGAATAAAATTTATGCGGTAATTTTAAATAAACTGTATTTCAGCCAGTTATAGTTAATTCAAGAAAATAGGATTTTGTCATAAATTTTCTGTTGCTACTAAAATTCGTTTGGTTATTAAGACTTTTGTGATGATTTTTGAGACTTAATCCTTTCTGCATAATCTTTTTACAAAAGTATTAAAAAAATTGACTATTATTGTATCAATTAAACATATTACACAATGATACGACAAAACTCTCAATCAAACAATTGCTGAAAAATAATTATATTGTCATGAAAAAAAAAAAAAAAAAAAAAAAAAGCTATGTCAATTATTACAGTTGTACGTTATTTTGAAGAACAAAATTGATATTTCAACATTGATTTTCTTATGTTTTAATTTTCAAAGGTTGCTTAGTCTTTATAAAATTGTTTTTCATTAAAAGGAATTAGTTTTTTTTTTGTTGTTAAATATGGAAATACTTTCTTATATATATAATATTGTTGCGTTGTCAGAAAAATATATACGAAGCAAAAGAAGTTACTTTTGGAAACCATAAAGTAGTACATAAAGGATTTAGGAAAAATACACTAAAAATTTACTGACTTTGACTGAAACCCATTATTTTTTTATATCAGTATATATTTTAATGTATTGTTCACAGCTAAAACAATCATTTTCATAAAATGCCTAGCATTTACTTTATAAAGCAAACATGTATAATTAACATTGATTGGTTTAAGTAATCTATAATTTGTTTTATAAATCAAATTCTGAATAGTAACTGGTTTCATGTTTTATTATTTATGTATGTAATACATATATATTGTTGAATAATTAGACAGTGAATCGGATAAAAACAGCTTTAAGGAATCTAAAAGTATAATTACATATAAGTAAATCTTGAAATATAATTATATGGTTAGGAATTTAATAATAATAATTATATATATATATATATATATATATATATATATATATATATATATATATATATATATATATATATATATATATATATATATATATATATATATATATATATATAACACATGCAGGTTGTTTAGAAGATATTGTGAAGCTTCCAGATATTGTATCAAAATTTTGAAGCTCTTTTGAGTTCGGTGTAGAATCTGTTTGGGGAAAAATTTTGCGGCGATACATCTTAGTGACCTTATTTTTGTATATCTTTTGTGTAGCGGCCTTCTTGTTAATCACATTTTGGCGCATATATTGGCGTCAAAAAATCGCCAAAGAATCATGCGGTACCCGATTGTAAATTTTTACCGTTCTTTTGACACACAAAGGATATGAGAATTGTAAGAAATAAATGATCATAATCAAATAAAATATTTTCTGAGAATATTAAATGTTTGGTAATACTCTCTCTCAAATGTCCTTCATTATCAGAGAAATAAAAATATTAAGCATTTAATCTTTAGCAAGTACATTGGTACTAGCAAAAAATTTAACCGAAAGACGATAATGGAACCATCAAGATTACAGTTATAGAGATAAGCTTTTTAAAACCAAATTTATTAATTACAATGTTCCTTTTTGTTCACTAAAAAGCATATCAAATTATTTAGCATATATTATTAGCATATCAAAAAACATTGAAGGACGGTGAATTAACATTAATGTTAGAAAAAGCAACATTCACAAGAAACTGGTAAAGGAAGTCAATGAGAATCACCATAAGAATAAATGAGAATCAACTAAATATTTCTGGATTTTCCATGACCTTTCATATAGTAAATGGTAAACACTAAATGTGCAATCTTGCTATACAATCCACTTGCATCTCTTACAAGAAATCAGATGAGTGATAAAGTAGGTACAAATTATATGATGTTTTCTAGTCAATGAAGCTTCATTACTAAGTACCTTTATTTGTTTTGGTTACTTATGTCCTTACTGGAAGTTAAGTATGTTTGTTTTTCGTCATTAAAATTATTTGGATTAAAATGTATAAAGATATAATTTAGAATAACAAAATAGTTTCTTTTTAATTGTATACATTCATTGAATTAAATACATTTATTATGTGTAAATAAATTTATTTAATTCCATAAATGTATTCCACAGAAGTATTCTCATAATATATTCTCAATATATTCCATAAAAGTATAAAAGAGCAAAACTTCAATTTTTAGAATCATCAGCAAATTTAGTTGCGTCATGCAGACGTTAAAAATGCAACATAATACATTAAAACAGTCTGAATTCAAGGATTTTCTTTATGATTGATGATGACTCAGTGTACGGAAGCATCGACCATTTCGGAAAGTGTAAGAATTAAACTGATAACTAGCCTTAAAATTGCGTTCAAGGAGCACTTCAGAGTCTGGATAACATCGAGATTATAGATAAGTTATACGCGCTCTGGTGTAGAATCATAAATATTAGTCTTCAAGAAATTCTTCGCAGTTGGGAAAGCAATATTACTATCACGCGAATTTACTTGCACGCAATGCGTGTTGTACATAACTGTGTGTGACGTCATTGCGCCTTAATTGTCCGCAATTAAAGGGGAATCGCATTGTAAAGACGAGAGAATAAGCTTTTCTGTCTCCTGAGGTAATTACTAAACATTGTTACCTAATTCCAAACTGAGTTACAGAAAGCATATTAAAGTGACATTCATAAAATTAATAATAGAAATGAAGAGAGTTAATGAGAGGAATATTAACTAGCCTCACACTGTTTTGTATTTATGTGACTGGGAAGACATTTAATTTATGCGCGAATGTATTCTATTGTTAACTATAAAGCATTTAAGAAATATATAAAGCTGGAACCCATGCTAATTTTCCTTGAATTCTTGCTTAAGATGGTTTTTGAATCCATTAAAAGATATTGAAATTAAAGTACGAAAGAACATTTACTTAATGTGAGAAATTTCTCCATGATATAAAACTTAAATCTTGCGCTTAAAAAATTTGGTCCATGATTAAATTTTTTACAAGGAATAGTCATTATTAAGTAACTATACATGTGATATGTATCGATAGTTGTTACAGTCATAACAAATTACTTACTCATATAGAGAAACATTATAATCTTAACAGTAAACCTCCTAATGATAATGAAAGGTATTTAAACTTTTAAAAATTTAAGCTATTTCTATTGAACATGATATTATTAGATAAATTATATTGAGTTAATAGCATATAATTATGTCAAATGAAAAATGCATAAAAATGTAACACACATGAAGGTATCATAGTTAAGCAAAAGAATACAAAATAGTAAAATATAATAAATTAAAAGAGGTCGAAAAATATTGAGTTCTATTTTATATGAAAAAAAAAATGCTCAAAGATCACGTTATAGTTCATTCAGTTATGAACACATGTGCAAGGGTTTTTCAGTCAAAACAAAACTATGTTAATAGTTCAAATTATCAAGTTGAATATCATTTTGAGATAGTTGCAGCTATACAATGGCTCTTTATAAATTTTTATGATTAATCCTACATATTATTTTTTGAGAATAAGAATAAGTCAATATTTTCGAGTGAAACCAATTTTTTTTTTACATTCTTACATTTCTTATTTGGAAGACTTTATTTTTGGTATCACTGAAATGAATACAATCTCCCAAGGTTTCAAAAGTTTTTTAATTTTGAAATAATAATTAAAATTATAGTGTTGAAATTGAAGCTCGGTGGCTTAGGGGTAGCATTTCATCTCGGTCTTGTCAAGGTTGACTCAGTCTTTCATCCCTTCAGTACGTTGATAAGCTGAGTAGCAAGCATGTTTGGGTATCTATATATCTACACTACTGGCCATTAAAATTGATACACCAAGAAGAAATGCAGATAACAAAATGATATTTATTGGACAAATATATTATACTATATTAACAAGTGATTAAATTTAAAATTTGGATGGATTGATCCTGAGAAATCAGTACTCAGAACAACCACCTCTGGCAGTAATAACAGCGGTTTACGCCTGGGTATTGAGTCAAACAGTGATTTGATTGCATGTACAGGTACAGATGCCCATGCAGCTTCAACAAGATGCCACAGTTCTTCAACCGTAGTGACTGGCGTTTGGTGACGAGCCAGTCGCTCGGCAACCATTGACCAGACGTTTCCTATTGGTGAAAGATCTGGAGAACGTGCTGGCCAGAGCAACAGCCGAACATGTTCCGTATCAAGGAAGGTCCGTACAATGCCGGCAACATGCGGTCGGGCATTATCCTGCTGAAACGTAGGGTTTCGCAGGTCTCGAATAAAGGGTAGAGCCACGGGTCGTAACACACCAGAAATGTAATGTGCACTGTTCAAAGCACCGTCAATGCGAACAAGAGGTGACTGAGACGTGTATCTAGTGGCACCCCATAATATCACGCCAGGTGATGGGCCAGTATGATGAATGCACGCTGCCGCCAAACACGGATGTGACCATCATGATGCTGTACACAGAACCTGGATTCATCTGAAAAGATGACGTCTCGCCATTGGAGCGCCCAGGTTCGTCGTTTATTACACCATTGAAGGCGCTCTTGTCTATGACGCAGTGTCAAGGGAAGCCGCAGCCATGGTCTCCGAGCTGAGAGTCCATGCTGCTGCAAACGTCGTCGAACTGTTCGTGCAGACGCTTGTTGTCTTCCAAACGACCCCATTTCATGACTCACGGCTCGTGACGTGGTTACACAATCCATTACTGCCATGCGGATAATATGCCTGTCTCCTCGGCTGCTAGTGATAGGTGGCCGTTGAGATCCGGCATGGCGTTCCGTATTACCGCCCTGAACCCATCGATTCCATATTCTACTAACAGTCATTGGATCTCGACCGACACGAGCAGCAATACTGCGATAAGATAAACCGCAATCCGGGTACGCTACAATTCGACCTTTATCAAAGTCAGAAACGTGCTGGTACGCATTTCTCCTTCTTACAAAAGGCATTTCAACAACTTTTCACCCGGCAACAACGTTCAAATGCAATTTGTGTATGAGGAATCGGCTAAACAATTTCCTCATTTAAACATAATGTAGGTGTCGCTACTGGCGCCTGCTTTGTCTGAATGCGCTGAAAAGCTAATCATTTGCATATCACAGCACCTTCTTCCTTTCGTATAACTTTCACGTCTGTAGCATGTCACCTGCTTGGTGTAGCAATTTTAATGCCCAGTAGTATACATATATATATATAGGTATATATGCTTTTATAAGAATTTTCTACATTAAATAAAAATGTTTTAATCTTTACAGTAATCTTGAAAATTAAGTCATAGTAAGAAAATAGACTTAGGAGAGAAGTTATTTTTATAAATTATTATCCAAATTATATAAGTTGTTTAATAACAATTTATATAAATATAAATTAATAAGAATAAATAATTATACTTTTGCTTAAAGCATTTATTCATATTGATTTCTAAAACCCCAAATCAAAAACTATATGTATATTAATTTCATTTAATAACATCTTTTTAATTCTTAAAGAAGTAAATTCCAAAATTTTCCTTTTAAAATGTAAATTTAAAATGTAATTCTATGTAAAATAATAAAAATGAAAAATGGAAGTCATTGTAATAAAGGCAATCAAGTTTTTGTGTTTTTATAAATAAGTTTGCAAAATTTCATAACAATCTTACAAAAAATATGTAAATATAATCTAGTTAAATATGTAATCTGTATAGATCTGGCAAAGCAATGCGCTGTAAATAAGACATTAAAATTCTATAGAGCACGTCAAATTTGATTATCTCTCAAAAGAATAAAATGAAAGCAAGCAAACATGTAAAATTTAAATAACTTTTATGATACAAGATTTTAATCTCAAAAGCTTAACAATGCTTAAAATAATATAGATTTCAATAAAATCTATATTTTAAGAAGGTAAAAACAACAACAACTAAACTTTGTTTTTTTATATTTGACAAATTTATCAATAATATTCTTATAATATGGGAATTAGAGAAAAATAATTTCTATTTGATTCACATTTTTTAATTTCGAAATTATTTTTTTTAATATTAATTATATGAAGTTAGACAGAATTTGCATTATATGTTCATATTTCAGTTTTTAGTAGTTTTAACATCATTTTTGAAATTTAATTTAAGATAATAAATTTATATATTAAATTATATAAGGTCTCATAATTATTTTAATATTTGAATTTTTACAAATAGTTGAAATATGATATTACGCCTAAGAGCTTTTCAAAAATAAAGAAAAATCCTATTTCATTAATACATCAAATTAACTATTCCAAATTATAGTATGATAAAAAAGTTGATATAATACGTAGAATGAATAAATTTATTTTAAAATTAGAATGTTATTATTTTTAATTTTTTGTTAATATAGCAAAGAGTTAAGTGCATTTACTACCTATATTATAAGGCGTAGAACTTTACATTTTTTCCTCAGTTTATTAATTTAATAATGCATATATTACTTAGGTTTGTTTAAGTATTAAAAATTCATTTCAGCTTCAAAAGAATTTTTCTGAAGAATTTAATAACCTAAAATGTTTTTAAGAAACTGATCAAATAATAATAAAAGTAAACAAATGGTTAATTAAATATATAGTTAATTGCAATTAATATAATTTTTGTTTCTTTCATTTGATGAATAGTCTGAAAAACGTAAAATTGTTGTTAAACGCCTTATGATAATTTCTTTTTACGACAGTTGTGTTTTATTAGTTAGAAAATATTTTACTTGCAATTATCACAAATAATAAAGAAATTCCCAATTGATTACTTTTATCAACAGCTTATTTTTTATTATTTTGATATCAATTTCAAGTTATGTTATAGAAGAAACTTTGTTTCAAATTAATATTCATATAATTTAATTAAAAAAATAATTTAACTTTTTATTGAGAAATTTCCTTTTGCATATGTTAATGAAACCGTAATATATACTATATATATTTTAAAGTAAATATATATATTACAAGTTATATATTATATATGTTTTTAAAGTATACTTTTAAATATATATTATATATTTTAAAGTTTAAATACATTGTATATATTTTAAACCTTACAGAAAAATTTAATTCATATTATTTGCTTGAATAAATGTAATCTTTGGAAAAATATATATATGTAAATTCTTTATGAAAAATGGGATTTAATTTAAATTAGTAAAATTTCTGTCTGTTTATTTTATTTCATAAATTTGTTTATTTTCTAAATCGCTATTCGCTATTATTTAAGATGAAGAGGATAGTATGAGAAAATAGAAACGTAATCCTGTATATATATATATATATATATATATATATATATATATATATATATATATATATTATATAACTATCTATTTATCTTTGTATGTTAATCAAACATTTTTTTGTCTATAAGTAATTTTATTTTCAAATTTTCTGTTTTCTGAAATACATATTGGTTACGGTAACATTTAAATATTTAACAAAATATTGCACTTAAGAATGTCATTAATAAAACTGATCATATGAGGTGGTCAATAGTTTGCAAGAAACTCTGGTAGTGTCCACCATAAACTAGTATAAACAACTCAATGTGTTTTTAAAACCCATGTCAATTCATTTGGAGAAATTTCCGCGCAACTCAACTCAACTATATGTGAGTTGTTAATATAAATCTTACTTTTAAAATTACTCACAAATATATATAAAAATAACAAAAGGAGGAATCAGCAAATTTGGGATTTCGTAAAGCTATTGAAAATGTGTTTAAACGAAAGCTTCGTGCTCATATGACATTGAAAAACAGGAATGAAAAAACACGTATTCACGTTCTTTCTTCGTAAATTCTATGATTGATTTCAAGATTTCTACTACTTAATAAATTCCATGAAAATGTAAAACGAACATAAAATATCATGCTTTTATTAGAATGCGAATTTTTCGAACTTTTCCACTCTGCACAATTAATCAAGTGATCAATACATAAATGTTTTTTTTTTATTAGTTTTTGAGTTTGTATCTACTTACATACATCACCAAATAAATTTAATTCTTTCAACCACTTAAAAATGCTTAAGCTGTGCATTAAGATGAAATTTTTGTAAAGTTTTGATATTGAAAATAACAAACAATAAAAAATATAATCTATCAAAAAATTTTCCATTATCTGTAATGTATTTTCTCAAATTAACTTATATATTTCTATTTATTCAGCAGTTATAATAAATTTAATGGATACAAAAATTATTTAAAATTACTATGTAATTAAAAGAATCTGAGTAGTTGCATAATTTTCATCGAAATTTGAATTAATAATAAAAGATTTTCATTTCTTATTTTCGATAATGGATTCTGGAAATGTAAAAGTAAGTTCTTTAAGTAATTCTTTTATGTCCGCTTTTAAGTACTTTGTTAACGACAACCGTAACTGAAAATGTTTTCATTTGCACGCAAAATCAGCTGCCTGTCTTTTTCTTAGTTTTATTTTGAAGCTTATACTTTGTTAAACTGTTCCGAAAATAGAATCAATGCTGAAATGTAATTAAAATTTTGTAATCTAAGTAAGCATTAGCTTGCATAAGAAGTTAGACAACTTTTTGAATCTTTTTATTTTATTTTTCTTTCTGAAAAAATAGCTATATGCGAGGTTTAAAAAATATATAATTCAGATAATTTCTTTTAATCAATTGAGCAAGTAATAAAATTTATTCTTAAGGTGGAGTTCATTTATATAATTTTCAAGGAAAACTTTTTAACTTTTTATATTTACATGTAAAACATTTATGTCAGAAAGTAATGTTAAAAAAATTTTCTAAACTTGGTTTTTGAAAAATAGAGCTTATTAAAATAAAAAATATAATTACTGAAATTTTAATATTTATTTCACAAAAATTGAAGTTTATGTAAATTAGCAAGCCAACAAATTAATGAAAAAGGATGCCAAGTGTTAAAGAAATAAATATGTGTTTTTAGAAAGTATACAATGTACAGTATAAAAGTTTATTATAAAAAATTGAAAAAAAAAAAGAATCTGACAAAAAATTAGATTATTTTATTGAAAAAATTCAAGAAGGATATTTAATTTTCCTATTTTATTTAATTAAACGTACGTTTTTAAAGTTAAATGATTTTCTCAAAGTATATGGAGTGTACAATTATATGTAATTTTTTTATTATCCCTCATAAAAACCAGAATAGTTGACTATTTAAAAGTTCACTTCCGAAAAAGTTTGATATCAATGTAGACCATAGTATTCTTAACATTTTTCAACTGCTTACATGGAATCAGGAATCGATATCATAAGTATACTTATGATAACAAATAATATTCTTCAGAAGTCATTGATGTTGCTTAAATTTACTGATAAAGTATAAGCAGGATATTAAATCTAAGTTTTATTATTACCTACCAAATTCAATTGATAATTTTATTGTAAGCAACTAAAAAATAACTTGTTGATTTTTTGGTTTAAAAATGAAAAATGCATATCTTTTTATGTAGATATTCTTAAACTGAAAAGTGAGAAAAGTGCTTTAAAATTATCATTATTGTATAAAAAAATCTCTATGTATCTGATTAAAAAATTCATTATCATATGTTTTATATTTGTAGTTACAACATTTAAACAGAATCTATTACATGGTTACCATAAAACATAGCGAAATCCATCCACCGAAGCTTGAGAAAGCCTCAGTCATTTTGAAGGAAATTAAAGAGTAAATTTTGTTATGATTGGTGTATCATATACCGATCATTATCTAACTCATGGTTGAATCAAAAATGCCTGTCAGGTTTAAGGGTTCACCTTCAGGAGGATTCATTTTCAATTGGATTAAAATCACAAGAAAAATTACCTGAGGATCCAGTTATATCCATCACTTTTAGATTCCTTGCCTTGATGATAGTCACAGTTAAGCGACCTGCTGTTGGAAGGTAGCACAAGGACAACATCACTTCCCCCAAATCGACTTTCTCCTGTGAAGTAAATTAACATGAAATTATTAACAATACTTTAATTTCATTGAAAAGAATATTTAGATAAAAGACAAATCATGTAATTCATATTAAACATTGCTTTGAGAAGGAAAAGAACAGAATGCAATTGACAAAGTGCAAACGTATCAAATGCAAATCGATAAATTACGATCTATTCTTTTTTCATTAGTGATTATATGATTCAACGTGATAAGTAATACCATTTCTTAACTAGTTGCTAAGTTATTTACTATTCTAGGACAAATAATGCAGAATCTAAAAGAAGGAATCTTTGAAATCAACAACAGTTGTGCATGGTTGGAAGGATAATCTTCATATGAATACTAGGAATAATACTTATATGCGAAATGTAAATTAATATGAAGATACTAACAAATTATCAGTTTCTTTAAAAAAATTTAGACACAAAGATAAATTCTGTGATTCATTTTAAGCTTCATATTTTATGAAAAGCGAAATGAACAGAGTGTAATTGATGATGTTTTTCTCTCCCAGAGGAAAACCATATCTTTGTATTCGTTTGTGAATTTTAGTATTATTTGTGTTAAAATCATTTTAACAAATATAACGAAAACTGCGAAGTTTTCGTAAATATTATTTTCTTAAGTATCGCCAAAAATATTTTACCCTTCAATGGGAAGAGACACGTAAAAGCAGGAAGCCATTGTTTATTTCCTGTAATTAAACCTATGTTGGAAGAAAAATCAGAGCATGTTTGAATTTTCTTCAACCCTTCAAACTACCGCTACACACTGTACAACTTCCTAGGGACAAACAAATCCAAAAGAAGAAATAGATCGTGTGTGGAAAGCTTAATACTTGTTTAAATGCATATGTTCATTCTACACCAGCTGTGGTAAAATTGATTGGAGGAAATGAATAAATCATTTTCTCCTAGGAAGTGGTGGTGCTAAAATGGAGTCAGGCTAGCATAGCATTTGATTCGATATTTTACTGAAAGTACTTTTGAATGTTCGTAGATAGAGTGTTATTATTTGACGCCCCTTATTCACTATATGGCGTCTCAGAGTGCACCTTTATAGAACCAATTAAAAAAATTGCATTTGAGTAAAAAAAAGAAATCGATTGAAAATGGTATGAAAGACACATTGACTTCTGAAAGGCATGCTGCAACATGCTTTTGTTTAAGCCATAACAGCGATCGAATAAGGGACCACCAACAACCACTGCCCAATCCTGTTGCAATTATTGAGACTCACATGATTCACAACAAAGCAGCAGCATGGTTGGCTAGCCTTCGCTTACAAATACAGATCACTGCTATTCTGCATCATTGGGGATTTAATGAGAAACCTGCTAAATCCAGCAATATTATCCTTTTTTTTATCAGTGAATGACCAATGTCAAGAAAGATATCAATTATCAATAAGGCAACTTCAGCCCCATGCTGCACGAATCAGCCAGCAACCTCTGAAAGGTATCCAAGATTGGTGCAGTTTGCGCTTTTTGGACTTTGCGCCAGAAAACACAACCAACCTACCAATCTTCAAGGTATCCGAATGCTTCTCTGACCCAATTTCTCTCTTGACATCTCATCACTCGAAAAAACTTGGGATGTAATTAGGCATCCCGTGTCAAATTGGGATTGCGAAATTCGCCAAAAAATGAACAATAAAAAACACTTGAAAAAGCTGCTTTTCCTCAACAGAAAATCAGCAAACATTTTCAGTTTGTATCAAGACATTTTGCTGAATGTATTGCCCTAAATATAGCTAATCAAACTGTTGGGCATTCTTCATAGCCGCTGTGTTTATAAGCATATCATGTTGTAGTAAAAGAATTAAGTTCATTGTTAACTTCTTCTTTTATTATTTTCTGCAATTGTGTTATCTCTGTATACCATTTTTCCTATCTCCTAATGTAAATATAATTTTTTGAAATATTTTTTTAAAAATAAACTTTTTTCTTTTGTAAAAAAAATAATAAATGTAATAAATATTTTCAAAAAAATGGAAATTTTAATAATTTATATAGAAATTATATAAGGGATATGTATGTATATTTGATAAGTCTACCGTCATTAAGAATTATGATTTTAATGCCATTTTATAATTTACTCAGGTTGAAATAAAATTTTGTTTTCATAAGCACTGAACTACGGAATTTAACCCTTTATTTATGATTAAAAGAATTCTTTTTGTAATTTAAATTCAGAATTAACTTTCTATAAAAAATGAATAAGAAGTTGTCGCCATAAAAAATTTTATTAAAAAAAAAATAAATAAATAAAATAAAATAAAAAAAATTAGAAATGGTTTACGAAAGGTAAATATAACAAAACATATAATATTACATGAGTAATTACTAATGCAATAATTAGAAGAATATGGATTACTTGAATTAAACACTTAAATTATGTTTTAAAAAGCAATTTTGCAATTGTTTAAGTATTTTGATACTAGATGTGACAATTCAAAATAATAAAAGTAAGCGATTGATTTAAATTTTTAACACTAAAAAGTTCAATATATTCAATAAAGTAATTAGCCTTGCTTTAGCACTCAATAAATTTAAAAATATCAATACAGTAGCTTCAGATTCTTTTTTTTTACTTTGTGAACTTTTTTTATGTTGATTGACTATATTCAATTCAGATTGATTCAGTTAATAGAAAAATTACAGTCATTTTACATTTGAAAAGAGATTAATACTGTTATGTGAATGTCTACTTTAATATTCAACTTTTATAAAAATGAGGAAATAAATATGTAGAAAAATATCTCTAAGTGCTAAAAAATTGTAAGTACTTCATCTAAATTCTTATGCAAAAACCACATCTACTTTGTTACCATCGTTCGTAACCCGTGTATCATTTGCATCAATACAAGTTTCTTTTTCGAAAACTTTTTGCCATTTTTTCCCCCTCATTCTATATGGTAAGTTTTGTAAAAAAATTTCCTTTTTTTATTCCATAACTTAAGTGCTAGCATATGGACAGTAAAAAAATACCTCAAATATATGTTTTAGATTATTTGTGAGATTCGAAAAAAATTGCCATTTTTCTTCTTTATTTTTCCGTTTGCGGTAAGAAATGAAAAGAAAACTTTAGTTTAACCTTAACAGAATTCGATATTTTTGCCCGTTCAAATACCAGCATTTTTCTTTTTCTTTTTTTTTTTTTTTTTGAACAGAAAGGAAAAGATTCAAAGTTCTCTCTTGGGGATTTGAATTATTTTCCTGCTTTTTATAAGCGATTTATTTTCTTTTTCCCCAAAGCTGAGTTCTCCTGGGGAACTTGAAGGCTAATACTTAAGTCTTCAATTTACATTTTCATGGAATAAGGCATTTATACAATACGAAGGCATTTTATGTAAATATATTTTCTGGAAACACAGTAGATTTTAAAACGCCTATTCAAATTTTGTAAACATGGATGGAAATTACAATCATTTTTAACATCTCTTGACTAGTAAAAAAATAAAGAACCGTTATGTGTTAATATTGTTTCTTGTAAAATTATAAACATTATTTTTATAATAAAACATCTGAAAGCAGAAAGAAGTATAAGCAACTGTTGATTCATTTCATTAAATGTTAGTATAGTGTGAATTCAATCAATCATTAGCTTTATTTCATGACTATGAAAAGCTTTTAATTAATAAATATTTTATGAATGCTGTTAATAATGATCTGACAATCTACTTAAGGAGGAAGAATATTTCATTAATAATATACTTAATCTATCTGCTATCTAAGACAGATTTCATAAATATGCATTCGTTTCAATTTATATGCAATGAAACTTTATATTTGCCTAGAACGTCTTGATTAAAATATGTTTCTACGTAATCATTATCCCTCAGCAAAGTGGTTTAGGAATAATTATAATAGCTTAATATTAAATGTCGTATCTAATATGCTCCAACCATTAATTTATTGGGAACTTAGTAATAGGAAATTATAATTAATTTTAAATAATGTAACGAAAACTAGTATAAATTATTTCTATACATTAATCTTTCTTTACAATGATTTTGTATGCTGATGAAAATTAAAACATGTGTAAAACTTTTTACAAATGTTCAATGAAACATATATATATTTTTTTTTTGTGGAGTGTTTACCATAAATCAGAAAAAATGTTTTGTGTGTCGTCATAGACATAAAATACTTTGAGTATGTGATGTACGTTTATATAAAATATTAGAATACTGAAAGTTAGGAATACGTTTTGTGAAAAATAACATATTTTGTTAATTTTGCAAAATACACTATTTTTACCCTTTTTAATATCATATGAATGTATTTTCATGAACTAAACTATTTGAAGAATACATGTTAAAGGTATTTCTTTTTTTAAAAATAATGAAAATGTTAAAATTCATACTATAACATTAAAATTCATACTATTAGAAATAAACTTCAGAGTTTATATTATACTTTTTTGAAATTGATAATCAATTTGATTTAAATTAAATTCTAATATGTATTATAAAGTTCTTTAAAATTTTAAAATAGCTTTGAAATGAAAACTCAGAAAATATTTTCAAACTTAGTCATAGGCAAAATCATAAAATTTTATTTTTCGATGAAAGGATATTTCAAAACCCATCAAGGTGGGAAATCAAGGTACAAAAATTGAATATGATGGATATAGACTTAATTTAAATACAATATTTGAAATTCTCTTAAATATTCTTAAAATGCACTACAAATTATGTTGGATAAGTCGTTTACTGTTTGCAAAGAACAAGTTAAATCTTATTACAAGATACTTCCCGCAATAATTTTCAGAATATAAAAAAAAATGTTACGGGCATGGGTATATCATATTTTAAAAGTTATCAGTTTGTTTGTTTCTCGCTCAACGGTAATTTTTTGCACACGAGGGCTAATTAGACCGGGGCCTACGGCTTAAAAAGGATTCCGAATCCTACAAACATCCATAGCCAAGGTGGAATTCGAACCCATGAACTGTTAAACCGAAGGCAAGAGTTAAATGTTATCAGATTACTTATTCTATCATTATGAGTAATGGCTTTGTAATAACAAAATTAAAATGTTCTAATTAATTTTAAACTGGTTATTTATGTCTTATTTCGTTAAAGTATATTTTTTACTTTTTTGAATATATTTTGTTCTTGACAAGTGGTAAATTTTTGAAAGTGTTTTTTGCTGAGCAAAATATTTTCATGACACATTTAATACATCATATATTTGATAATATTTGATTTACTTCTAATGGCTAATTTAAAACATATATTACAAAAAACATTTGAAACATAATAACATTAATTAATTATCACAAAATTTAACATTAATTATACAAAAGCAGACTGAGTAACATTGGAAAACATCCAATATTGTCTTTAGTAGTATATAAATATTTATATTTATGTTATAATTTGTTCCAAATTTCTTACTAGAAAATGTGTACCTTAAGGTCCTTTAAAGTGAACTAAATTAATAGAGACTATTTTATTAAGGACTTATGCTTTTTGTACTTTTGTAAATGATCCAGATCTAAAAAAGAATGCAAAAAAAAATATTTGTTTATTCTGTGTAAAAATAACTGTATCATAACTTTGTTAAATAAAAATTATCCAATAAGGTTTGTAAGAAAATGTTTCTCATGAAGAAAATAATCATTTTTTTTTGTTATCAATTTTCAAATGACTTGCTGAAGAAGATTGCTGTGTTGCCTCTTCAGAACAGTTTCAAACTATTCTCTTAAAAATTGTAAATTATGTCTGTTAAATGTCATAGTTTGCACAAACTTTTTTAATAAATCTTAATCATACTTTACAAAATTTCCATGCAACAAGGTTTCAAGTAAGATCATGAAATTTATTTATGGCAATATGAAGGCAAGTTCGTGTAAGTTAATGCAAGATTTTCGAGTTTTGTCTTGAAAGAATGCTTGCAAAATAAGAGGCTGTATTAACTCAACAGTGTATGGAAGTCTATGAATATTTCAAAGGAAGTGGCACATGCAAATGCAGTCTTATCTCGGTTACACACAGTATTGTTTTCCGAATAATTTAACTTCTTTGCTTGAGGGATGAATTCACTTCAGTATTATGACTTGCGGAACAGTGTACAGCCTCTTATTTTGCAACAATTTCATTAATGATGGTTGAGAGAGACTGGTTTTTCATGTTTGCTTCACTCTTATCATATATTATCAAAACTGATCATATAAGACCTTTTAGGCTGAAATTAGAAATTGTAAGGAAAATATGTGTGCTAAAATTTCAATTACGTCAAAGAGAAGTACAAAAATATGGGTACATGTCATAATTTGAAAATTTAAACTTTTAATTTAATTTAAAATATTTAATTTATCAAAACTAATGATTATTTAAAAAAAAAGAATATAATGATTTTAATTTTTTAAAAATAAATTAAGAGAAGTATTCTCTTGTTTTCATAAAGTAATTTCAAGAGTTTTGTGCTGAAAGGGAATGGATATAAATTAAAATCAATAATTATGAACTTATTGGAAGAAAAATAACAAGGAAACTGTTTAATATTAATTTAAAATTTTAGGGAATTTTAATTATTTAACAAGTTAATTTCATTAACACTTTAAATGAATAGTAAATAACATTTAAATTTTTAAATACTTTAAAATTGCTTAGTATATATTTACTTAAAACTTTTCATTTAAAAAAATATTTACTTAATTCAATTTTTAAGAAATTACTTTTAATTCTTAAGAAATTAAGTTAATTTTTAAGAAATTAATTACTTAATTTCTTAAAAATTGAATAGATAAAATTAACACTAAGCTGATTGAATCTTAATTTAAAATGCGTGAATAAATCAATACAAGGAACACATTATATATACACATACTGTTCATTAAATATTAAGCTTATATGCATGTAATTTTATTTAATTTATAAATGTTACCACAGAAAATTGAAATTTTGAATTAATTTGTTACTAAAATTTTGAATTTTTAAATAATTTTAAATTTTGGAAAATATTTTAGCAAATATTTATTAGCAACCTTTGTATTCAAAATATTTACGAATAAAATCTTAATTAAGCACCAAGAAATTGAAATGGAATACGAAAAAATACTAAACCAAAAGAAAAAAAATCAGTATTTAAAAATATCTAAGCATATTTTAATATAATTCTTAATCTCTAGAGCAATAATAATGAACTATAATGATTATGTTCATCAAAAAATTAGCGAGTAAATAAATAATTAAAATCTAGAACAATTTCTCGTTTTTAAGCGATAACTTAATTTAATTTCAATGAAAATTACTTTTCATTCAAATATAATCAAAGCATAAGCAAAGAAGTTTTTGAAGAAAAATCTTATAACGTACAATTTCTCCAAATTATTTGCGTTTTAACGAAAGCAGTTTTAAATTATTAAAGTAGATTTATTACTTTCAGTTAATTATTATTAAAGCATAGTTATTATTGATCTTTCAATAATTTTCAAAGATTATATTTAAATAAAAGTAATGTTTCAGTTCAATTAAAATAAAAATTCACCTTCTTCATTTTGTAAAACTCAATTTTTAAATACGTATTAAAATAACAGATATCTTCCTGTGCTCATATAAGTAAACATTAAAAGTAGTTTTATCAAAATCATAATTTAATGATTATCTTTAGCTTTGTTTTAGTTACTCAATTTATTCAGCCTAGTAAAATTCATTCAAAGAAAATTCAATAAAAATTGAATAACTTGATAATATTAATTATAAGGAATTATGACTTTCTGAGGTGAGAGATTTTATGATAATAAAAATAAAATTTTAATCAAGTTTTTAAATAAATAATTGTTTTTATTGATTTACAATTTACCTGAATTACTTGAAATTTATACAATTATTTGAAATTTATCAAGTAATCCAAATATTTATATATTAATTATATAAATACTCGGATTACTTGAAAAAAACAAGGAAAAATAATTTAAAGTGAATGAAAGGATATTTTATGGAAGATTTTTGTGCAAACCCTCATTCTAAAGGATTTGTCTCATATAAATGACATACTGATAATTGATGAAATGTACTGTACAAAGAAAACAAATCTTCTGAATAATTACTGTACAAATCTTCTGAATAATTAATTAAAAAAACTTAAAATGGAATTGAAAAAACTTTGTTTATATACAAACTTCAATGTATTGTATATATTATTATAGAACAGCTTTTTTATATATTGTATATTTTTTATATATTGTATATTTTCAATTACTGAGATTTTGATATTTTGAATAAAAAAGAAGTCGTATTTTATTTCCGTTCAGTTTATTCTTCGAATAAATTATTTTATTTTCAGTGAATATAAAATAACGTTAGCAGAAACAAAATACTTCAATTATTGTTAGAGCAGTCTGTATCTTTGATTTTATTTGTTTCATTTGTCAATAATATTGAAGCAGAAGTATCACACATTTTTATGGTTAATTAGAAGTAAATTTATAGTTAAACTAAATATTACATTCACAATATGCATATTTTGACATTTGTTATTAGAAAAAGATTCCATTTTATAATAATTAAATTATAAAATCACAAATACTTTAAAAATTCATTTTTTCTTACAGAGAAATTCTGATTTTTTTTTTAAAATCAGAATTTTGAAAGTTAGGAACCGCAAAAGTAGGTCGTTTTACTTCAGATAAATATAATATATTGTATATTGACTTTTTATGCCTGTGCTTTAATTCTCTGTAAGTGTATTTAATACTGCAATAATTATCAGGCAATATTTAAATAAAGGGAAAAGCTAATAAATTAATAGCTAATGCAAGTAAAATTGGATGATTTAGCAAATTTAAAGCTTTATAATTCACTTTTAAAATAATTGTATTATATCAGAAAATGTTTAATTATTTATATTTTTCACTTTTTTAAAATCAAGTAAAAAAAGATATGATAATTATAATAGCATGATTTTGCATATAGCAATAAAATATAATTTTTAGAGCAAAGTTAAACTTAACTCAAGAAATTACAGACTTTGTTATTAGGAATCCTATCATCCGTTATATTGACAAAGTAATGATCAACAGTGAAAGATTTTGCAAGGCATTGGAATATGGATACAGATTGTCTTCAACGAAGACAATTCTTAAAAGTGGTAATATTCAATGATTTCAAATAAAGAAATATTGAAAATTAACGAGCTTCCACACTTACTGATGTGCTTCGACAAAGTAGAAACCCAAAACTCCTCTTCCATGGTTTATTAGGACTCAAGATAAAATTTAGGAGCTTTTTCTTTGAAGAGGGTCCTTTTACCTCAAGGACAATGAAAATTATGCATATAATGAAGTTTGATGTAGAATTGGGTATTTCTTGGTTTGGTGAAAAAGAGATAAAACTTAATTTCTGGTAACCCTATCTTGGTTCAGCTTTTGTGTAGCAGCAGTGGCCATCTTATTGGTCACATATTAACGCCTATCTTGGCGTCAAAAAAAAATCGCCAAATAATCAAGGGGTATCCGAATGTAAACTTTTACCATATCATGTATATATATACATAACTTGTTTTTTTTGTGTTGTGCCAGCTTAGGCTGACAATATGCGGTGCGCTGCTCCGCTTTTCCATACTGAACCATATTGGGTGTGGAATCCGACTGCTTCAGTACACACATGCCATAGAGACCCGTTTATAGGGTAGGCAACCATTCACACCTCATTCATGCACAGAAAGGACAGACATAACTTGTTGCAATATACATAACCTTTTATATGCATCAAAAATAACTGTATTGATTAGATATACCTGTGGTACACCCAAAATGTCCATAGTATATTCGACGTCGTGATTGATGTCGCACAGTTCCGGGAGTCCTCTTACTAGCACTTGTCCAATGAGGTCGTGTCTGGAGAAGCGGTCGAAGTCGTAAACAGAAAACTGGATCGTCCTTGATCTCAGCTGTTCATAAGGGACGCAGAAAACGAACGTCTCATTAAAGACTGGATTTAAATTTCTTCTATGCACCTGATAAAGAATAATATCGATTAAAAAAGAATATTGATATTGTGAAATGAATCTTCAGAACAAATACTGTCCAAATGTCATTGTAAAGTATCAGTGTAATAATATTATTATGAAAATAATTTTATAACTATATTTTGAGATAGTTACTATTAACACACGATACCGTTTTTTTTAAAAATAAATTGTTGATGTAAATGGATTTTTTCTATTTTGCAATATTGCAAAGCATTTAAAATGAATGTTCCTTTGAAATGCTTAGGAATATAATGAATCATGACAGTGCAAATAATAGTATACCTTATTTTATGAAACTAGTAAATTGGCAGGTAGAGAAACCATTAATGTGATCTATATTATTTTCAACATTTAAAGCTTAAAAATCCTGTCAGTAGTGATACAAAATTATGATCGATTTTTGTAGCATAAATATTGCAGATGAAATCAATCTTCCTTTTTAAGAATAGGTTATCTGAATTTTATTTAATTTTATTCTTTCTCTGTGATTTTCATGAAAAATCAAGTATTGATGGTCATTAATGCCTTTTTTAGTAACATTCATAAAAAATTATAAAAAAAGCAACAGAAAAATAAGTTCATATTATTATTTAAAAATCTTTCACTTAAATTTAATTTTGAAATATTTGAAAAAAATATAAATTATTTTTAAAAATACATAGTGTATGCTCTGTCTCCAAAATTTTTTCAAAACCATTGTTTGATTGTAAAAGCACTTTTTATAGTTCAACTTTTACTTGGCAAAGTAAGTTCAGATAATTTGAAAATCTTAATGATACGTATACATTTATGCCTAATAAACAGGAAGTATTTAAATTTATTTATACTTCCTGTTTATTAGGCATAAATGTATACGCATATAGTTTATGTATACGTATTAGGTATAAATGTATACGTATATAGTTTATGTAAACGTATTAGGCACAAATGTATACGTATTATTGTTTATTAACTGCTTTTCATCATTTGTATGTAGCAAATATATTTTACGTTGAAAAAATACATATATTTTTTGCATTGAATCCTTGTACAAGTTCCATTACTTAAAAAGGATACATCTTCAATAATAATTACTTTAATAAAAATATTTCTCTCCCACAATGCCTTATACTTAAAACAAAATGACTCTTTGAAGTATAAATATAATAAAGGAATGAAATGTTATTTTGTCGCAACAGATACCATTTTAGGTTGTAAATTAAAAATTTAAAAAATGTAATAAAAGAAAAATTAATTTAGATTATGTTAATAAGATTAACTATTTTCTCATGCAGATTATTATGTTACATAAATACAACAATTTTATTGAGTTTTGAAATATTTTTTAAAATAAACTTATGACTAAGTAATTATTTAGAATTAAAATTCACATCCTCATTAAATTCATCCTCATAAAAATCAAATAACAATCTTGTTACTGAATTGTTACTGAAAATGAAGAATTCTGAGAGTTGCTTTCAAGGATTATAATTATACGGCAATGCCTAACTTTAAATAGCAGTAAATCAAAATTAATATTAATTTACTCTCATAACCAGAGGGAAACTGATGCAATTATCCCATGCAACAAAATTTCCGAGATGACGTTCCCTGATAAGCATTATTTTCTCATCATCATTAATCAAAGGCCTCTTGAAGCATATTAAAAAAAAAGAAGGAGAAAAAATGAAACTGTTCGTGAAAAGATATGCCAACAACGCATGCGTTCTTTGTTGTTCTTTTCTCCGGAAAATCTTATCAATTTTATCCTGTTAGGGTTAAGTAGTTTCATCAAAGTCTTTGCAAATCAATCCCAAGAGAGCTTAATTAATAGTAAAAAAACCTTATTTAAGCTGCTGTATAGCTAACTAAAAATGAAATAAGGTATTATGATTTTCTTAAAAATAATGTAATGCTGATCAAAATAATTTAAACTTATAATATGTAGGAAAATTAACCTCTATCCCTTTATTTTAATCTAAATTTGCAGCTACAAAATTTTAAAATTTGACTTAATTAAATATTTTTTATTAATTTTATATCATGCTTGACATATAATAGTCATACTATCTAGAACAAATACAATAAGGCAAATTTATTTGGAGAGTGCAATCAATGTAGTGGAATTTGGTGTATAACTTTAACATGGTGCTAAACAATGCTAAAATTACTATCGTTAAATGAATCTTGGCAAATATTAATTAATGTAAATATCGATAAAAATATATGTACGTCATAATGTAATGAGTGACTTGAAAAAATGCATGTAAATAAAAGTAAAATGTCGAAAACAAATCAGGTAAAATAGTATAGTTTGTGATGATGAGATTGATGATTCGGATTTTTGGGACACAACTTCAATTTGCTGAGCAGAATCGGTTTAATAAGCTAATTCATACAACATTAATTTTATTTAATTAATAAATGTTGAAATTGTGATTAATTTAACTGATGATCCTACACCAAAATGTTAATAAATGAATGCACAGTAAGAAATTTTACTTAACTTAGAGATATTTGCCAAATCCAATCATGGGGAGATCAGTTAACACCATAAGCAACATTTCTCGGAGCACAATATCAGTTTTAGAGAATAAGTGTTTTTTTTTTTTTTAATTTCTGTATACCTCTTTATTCAGAAAATTAATTTAATTGGCTTTTAAAATAGATTAAAGCATTAAAATTAATTTCATTAAAAATAATAACTTTCGCTTTTCTCCATATGATTCACACCTTTTATTATATACATCTTTATATGAAAATATGTGTGCAACATATCTATAAACGCATACACAATATAAGGAATATCGCACATATGAAACAGGATAATGTTAGAAATAAAGTCATAATGTTAAAAATAAAGTTAGGATAAAGTCATAAATCTGAATATTTAAGGAATAAAAATAACTTCTTTTTCTAGATAATATTTTTCATTGTGATAAATCAGACATTTAACTAAAACAGTAAAAAAAAATATTCGATAACATTTTAAATCAATTTAATTTTAATCAAGAAATCTCATTTTATCGTATCAACACTTAAAAATTTTCCGTATCTTTTCAATTTATAAGACCTGTATAAAATAATAGTTTTTGATTAATTTTGAAAGGAAATCAATATATTTCAATGATCCTTTTCTTGAAGATTTTGAATTAGACAATGGTTTTTGTCTCAGTTCGATGGTCAAAGATATGCATTCTATTCATCACCCGTATAATTGCTATTTAAATTATATATAACCCGTATGCATAAATAAATCTAATAGAAACTAATATTAGAGTGGATATCTCAATGCTCGTTATTCTGTTACAAATGTTTTATTTGTGTTAAGTTGTTTCTTCTGTGTATTTGGTTCTAAAAAAGTTAAAAAATTAAAAAAATCTATTTTAACTAACACACACACACACACACACACACACACACACACACACACACACACACACACACACACACACACACACACACACACACACACACACACACACACACACACACACACACACACACACACACACACACACACACACACGCACGCACGCACGCACGCACGCACGCACACACACATACGCACGCACGCACACACACATACGCACGCACGCACACACACACACGCACGCACGCACGCACGCACGCACGCACACACATAATATTTGCAAAATAACATTATGAAAACCATGTAAAAATTTAACTATAGAATTATTACAAAATGTATATTAAAACTATTTCACAAAAATGAGGTAGGTCATTTGATAGAATGATAATTTTAGCATTAAGATTTCCCTTTCTGAACAACAGAAGTTAAACTAAAATGTATTTATTTTGTATCATAATTTAAAGAATTTGTTGTGATACATCAAAAAATTATCTGAAAAGAGTGTAATAGTTAAAAATTGAATTCTTTTGCACATTTTTAACAAAATAGAAATATGTTAAAAATTCTGAGTGATACAAGTCAGTACCGAAAGAAAATTTTGGGTTTAATCCAACACTTTTTCTTTCATTTTAAGTTTTGTTAAATAGTTGTTATATTGGAAGTAAAATAATTTTATCCTCATAAAAGTTTTAATATATAAAAAAATGCTATTTTCTAAAAATGCAACTGCATTAAAAACTAGAGTACTTTTATTCCAGTATTTTTTTTTTTAGAAATGTCTCACAATATTAAAGTTCATATCATATTGTTTTGTTGAAAAAAATCTTAAAAGTTTTAAATTCCTAGCTCTTTTTTGTTTTCAAGTGATATTCCTAAAATTAAAGAAATGGAAATAATCTATTCCGTGCAATTAGAATGAATAAATTATTAAAATTGAGGGAACTGTATAATACTCTTTAGAATATTCATTTACTAATTAAATCTGAATATAGCTAAAAATGGATATAAAAAGGCCATTTTAGTTTGCAACCAGCATAGGAACGTTAATAAATAGTAACGAAAATTCAAAAGAATATGCGTACTTTGTGTTTTCTGCAACATCATTCTAATAATTTATTCTATTTCTAATAGTTTATAATAGAATGTGTGGCATAATCTTTAGAAATTTTACTACTACGAGAATAGACTTATTACCATCATTACTTATATATAATAAATATTTCAGTTGGGTGTGCTATTTTTGTTAACTATAAGAATTGGAATTTATTGTTCTCTGTCATCAGATAATCATACCGATGCTTATTTTAGTACATTAGACATAAATATAAAAAGGCAATTTTGTTTCTTATAATATGATACTAAATTGAGTAACATTTTGCAAGAGAAAAGAAAAAACTCATTAGAATTAAACGTCATGATCTGTTTCAACGGATATCCGCTGAGAAGTATGCGCAGGAACACTTAATTTATTGTATCGTGCGAATAAGGGGATAATAATAAAAATGCCCTGTAAAAGGTTTAAATGTTTATTTATTTTTATTATTTCGCTTCTCGTCAAAACAAGCATTGTTCGCAAGTAAAAATAGTTCTTAAATTGCTATCCTTTGAGTGAAATTGCATGCTTTCCCGAACGTGTGTTAAATTTTCAATTTCTTATTTTGCAGTCCTTCGGCCTACTTCCAATTACGTCAACAAATAAGGACTCCTTACTTTATTTGGGGTGGCTGCACGTGGCTGAGGTTTTTCGAATGTTTCTCGGAAAATTGAGAAGCTTTTCATCTGCCATTGGAGTTGCGTGTTCTCTCGATTTTTCCTTTGTTCCTTTTGCCCCCAACAAAATTGGTTTTTCTGAATGATGTAACCAAATAATCGATATCAGTTCAGAAAATGAACCTTCGATTGCCGTTTTATCAATTTTTTCCACTTGAATGTATGATGCATTTATATGATATTGAGTGCCAATTCATAAGTTGAAATAAATGAAATATAAAATCATATTTTCAGTTGATGATATTATATATAATAGCTATCATTACTTTGAATCATATATGCATTAATATACGGGTTATTGTTAACAAAGAAGTAAAAAATAAACATCCTCTTTAATTTATACATCTACTCTTAGATTAATTTTCTTCAACTGCTTTTTCAACTTGATAAATGTTTAAAAATTTTCTTTTGTATTATAATATATGCACATTGAAAATTTCAACTTATGTACAAACATCTTTCATGTTGTCATAAAAAATTCCAAACTACAAACAATCAAAGTATTTTAAAGCCAACTAATATAAATTCTCAACTCAAATTTTTCTAAGCAATGTATATAAATTTAAAACTTTAATTTTTATACCTATTTTTGATTGATATTTACTTGATATTTGACCCATTTGAGATTTAGTTTAGCAAATAAAGGTATAAATGGAATATCATTAATAAACAACCCATTTAAAACTGATTTCTCATGTTTACAGATAAACAATTCTTTCCATATTTAATAGGTATGAATTTTTTTATTTAGAAAGATTGTTTAATGCGAATTACACAAATCTAATGATAATAATTGTATATTTATTATCAATCTCAGAAAAATTTGTTTTCCATACATGAAACATTGAAAAGATTTTTAAGCATAGTTCTATTGTCCTAAGAAATTTATTACCAGTCGTTTTGTAAAATTGTTCCATACTTGCAAGAAGAATTTTTAAAGTGTGCATATAATTTTTATCTTCAGATTTTATGCACTAATTTTATATTTTATTTTTAAAACGTAAAGCACAGAAATAGCTGTATAAAATGCCAAAGAGATATTGCTATCTACATAACAGCCCAAAAAAGAGTTCTGTAAAAGCTAAAGTATATGTCAATACTTTTATCATGGTTCCGTATTTGAAGATTTAGTTTTATCAAAAATATTATTTTTCCATCACTAAAAGTAATTTCATAAAATAACTTGTATAGTGTTGATACTTTTACTATTTATTTTTCTTATATATTATTTTATTTAAAGTATTTTATTGACCTTGTAACTTTCTACACTTTAAGTGATCACCGATAGATATGTGATCATCTTTCCAGTAAAAAGAAAATGTGAGTTTTTGGTATTTCAACTAACTTCCTTAATTTCATATCAAATAAATCTCTTAATATATATCATTTACCTTAAATATTAGTGGGATAAATAATGTGATAAATTTTTAACGTGAGTTTCTATTCGGTTAGAAAAAAACGTGATTGTTTTCATAAATAAAAAAAACTTGATTTTCGCTTTTAGTATCTTATTTTTGCGACAACTCAACATTTTAATTAAAATAATATTTTAGTTCTGACAAAATATTATTTTATGAAAAGTAACTGTAATATAAGGGCTGATTTAAAGATAGATTTAATTGCTTTAGACACACAATTCCTTAACTGCGTAAGAAATTTTAAGGACTACCAAAATAGTTATTATTACTATATGTAATATTTCTTAAATAACTGAAAAATGGAAACTTTTATACAATAAAAAATTCTTTGATTCATTAAATTTTAAATTTTATGGTAGTATATGAATTATATAGCTATACATATTAAACGTAAATTTTTAATTATCCATTTTTCATTATAGTTGAAAAAATAATACATGTTGAGTGAGGTGAATGATATTGCACAAATGTAAGTAATATTGGCTGCTATATGTATGATACTGCCAGGAGAGAAGCATTATTATTTCCCATTGTTTTAGAAATAATTAAAAGTTCTTTTCAGATAATAAAGCTCGACACTCTATTATCAATATAAAAAAAAACAATTTTGTCGATTTTTTTGTAATTATAGATAATTAAGGCACAAACAAGAGAACCAGCTGATTTTAAACTACATGAATTATATATATTTCTTTTAACAACTTGTGTACTAAATATGTTATTGCAAGTACGGCTCCGTAATTCAAAATTTCTAAGCCTGAAAGCTCTCAATTTTTTCACCTTTTGCAATTTATAAAAGTGGTGAAGGAAATAAATTCGTAGGAAAATTTCATTTTGGATCTACACGATGCATGTAAATGTGTTTTCTTTCATATATACCAGTTTTCTTACACAACATAGGATATATATATATATATAGAAAAATATCATTTCTTTTTACTCTTGAGTTTTTCTAACTGAACGTGTTTGAAATGAAAGCAATTTCCTCTTGCACGTTCCTTTATAGGAGTTTGAGTGATAAAATAGTATGTTTCTACTTTGTGTAACAAGAAACGAAACAGTTTTTCAGCATGAATGTAAGAAAATTGAAGAAATAGGCATGGTTTTCTTATAACCATAAATATGAAAATATAAATCTGAATTAATTTTTAGAAATCTGAAATAATTTCTAGAATACAATAACGCCATTTTTAAACCTCTGTTAAGACAACAGTATGATTCAGATAATTTTTTAACGTCTATATCACATATTTTTTTTCGAGATGTTTTTTTAAACTTTGCGTAATATGTATTACTTTATTTATTATACTGTTATCGCTTTCTTGCTTTAATTAACTGTAACCACAGTTTTGCTTTTATTATTAATACAAATTTTTAAAATATAAATTTAATTTGAAATCTTTAAAAATATTAATCTTATAATATTTTCAAATATTCTTTATTAAATTAAAAGTGAAGAGGAAATTCTTAAAAGCAGTTAATTATTATTCAATCACTGGTTTACTGTAATATGAAATATCACTCTTAGTTGAACTTTTCAACAAAATTACTTAGACATAATAATTGAAGGACAAAATAATATTAAAAGATTAAAATAACTTATAACTGGAATTTGTTATAAAGCATACTCTAGTCTGAAATTTCTTTTTTCTGTCTGGCAACAAGTAGATTTTGATGTAAGGATCTGACGTTCCAGAGAAATCTTTTGCAGGTAAGTCACGAGCCTGGAGAACCTAAAGAAAACATTTAAATAATGCATTATTTTCAATTATTATTAGATTGTTACAATTTAAATATATATTACGAGCTTTAAAATTTACATTACTTTATATTTTCCATATTTTAAAAGCCAGCTAATATAAAAATTGCCCTCAACAAAAGTTCAATTTAAACTAATAAGAAAAACAATTTTTATTATTAAATATTTTCTCATCTTTTTCTATCGTTATATAATACATTAAATATTATTCACTTAGAACATTTTTATCCTACATTTATAAAAATTATCTTAGTGTTATGAGTCACTACTTTGCTTAAGTTTGTAAAAATCACATTAAATATAAAGTTTCAACTTACTAAACTAACGTAGGAACAATTCTTTAGATGGGAAGTAAATTACTCCACAATTATAATTGTCGCGACCTCATTAGTTACTACAAGTTACGTGACAAAATAAACTACTGACCCATTAGTCATTTGTTATAGTTAGTATTTAACCACACCTTTGTCTGAGCTGTAGAGACAAGTTGGCACCAAAAATTGAAGTGGCAAAGTTGAAGTACGTCCATTTAAAATTTATCTTATGGTCCTTCCAATCTTTTAAATTTTTAATCGCTTGTTTAAATTATAAATTATTTAATTAGATAAATGAACTGACTTTTTTTAATTAATGATTGGTGTTTGGATGTCAGTAGGAGTTAATTGTAGGATAAAAGAAAAGATATATTTAATCATTACCTTTTAATAAAATTGAACATGAGAAAGGATTAGCCTTGTTATTTCTTTCATAGAATGCATTATCTATATTTATATAATAAATATAATTTTTTATTTCATACAAAGATTTATATATATAATTATTCAAAAAATATCAAAAATACCAAATAATTAAACCAAAAACATTTCATTGCAAACAGTGGTATTAATATTAGTGTGGAATATTATGCATTCTGAAAGCTAAAACAGCATCATTTTTCTTTACTGTTCAGCATATAGTTTTTAATATGATCGCTTTGTAATTCACCATTTTCTCTATATACTGAAAAATACATAATTTTTTTTATAAGTTCTTTTTTTTTATCGTGAAATACAATTAGAGTAGAGAAACACGATTCTCTGAGTCGTATAAAGATAAATTAGCAATTTAAACGAGTTTCTGTAATTATTCTATACACAAGTTTTTTGGTAAATACAACAAATAGAACAGGATGTTAAACATAAAATGATCTATTCAGTAATATTTTTCTTATCTTTAGGTTCAGTAATTAATTAATATAAAATATAAATTCCATTATTGATAATTATATTTTTTTTAAAAATTGAATGTAAATTATCAAATATTTAAATGAATTATTACACTTTTTACTAAGTAAATCTCTCTTTAAAATATTTGATTACGGGATCTGTGTTTTGCTATGATGCTGTAAAGTACTCAAAATTTGAAGCTTAAATAAACAAATACATTTAACACAGTAATCTGTCATTTTTCAAAATTTTTTTCCTACCTATTTTATATATTTTTAGTTTAATTGTCATCCCTACTACTATTTAGAGAAACATTTTTGGTTGTTTTTTGCTTAATGTTTAATCATTTTATCATTCGTGTTTATATTTTTTTCATTACAAAAGAGGTATTCGTAAAACTTTAATAGGAGAAATAAATAATATTTTGGAATTATATAAATATTAATAAGCGTGTTTAAGGATAATCTTTTAGTGAACAATATATTTGTCACTTTTGTATTTCTTGGGCTTATCTTTTAAAATAGTTAGTTTCATAAATGAGAAATTCTGGTTTTAATTTGAATTCTACTAATTTTAAGGGTGAAACAATTTTCAGAGACATTATAAGTACCATTTATGTTTTGTCTTTAAGAAACTATTTTAGTGTAAATATTTTTTCTCGCGTAGTGTGCTGATATTTTATTCTAAAAGGAATCATATTTCTTTCTTCCGAATATTCTTCCTTCTTAATCTCAATTATTTCATGTATTCAATCCCATATGGGTCCAGATATGTGTAGTGCTTCGATGTACACTTTAAGCAATACATTCCGATAAAATTAAATATCGTGTACAAAAGATAAACATAGAACTGCAAACAAAAATTATAATATTAAAGAGTTATTTTCAAATAAAATAATCTTTTGAAGCAACTTTTTATTTTAAGATTATAAAAAAGCTAAGGATTAATGTAAAATGTTAAAATTAAATGTAAGAAAGTAAGGCCTATAATATTGAAGTTTAAAGAATACTCTCATAATGTAGACTTTTAAATAAGTCAATTACAATGACGAATAATGACGAAAAAGTAAAGTATAATATACTAATACAACTTGCTTTACACCAGAGCTAATCATAACAGATATGTAATGCATTTAAAAAACAAATTTATTCAATTAAATATTCAGTAGATACTAGAATGGTGTCTTCAAAAACCTCTTACTACTATTCCGAATTCCTCTAACAAATATTAAATGACAAATTTATTATGAAAAGGATTTTAATTTTATATTTGGGGGTTTTGGAGTATTATTTTATGGTAAAAATGCGAATTTAATTGTTGCATATAAAAACGATGTCACATCTAAATGTTTATTTCATTCCAATAATACATAATTCAAATCCTCTTTTTCCAAAGAATGCTTAAATAAATTTGTTTCTTTGATTAAAATTTAAGCTCCCATATTAGGCAGTTGGTCGATCGGGTTACTCAACATACCACTCCCCTTATATTCAAATGAACTATCTGGAGTTGACAGAAACAGCCGAGTAAATATCTAATATGAATCAATTTCCTTGCAAATCCAAGCAAACATCGGGAAAGCCGAACTAAATAGGAATATCAATTGAATGTTTAATTCGAGGGTGATTGCTTCAGGGAGTTTATTTAGAAGATAAAGGCCGAATAAATCATAGAGGTAATAGGATTAATTTAATTAAACACTGAATTTGGTGAATAATTTTTGTAATGACTTGTTGGTTCTGTGAAAATGGATTACATCAAGATAAACTTTAATAGTTATTAATGTTTAAATTTCCTCTAATAAATATTTACAATTGTATTGTGTTATTTTTAGAATGTTAGATTTGAAAAATGTACTTCCTGTATTTAGAAACTTATTTCTAATTCAAATGGAATTATTTTGAAACAAAATTGTCGCAACATCTCAGAGTTATATTTGAGGTTGACCATTAATTTTTAGATTATTTTTATATCGTTTATACGAAAATCTTGATTAAACATTTAATCTTAAACTGTTAAAATTATATTGATTTGACTTATTAAATTCTTTTGCTTATTTTATATTCAGTTAGTCACAAAATTATATATATATATATATAGTTTTTTAAAAGTAAGTAACTAAAGTCAAATTTGAAGTCAAAGACTTATGGCCACAAGCTCACGTGAACTTGTGTATTAAAGAAGGAACTGAAAGGTGCATTGCATTCATTTATATCTATGTAAAATGGTGTGGGGAAGTTTATGCAAAAGAGCGCATGTGCTAATAAAACCATGGAGACTATTTGCCTTATTTTATGTATATTCTATTCACAGAATAATTTACAATTCAATAATGAATAAAAATTCATAGGAAAAAATGCTTTTTTATGATGAATATTATCTTATGATAAATTTGTGACTTATCTTTTATGATGGCTAATGTACCCACAGATACGTTATTGTCATTGGTTTAATTTTTATAAAATAAAATTAAGATACAAATTTTCTTGGATATTAGCAAATTTTGACACAATTTGAAAGAATGGACCAATGAAATATATATATTTTACGATCCAACTATTTTATTCCTGAGAAATTAGCATAACAAAGCTTAATATTTTACTTAAAACAAAGAAGGGAATAAAATAAAAGGAAAAAAAGCTGTTTTTAAGGGCCAGTGGGGAAAAAAGTGCAATCATCAACAATCCATTAAACAACGGTGTTTACATGGGATCCGGAAATTGGACAGCAGCCAATAACTGCAGCCCAGATATCTTGTTGGCTTGTTGTCGATGTTCGACTTTATAGTGACAAAACGTATTTTCAGAAGAAAATTACTTTTTCGACTTTTAACTTTTGGTAAAAGAGAAGCAATTATGAAAGAAAAAGAATAAAATTTTTTTTTTTTTCACTCGAAAGCGTTTTTTTCTTTTTGTGCGAGATTTGATGATTTCAGGAAGTAAGAGGAAAAAAATCGAATTTTATTTGCATAATTTACCTTTGATGGTTCTAATTTAAAAGTAGTTCATTATTTAGTAACAGGAAATTAGCCATAATTGTGAATTATTATAATATTTACCACTGACTTATTTGGTAGGTTTAAAATGTTATAATATTTATCACAAACTGGTTTTTCGTAAATATGCATTACAACTTTTAATAACAGTAATTATATAGTCTTGTATTGACAATTATTACTTTGGTACGAATCTAAAGAATTTTTTTATCTATTATAATAAAATTATCATAAAAGAATAATATTGGTGTACAAAAATTTATGACTTTCGCTGTAAAGCTAATATTTTTAATTCCGTGGGCTTAATAGAAAATAAAGCAGAATCTAAGAATAGTGAAAATTTTAAAGTATGTGTTCTTTTCAAATCAATTCAATTGCTCGTAATTGTTTTACTTATAATTCTTATTGGACTCTTCATTTTCATCTATTGATATTTGTGGCCTTATTTTCAAGTAATTTTATTAATATTTGCACCTTTATTTCCAAATTATAATTGTATAATTTTGAAATAAATAAATCAGATTAAGTTATTTTTAAATCTTTCGTAGAGAAATTAGAAATATAATTAAATAAAAGAAATCATCAATTGTTCATAACTTTAATCATTTTCACATGACAAAAATGCCATTATATACACTATTATTAGATGAATTACATATATTTTTGAATTTTTAGAATTAGATTCCTCAATAGCGATACTTTACCACAGAATATTGCATAATGTTTAACAAAATAATTTTGACAATATTGGTTGATCATAAACCAGAAAATAACTTTTTGTGTTTTAATAGATATTTTTCTTTATAATATTATAAATATAATTTAGCTTTTTTAATCATTTATATATATATATATATATATATATATATATATATATGCTTATTACAGACAGTTAATATACATATTTACATATATATATACATATATGTATTATATACATTTACATATATATATACATATATGTACCTGTATACATTTATATATATATATATATATATATATATATATATATATATATCTTAATTTATAACATAGATAATTATGTTAGACTTAACCCGTAATAGAAAAAAAAACATTCATTGTGTGTATATCAGGTTTCGGAAATAGATAATAAAAATAGGGTAAAGTCATATGTTGATTATAATGCTATATGAATATACACTGATGTCCATAAATTAGGGTTAATTCAGAATCACACAGAAATTGAACTCTAAAATAAAAATTTCACATGTGTGTAGAATTATCACACACATCTTGAAGAATAATATTCAAATTAAAAAAAAAAAAAAAAAAAAAAAAAAAAAAACCACTTGATGGCGCCGATAGTTCATCACAATGACGAGAGCGTAAAGAGGGGTATATAATTAATGATTGCAAAGAAGTAAAATTGTTCACAAGTGCTTTAAAAGCCTTTCAGTGCAATAACCGTTTAGTTATGGCACAAAGGAAGCATTTGGATGATGTTTTACGAGGTAGAATAATAGGCCATCTGGAATGTGGAAATACCCAGATGAAAGTATCCAAGGAACTTGGAACCGCTCAGAGTGACATCTCCAGGATTCGGCAGCGGTTCCAAGATGATAGTAATGGGAGAGTAGACGTTACAGCACAGGTCACCCCCGAGATACAACACCGAATGTAGACTGGTATATGCAGTTACTGCCAAAAGAAACAGACGGAGCACATCATCAGACCTGTCTCTTCAGCTACCGGTACGACAGTTTCAAGGCAGACAGTGTACAGACGCTTAGGGCACATTGGTCTATATGCTCGTAGGCCTGTTGGATGTGTTCCATTTACTGCAACTCACTGTCGCCGGCAGTTAACCGGAAGTAGAGTGCATGCATTGTGAACACCGCAACAGTGGTGTTGTGTGATGTTTTTCGAAGAGTCCAGGCTTAGCTTTCAGTCTGATTCTCACCGAACTTTTATATGGAATGGGCCAGGTATTCGTTACCACCAACATAACACCATTGAACGACACCGTAAGGGTGGTGTAATATTGCTTGTTTAGTGAGGAATTATTCTGGATTCTAAAACTAACCTGCATGTTCAGAATATAACCGTGACAGGTCACATCTATCGGGATGTCATTCTGGAACTACATGTACGTTTGTTTCGGGGCATCATGGGGCCAGAATTTCTGTTTATTGATGACAACGCCCGTCTTCATCGTGCAAACATTGTAGACGAATGCCTTCAATCGGAAGATATCACCCGTATGGACTGGCCAGCATACTTACTGGACTTGAATCCAATAGAGTACGTGTGGGACATGCTTGATCGACGAATTGCACCCCGTCAACCCCCTCCCACACGTCTATCGGAACTTTGGAGAGCATTGCTTGATGAGTGGTGTAATAGTTTCCAAGATCAATAATTTGATACTCCGCATGCCTAGGCGTTGTACGCCTATATTGGATCGTCTGGGGGGCATACTATGTATTAACAATCAAAACAAAATAGCTGTACAAGAAACAAAATAGCTGAAGTGAACTGTGAAAAAGGAATTATTTACAAACTTTATTCAAAATATATATTTATAAATCATTATCCAATATATTTGTGATCGTATGTACTTTACTTTTTATTTTTCATAAAATAACACATTTAGACGTACTTACAAAAACAGCTTTTCCTGCTTGGAAAAAAGTCATATCAGGTGATGACTATGTCTAGAGATTGAAATCGAAAGTGTTTTCTTCCCGCATATCTTTGAATAGAATGTATGAAAATACTTAAATTAAAATTTCAATTCTTTTAGGTAATTGTTTATAATTTGTAAGAAATCTTAACCTATTAAAGTGGTATAGTAATCCATTTGCCATGGCCAAGGAAAAACGTAAAGACCTACATGCAACTGATAAAAATTGTTACTTGTATCAAAAACTTTTACATGGAGAAATATTGGTCCAGAATATGTTGATGGAGAAGTGAAGTGACTACCTACAATATAAATAAATGTCTGCAAACATTGTTTGGTACTTTTTGAATCCCGAGAAACTGAGGATTTTAATATTTAATTTTTCAAATTTCTTCATCACCCAAATAAAAAATATAAGATGTTTCATTGGTTGCAACTTATGGGACTGACGATGCTGGGGACCATTTTGTTAAATTTCAGTCAAGTATTTTTCAGACATTTCATATAATCTTGTGCTCGTGTCATGTGATAAAGTCTTTTGGGATATATTAGTACCTATGGGCAATATTAATAGTCTTCTTTACATAATACAACAGTTACAAATAGATTGTAGCGATTTTTTGTATAAAACAGTTATTGTATAAGAAAAGTATAAAGCAAACAGTATATTCAACGGTGTAAGATGATATCAATTATGTAATTTTTCAGATCGGTAGAAAGTGGAGACCATTGTTCTATCAAAGATTTTGTAAGCGTAACAAGAATTATAGTAAAAGGTTTGAAAATAACTAAATATCATCTTACAGCATTTTAAACATGATCAGTGTGACTCAGCTTCGGTGATTGAGAGGGGATCCAAATTACAACGATCTGTTTGAATCTGATGATAATCTATTTTGATGAAAACTTCTGATTCTTTAATGTTGTTATGTGGCAAGAAATCATCTATAACTAGCATTAAAATATACATAAGCATAATGGGGCTTATAATCAAGTTTATAGGTGTGTATTAAGAGTTTTCGTGGTGGTCTCCATATTCCTCTAAAGAAATACAAAGATTAAAACACTATTTTCTTCACTCAAATCCATTTTACAGATATTTGGTTTTATAAAAAAAATATTCTATGTTCTCACAAAATATTAAATAATACTAGCTGTCGCATTAGATCATTCATCAGGAAAACTATTTTGATAAATAACTATGCAAAATAATTTGTTGACGTGTCTAACTCGAATATTCATATGATTGTAAGAGCTAAGAATGCTAAGAGCTATTAATGCTGAAGCATAAGAGGTAAAACTCGTGCTCATATGTAAAACTATTAATCAACTACAGTCGTTAACCACTCATTTTTTGATATTCTTCTGATTTAGTGTTTAAAATATATTGAGAGACTGTATGCAAGTCTGACGCAAACTGAAATTTTACGAATTTTGCTACGAGAGAAATATATTACTATTTTGTACACATAATTTCACTTTTATTACCCTCATCAAAATTATTCAGTTATCTTAAATTTTATTATGATAAATAAGATATAACTGAATTTTTTGAAAGGGGGGGAAGTTTAAAAAGTTTGTTTATTTTAATCGTGATTTGATATACTTATGTGTATCGAATAAAATATTTTGATATATTTTGATATAATTCTACACATCATTAAATTAGTTTTTAAAGATGAATGGAAGTGAAGATATTCTTCTACAACAGTTGCGTTTATTTCAGAATTTGATAGAATAATTTGAATTTTGATTTCGTTTACCTTCATAAAATGTTTTTTGATTACATCTGGATGAAAATCGATGTACATCTAAATTAAATATAAATAGGTATTTAAAAATATGGAATGCTTATTATTCAAACATTTTTCATTATTTTAACTTTAAGATTTATTTTTAATAAGATTCAACATTTTTTTTTAAGATTTATATTGAAGATAAATCTTGAATCTTATTATTACTTGAATCATTATTAAAACTTCAAGATTTATCTTGAAGTTAAAATAATGAAAGTTATTTAAACTGACGCATTAATTTTAAGCAAATAACAATCCAAAAAAATTATTGATTGATTTTCTCTCTTTTAAATTATATTTTTATATTATACATACATGAAATGAATTTAAAAGATAAAAGATATCCGAGGAATAATATTAAGAATCTGAGAAATAATATTAACCACATATTTGTTTTTGAAAACAAAAATGCTATGATACGTGACGAATACTTTTTAAAGTTAAAGTATAAGCAAATAAAACAAATTGTTTTTTAATAGAAAGAATTACATTCAAATTTTTAAAGCCAACTTTAATGCATTTCAGGATTATATCTCATAAATGAATGTTAAATCCATTAATCGTAAAAATTCTCTTTTTAACAAATATTTCAATTAATGTAGAAAATATAGTACTTTATTCTTTAACTAATAACTTTTTAATTTTCAGCTACTTTCTTAATTAGAACATATTTAAAACAAGTAGAACACATTGAATTTTTTGGTAACTGAAAACAGCTATTAGCAATAAATTAATTACTGCCATTGTATAGTGAATTTAGAAAGAATTTATAGTGACTGCAAATTCTGTAACATTTTGAAGGATATATAAATAAATGGTTACATCCCATTCAAAAAATTACACTCGGAGCGTTTTGAGGGATATATATTTACTTAAGAATAGTGGTTAAGAAAGTGGCAGTCATAGAAAACATACCCTAACAATTAGTCCTTCTACATCATGATCGTATCGGAGGGTGAACATTAATTTACCACAACTCGCACCCTGCTCATTTCCATCTCCTAATAGATCTGCTCCACTGTCCGCTGACCACTGCCGCATCATGTCTGCCTGGTAAAGTTCTGGTCTGATCCTGCCAATTGCTTGGCTGTCTCTCTGTGGTATATTGCACACTGAAACAAGAATATAATGGTCAGAGAAAGAATTTACCTACTTATATATGTGTATGTCTGTATTTTGTATATATTGCGTATTTTGCAATGAAAATTAAAGTGAACATAAAATTGTCGTTTATGCTGGTTGCCATTTCCTTAGCAGGTATTTGAAAAATTAAAAAATAACAAAGATAGAATGCATTATTTTAAGCATGCTTTAGCAAATTTAAATAACTTTAAATTCGTTTCTGATCTGTCAGGGAGTTTTGTATTAAAAAAAAAATCCTATTTCAGAAATATTTGAATTCATGGAAAATGATTTTTAAAAGCTTAAAGTGCTTTCTGTATTTTATTTTAAAATAGAGTGAGCATTTTAAATATTTAAAAAATAATTACATAAAATTTTAACACATTGTACATGACACATTGCATATTACAGAGCATAATATATATATATATATATATATATATATATATATATATATATATATATATATATATATATATAACTATTTGTAAGCCACACAATCCTTGGACATAGTAGGGAACAGAAGTCAAATATTGATAACTTTTGCTACTTAGCTGAATTGCATATTGAAATGTGCGCTTATATAAATGACAGTTCTGAGGAGCTAGGAATCACGCAGTGTCATTCTAAGACTTGGTTATGGTTCCAGAGGATACAAATGTTAGATGTTACAGAGCAATTCTCTCAATCTTACAGCACCTAGAGACGACTCGTATGTGATAAAAATTGCACAAAGAAGTAGATGGAGCTAAGCATCAATCATATTTCACCAGTTTCATTCAGCTGCAATTACTATAGTTTTAAAAAATAATTATATGTATACCATTGCTATAACATGACCTATATAATAGCGTATACAACTGGGAGTTTACCTAGTGTAAAGAACATGTAATATGGATACCTACAGAATGAACGAATTGTACACACATGAGAAAATTATAGAATGAACGAGTGTGTTATGTTTCTAGTTGAATTCAAGTTTAGCTTGTAATCTGAATCACATCGAATTATCATGTGGATAACATTTATACTGTTAACATACATTAATGATGTTGACAGCAAAGTGTCTTGGGAATTGGTGTGATTATGTCTTGAAATTCAACATGTAAATCAATAACGACTTATGGGATGTAAGAAATACACCGAATATCAAAAATAACATGGGTTTAGGACTTGATATTTGGGAACGCCACAGAAATCGTTCCTCATCCAGAACTAACATTATGCGAACTTTCTCCAAATAAGACTACAATTAATCAAAGATTTTTGACAATCAAACTTGTCTTTTCGCATCCTCTTTGAATATTGAAATTAAATTAATGCAGCTATTGCAGAAATACCATTTTGATAAAATACTAACAAAGCTCTATTTGGAAAACGACATTCTGATTAATAACAGTAAACACATAGAAAACGTTAAAATTCTGCGTTTCATAACAGGTGTTTCAGAACTTGGACAAATATTTGCGTTTTCGTTTCTTTTCTTCACAGCTGCTTGTGCATTTGCAGATAAATTTTATACAGGAACTCAAATGCCTACATTGAAAGGCATTTATTTTGGTGCTTGAATGTTTTATTTTTTATTTGCTAAATGTTAAAATGACTTCTTTTTAACTTAAGAATAGTGAGATACAATATGATCAAAGACAGAAGTCAAAGGTGTAATTAAGTAGATTTCAAAGTATTTTAATTAAAATTTGGTCCATTTTAAAGATTGTAAGTTAATAAATTAATTTTAGTTACAATAATTTATAGGTATAGAGTGATGTTGTAAGCAATTAGTGACAGAGATTTTATATATTAAAAATTTTGAATTATATTCTTTTTCACTTGAACAAATTCTTATCTTTAAATTACGTTCTGCACAAAATTTCATATCTTTTTTTGCAGCAGTTTTGTTTGAAGTCAGATTTAAAACAAAACTGTTTAATCATGATTCCACACTGCATATCTAGTTACATACAAGCAAACATGCAATATTATTAGTTATCAAGATTGAATGAAGGATTTGGATCGTTTTTAATTTAGGTACATAATACTCAATAAAATTTAACAACACATTTGTACCTACTTGAGTTTACTCTATTCTGCTTAACAACAATCAACAATGGACTGGAAATTCATTGTATATAATTTCCACATTAAACTTGAATTTCCACAATTCATGAGTTCCTAATTCAAAACTAAGTTTCCTATTAAAATTTATATTTCTAAGAAATTCGTAAAGTAAAAGTGAGACTAATTCAATAACTGAAATAAATTTAATCTTTAAGGTTATTTTTGTAATATACAATATGATTTATATGTTTTTAATCCTATAAAGGAAAAAGCTACATTTTTGAACCGAAACAGAAGTGACGCTGCTGTGATTTTTGCTGTAAAGTCTGGAATAGTCAGAAATTATGACTCATAAGTAATTTTAGAAAAGGAATCATAATCATCAATTTTCACAAGTAAAGGTAATCAATACATTTTTTTTTTAAAAATGACTTTTTTATTCATGTAGTTTTGTTCCCATGTCCAAATAAATCATTGAAACTAAATTTTACGCTTTCATATGCAAATCAAATTCCTCATGACAACATTTTATCATTTGAACTCATCCTTTCCATCTACATATTTAAATTCGATTGCGTGAAGAGATCCAGATTCAAAGCTTTATTCATATACATATCGTAAACTTTCCTTTGTCAATTATGTCCTTTAATTTAAAATTTTATCTCGATTTCCACGTAGAAAAAAAAATCAATAGTTAAAGGTTTGGAAAATATATTTTTTTTACCAATATAAACTGTTATAATAATTTCAGCTTCTATTTTTTTCAAATAAAGAAGCGAGTAAAAGTTTGGGATATGGGGCATATATTACCTTTAAATGTAAGATTTTTTCTTGAAAATAACTCGAAGGAAAAAAGAAGGAATACTGGATTTTAATAGAATTTGTTTTCATTGATATTTTAATCGTAAAAAAATTATACCTTATATCAATCTGCTGAAAGCAAACTTAGAAATCCCCTACAGATTAACTCATATTATCATCAGATTATTTTTATTATCGAATTCATTTGTATGCACAAATTCAAACAAATTGATGATATATTGTCATTATATATTACACAAAATAACGTAGGCTTCATTGTTCAGTTTTTATTCACAGGACAAAATTTTAACATGAAAGTAGAATGAAAAAGCTTAAGCCAAAAATAACTATTTAAGCAAATGTTCATACATCTTATGATATGCTGTATTTTATTAAATGAAATAAATGTATGTAACTTCAAGCAAGTGTGTTATTGTCATTATGTATCATATACAAAATTTTTTGTTTTTTTTTGGAACATAATATTTTTATAGTCTGTATAGAAATATATATATATATATATATATATAATTTCTGCCATTAAATTACATTTTTAGTTTCTTTACAAATAAAACATTTTCAATACTTCAATGTGCACTAATATTTTTTTATCAAAAACTATTTTAGTCCTTAGTACTTTTAATATTTTTCACAAAAAATTAAGCATTCTAAGCATATACAGACAATGTTGTTTTGATTGATATTATATAGGATTTTATTAATACCACATTCGCGATTGATATTACATTGGTTCCGATCATTATCAGATCCTATTGATATTACATAATTCATGAGATTAATATTGCATAATTCATAACAAAAATTAGCAAGTTTTTATTGCATCGATTTAGGCTTACGAGTAATATTTTCTTTGCTCAAGTTTAGTGTTTTAGGAGGTTTTTAATTGCAATTGTTTATCAACCAAAACAGCAAAAAAAATGTTTTTTTTAATTACGTCCTTATGTTGACTTTTTCGAGTATAATAAGTCTTGCAGTCCAATAAAGAAAAGAAGTATCTCCAGGAGTGGAGAGCGTCTTCAAATTTGAAGAAGATCTGGCTTCCTGGAGGGCAGATAATTTCCAAAGATGCTCGCCATCCATGTCAACATGTTCCCTACATAAAATGCAGTATTGTGAATCCACAAGCCCTATGTGATACAGATGTTTTTGGAGAAAATAATGCCCAGTAAGTAACCTGAAGTAGGAGACCTCTATAGATCTAGGTAGATCTCTGGGGATACATGAGCTCAGCAGGGTCCTCCAAGAGGCATCAACTGCATTCTCTTTGTAATAAATTTTTCGCTGGTGATGCATAACCCGTTTTAGAAGGAGTTTGACATTTTACAGCAAAAAATTAATTTTTGTTTCTAAAGCTACTTGATTAAATGTATCTTTATGACATGAGGAAAGTTGAAAAATCTTATGAGAAACTATTCATTTTTGAATGATTTATGCTGTTTTCCCTTAACTGAATATTTTTATGTGCTTTAACATTTTTTCACACAGTTTCTACTTTTTGAAAAGCTGTTTTAAAATGTTAGGTTGTTCGGATAGATATTTTGTTTTTTATAAAAATGAAAAACGTATAGCGAATGAAAATTCAATTGAATTATATATACTGTCAATTCTTGTGCAATAACTGTTGCCCTCTTTTTGGTAGTACATTGAATCCACACTCTCCAAATGGCTGGTTTTTACAAGCAAAAAACTGATCCAGGTGAGGAAAACGAAATTACTTTCCTAACAATCCAATAATTTCGTTCATGAACTTTTTTTTTAAAATCAAAGGACACAAATAACATTCAAGGTATTTAAAGGTTGTTGTTTAGCATTGCATGTATGTCCTGTGAAAATTTAATGACAAATTATTCTCATAAAAGAAATTTGGATTAAAACTTTCGATATTGTTTTTCATTCACACAGTTTCTATTCGATTTTTAGAGCTTGAACAATAGAATGATATCTACCATAGCTTCAATAGACAAAGCAATTTATATGTCTATCAGAACTCACGTTTTTGGTTACCATTCAAATATTTATAGTTAATAAGATGAGAAATCTTATCTTGCATCAAATTCAAGATTAAAAAAAAATACACGTTTTTTTATATTTAAAATTGCAAACGACATTTAAAAAACCAAAAATTGTTTTGAATTTAGATGCCACAAATAAAAAAAATGAATCGATCAATTAAAGCAAAATAAGTACTCTGTCTTGAGAGGGCTTAAAGTTAGTTAAACAAATATATTTATAATTTTATTGAAGTGAAAATAATACGCGATTAAAAGAAAACGATAATTCTGTCACAACAAATATTCAACAATGCTGTTAACCATTCTTTGGGAATGTATTCGTATCATTCTTATGATTTGTTGAACATCATTCTTATGATACGCTGTCTTATGGAAAACATTAGCTACTTCCTTTTGGAAACAGCTAGTTCCTTAAGGGAATGCATTATCTCTGACATTTTCTTTTATCACTTCTCATGATATTAAGAGATTTTTATTTATTTGTTTTTTTGGGTAGATAAAACAGGAAAGATCAAAAACAATTTGATTTTGAACAAATCAGAATATTATTTTATAGAAGAGTACCCCACATAAGCATTTTCCTTCATTCATTCGACCTTAAACATTTTCATTTAATAAGAGAATTTGACATATTTTCTGATATTGAGTCATTTTGCAAAGACGAAACAAAAGCACGCGGATTTTATTCGATAACAGCAACATTAAGCTAAAGTTTCAGATAATATGTGGATGACTTAATTTTTTTAAATGAATTTTATTAGTTTCTTTTAATGTCAACCGATGGCTGAGTGGTTAATGTTCCTGTCTACTGAGCTGTGGGTTTCGGGTTCAAAACCCGGTTCAGGCATGGATGTTACTTTCTCTCTATGTTTCTCTGTCCTCTCTTCTGAGATGATGTGTGAATGTGGCCCACCCTATATACAGTTTTGTGGTAGTATGGCGTGGGTAATGCTACTCACCTCAGTGACTGTGTTAACAGGTGCCAAATAAGTAGCAGTTTTAGGCCTTGTTGTGGCGAAGGTTTCGTAACCCCAGTGCCCGCCGTTGTTAAAAAAAGTAATAAATTATTCTACAAATATTTTGTTTTTTTGATTGAGGTTTTTAAGTATTTTTGAAAAAGAAAATAGTTATATAAGGTATAGTATTTTTTTTTTTTAAAGGGAAAGAAATTAGCTAAATTTTAATTTTATTTTTTATTTCAGCAATAGGTTTAAATATTGATTTAATGTCATCTTCATATTTAATTTATCTCTCCCTCTCTTTATCAACTTATTCAATTGAAACCTATAAAATTCAACGTAGATACCGACGTTGAATTGCATAAGTTTCAACGAACCATTTTAAGCATCGATGACTGATAGAAGAGTCGAACACATAAACTGCTATGTTATTGGATATGCAGTACCAGTGGATGCACACATTGAAGCATTGATCAAAGATAAGCATCCATGACTGATAGAAGAGTCGAACACATAAACTGCTATGTTCTTGGATATGCAGTACCAAAGGATGCACACATTGAAGCATTGATCAAAGATAAGCATCCATGACTGATAGAAGAGTCGAACACATAAACTACTATGTTATTGGATATGCAGTACCAGTGGATGCGCACATTGAAGCATTGGTCAAAGATAAGCATCCATGACTGATAGAAGAGTCGAACACATAAACTGCTATGTTCTTGGATATGCAATACTAGTGGATGCTCACATTGAAGCATTGATCAAAGATAAGCATTCATGACTGATAGAAGAGTCGAACAAATAAACTGCTATGTTCTTGGATATGCAATACTACTGGATGCTCACATTGAAGCATTGATCAAAGATAAGCATCCATGACTGATAGAAGAGTCGAACAAATAAACTGCTATGTTCTTGGATATGCAATACTACTGGATGCTCACATTGAAGCATTGATCAAAGATAAGCATCCATGACTGATAGAAGAGTCGAACAAATAAACTGCTATGTTCTTGGATATGCAATACTACTGGATGCTCACATTGAAGCATTGATCAAAGATAAGCATTCATGACTGATAGAAGAGTCGAACAAATAAACTGCTATGTTCTTGGATATGCAATACTAGTGGATGCTCACATTGAAGCATTAATCAGGAACATTAATCAAAATACTATTAAATAAAATCCGGAAAATTATATTGCTCACGCAAATACATTGTGGATATTAACCGTATAATTTATTTGCAAAGATACTTTGACTATGACAATGAGGATTTGTCAACATTAATTGCGGTAATTGTAATGAAAAATTTATATCAATGATTATACCTTTATAATTATATTCATAATTTTAATACAGTATAAGTTTTAAGAATAAATTATCCAACATGAATAAGATATTAACAAATATTTGTTCAGTGAAGAGTAAGAGCTGATTTTTAACTGTCCATAAAAAACAAATGATCAGATTGTAGGATTAGGGATGCTGATAAAGCGGTTAAAAATTAATTGTTTGATCTCATTTTTGTTATTAAGTACTAATTAATCAATGTTTACATGATATTAAAAGTTTAATAAAATGATATTTCTGAACATCAATTTATTAATTGAAAAGCATGTTTTCCTAAATTCATTAAAAACGCTCTTATAAATGACTTTTATTTTAAGGGTTGCATTTATGAAATATTTCAACAGAGGAGAAACATTCATGTTTATGTTTAATTTGAATAATGTTTACATAATGAAGCTTTCCTCGCTGTAATAAAACATTCTATTTTTAGACTAAAAATATACCATTTTCTCAAGCTTTTAATTATATTTTTTCTTTAGCAACTTTATATCTTTTCAGCACTTTCGCGGCCGGCTTTTTACTTAATTTCATTTATATCCACGCACTTGTGTTTTGCATAGCTTTTAGCCTGTAATAAAAATACTTTCTTTTAGATTAAAAACACGCAGTACGTGCTCGGTTCTCCAATGAATCCATTTCAGAGAGAGGCTGCTGCCCTTGAATAAGGCACTCTGCGCCTTGGTTGATAAGAAATGGAAACAGCACTTTCCAGATAGAGTTTCGGTAACAATGGACCGGCGGAAGTGTTACTGTAGGGTCTCTGATAAAAAGGGGCGAATTCAATATCCGCAGTTGCTATGCTACTTCCGCTCTTCCGGCTGGACACAGGGCTGGACGTGAAATTCTTCAGCTGTAAAATGGGACTGAATCATGAATTCGACGTCATAAGTCGACTAGGAAAATTTAAATTTTCAAAAAATTCATTAATTAATAGAATTTTAAATTAATAATTGCAAAATTTGTAAGCATTTTCTTTTAAATCTTAAGACTTATGGCTTGCTAAGGCCAAAATTAATTTTTTTTAATTTTAAGTTTAGTAAATAAATTTATAAGCTTAAAATTTTCAGTTTAATTATAAAATTATTTAAACCAAAAGCTTTAAAATATTTCATGCTTTTTTACTTTTTGTTATTCTTATTTAATATCCCATTTCTCAAAATTTACTTAAAATTGCTTAAATTTACAAACTTATGTCTTAATAAAATATATTTTTTCTTATAATGAAGTAAATAAATCTCAGATAAATGATATTCTGCTAAATTATTTTAATTAATTCATATTTTATCAGTCTTAATTTTTAGCTGTCATTTCCCTAAAACAATAAAAATGTTTTTATTTTTTAAAACTTTAATTTCTTTTAGAGTCATATCTATTAAATTAAAACATAATTGACTAATAATAAGTCTTTTTATACGCTCAACAATTTTCAATAGTTTTCTAGCTTTTAAAAATTTAAAATAGTTAAAAAATTTAAAATAATGATCTACGAATTCTGTTCACGAAACTAAAGAGTATAGGGTTGATTGATTATTATTTTGAATTCTTTTGATTGATAAACGACAAATACAGTAAATGTGATAAACACTATCTTTGTTGTAAAACTGATTAGATATTAAAAATCTTAGATCTAAAAATTCAATTAAATAATTGATTTTTTCACCCAGTATCTAAACACCCAATATATAACACCAGAAAATCTAATGAAAACAGTTCTTTTTTTTTTTATAAAAACTTATTTTGTTTAAAGAGATATTAATCTTAGTGAGAAAAATGTTTTCATAAATTAATTATAACACACATAATTACCCATGATTTGGCGATTTCGAAGAAAATTACTTAAAGGATACCCAAATTAATAATAACCGAATAAAAATATAATCAAAATTTTTTTAATAAATTATTGTCAGTATATTCATTTTATAAAAAATAATTGTGATATGTAGTTGTAAAAGATGAAAAATCACTTGCGCTAAGTGTGTTTAGTTATTTTTGTTTTAAACGAAAATTTATGATTTGATTACTATAATTTTTGTTACTATGTGTAGCAAATCACGCGTTTTGTGTATATTTTTTAACAAATTTTGTTTTAAATTGAATGTTTTTATTCAAGGAATTTTTGATAGCACAAAATTTGAAATATAATCATTTCAATAAATGGCGTGAGCAGAATGGTAAAACCTAAAAATAGTCTGACTTTAAAACATGATTCAAAATTTCGTTGAACTTGTGTTTGTTGCTCTAACATATTTTTTTAACATATGGATTAATTTGATTGAGATTTTCTGTTTAAAATGTAAGCATTCTGTAATGTCTGTAATGGGGATTGATTATTTGGACACTTGAACTGTAGGTTACTTTGGGGAGAATCTAAAAAAAATTAAATAAAATATATTTTCGAGAAATGTGTTTATTCTTATAAATAAAAATATGACGTCCTTTAAGTACAAAATTTATTTCAAATATGCCAATATTACCATCAGAAGAATCCACTGTGCTTAGGTGACTTGTAGAAACAAAACAAAGAAATTTTAAAATTGATCTTTTATAATTATATTAATACCATAAGTCATTGCTTTTTGATTATTTGATAGTTGCCACTAAACTATTAATAAAAATAGGGATTGCTCCAATAAAACTACTTTTTTGTATTTGAAGGATAATAGCATTAATTTTGTTGATTAAAATTGGAAAAATTTAATGAATTTATTGAGAGGGTTGTAGAAATATTTTATGATTATAGCTTTAATCTATCAGCTAAATTTTCAAAAAAATTTTTTATATCTATTTTTTATATTTTTATATTACACTTTTGTTAGAGAATTTAAAACAATTTCACATTCCTTTATTATCCCCAATTATTTTTAAAATAACTCTTAAATCTGCAATGTTTTAGTTAAATGGTGGATATTTTTCATTTTAATTTCATCATATATTATTATAACTACAAAAATAATATTATTTTATATGTATTGTGTGTGTGTACATGAAATCTGTTTTATAAGAAATAAATATGTAACGAAACCAATAAATACTTTGAATTTTTTATTTTCTTTTTTTAGTAACTATTTTTGTATGTATTAAAAAATTTTACTGATATCATTTAAAAATTACTGATGGATTTAGTGCGCTTTTTTAAAAAAAATTCAAATTTGCAAATAGTAATGCTTATTTTGTTGTTTCTTATTAAAACTATTTGCTCATCATTGAAACTGAGTAAAAATATGGCAGTTTACCTGTTCATATGTTGATTAATTTTATAAGTTTAATTAAAATAATACTATTTAAAAATGATAAAAATCATTAAAGCTAAATTACTTCTAGAACGAAAAAAGATAATTATGCGTCAAAATAAAAAAAAATTTATATAATATGATTTAAATTTTCGAATTAGAAGAAATTTAATTCAAAACATAATAATTCGTTAAAAATCATCGAACACTGATGCCAAGAAAATTTAAGCAACTCCATAATTTTAACATATGATCACACAAATAAACAATTGTTCTTGTTATAAAAAGAAATATCATAGGTTTATTCATGTGAGCAAAAATAGTACCATGAAAATAATTTCCTTCCTGGAAATAAATTATGTATTTTAAATAATATTTACAAATATATTATATAAACTGGATATTTCTTTCGCATAAATGCACATAAGAAAATATTTAAGATATGAAATAAAATTATTAAATTACGAAGACAAATATTTTAAACATTTTAAATATAAATAAATATTCAAATTTCACTTTTTAATGAGCATTTATACTTTTTTTATTAGGAGGATTACGTCATGCATTGAAAAAAGTTTTTTCGATAAAAATTAATGAGTGCAATTTCTTGTTTTCTTTAACAACAGAGAAATAACCATTATTTCTTTTCCTAAAAAAGTATTATAATTTTTCTTCTACTCTCTTAGTTACGTTTATTTCTTGTAATATATTTTTCTCGGTTGCCTAGAGATCGCATAAAAATAAAAACATATCTAACAAAGTAATCTTATTTTATGGCATTTAAATAACCATTTTTCTCTTCAGATAATTTTTTTCTTTTTAAAAATATCAGTAATGTTTTCTGCAGGTAATATAAAAAAGTTATTGATACTGTGGAACTGTTAGACTTAAAATAAAATTTTTTAAGTCAATACCTCTATTTCCTACGTTTCAATACTTTTGAAAGTCAAGAATATTGATCCTAAATCAATTTAGATATTATAATTATTGTTTTGTTTAAACCTGGGAGTTACGTTAATGTTTTTTTCGCAAGGAATTATTTAAATGACATATATAGTGATTTGATTCATACATTTTTCTATAGAGAAATATATAACGTTTTAAAGTATTCATTGGAATTGGGCAAGACGTCTTATATGAGTTAGTAACACTCATATAATTTAATGACAAAATGTTTGCCAAAATATTATATAATTCTATGCTGTAGAATTCATTAATAAAATGCAGATTTTGAAGCTTTTTCCATGTTGAGACAAAATATAATGCAAGTTAAAATACGTGCTATTATTATGACATAAAATCCTTTGAAATCCTGTGGGATCACTAACTATACTCATTAGTCTTTGAATTAAATAAACAAATATTCATCAAATTTAATTTCGAAGCAAATCACTCTATTATATTGCTATGATTTAAAGCTGTTACAGCATACATTCGCTAATATGACCAGGATTAAAAGTGTGTCACCATGCACAAGTATATGTGTTGAACTATTGAACAGATATTTAACTTTTAGCAAAAGTCAAGGTTAGCTTTCTAGGATCCCAGAGAATTAATTTAATCTAAATCTAGAGTTTGATTATGAAATAAAGCAACATATGTTTGTGCTGCATCTCTTAAAACTTCAGCAAATCAAGGATTTTTTTTTTTTTTGATTTTTGTATATCCATATGTCATTGTGCTTTTTTTGACATAAGCAAATAAAGCTATATGTATGTCAGATAAGACGAAAGCTTAGGTTTAAAGTGTCAGACAAGACAGATTTAAATCTCTTATTCCCTAATAATTTTCAAGAAATTACCTTCAAAGGGCACATCGGATAAATCCAGTCTGTGTGAAAGTTGTCTTTGGAATGTCTGGTGTCTTGTAGGTACGGTAGGGAGGGTAGTCTGTCGAGGAGGTGCGACTTTTCTGTTCGTGTCTGTCCAATCGTTTCCTAATTCTTCCTTAATATCGGGTAGGCTGTGACTTATTTTTATCGAAGCAGTAGTACTACCTGCAAAATAAAAGAAAAATTCGTTGAAAACCCTAACATTAATTTTATTTACTTAATAGTTTCCTTTATTAATATTTATTAAATAAGTTTTTGAAAAGTATATGCACACTTTTAATGTGGCATACATTGAAAAATTAAATTAAAGATATCTTTGTTTTTCTTATATAAATAGCATTATCCTTATGGAAGAGATTGGTTTTACCAAGTATTAACTTTTGAGGTCTAAAATGTCGTCTAAATGTGATACATAAGAATCTACTTAACTCGAAACTTTAAATTTAAATTTAAATTAGAATTCAAAGTATGAGACCATACTCTAAGGAACAAAACAGAGTATGGTATACGCTATTTATTTATTCGGTATCTTTTTTATATAATTAACATATTCATATTACACATATGCATACATTAACATTTCTTACAAATTAATCTTTCATGTAAATAGCTTTCTTACTTTATAAAGCTGAAATCAGTCCAGTTTGAAGTTAAGATAAATTAATATTATAGTAGCCACAGTTAATTACACAACAGTATTGATGTAATTTCGGTTGGTCATAATTGATTAATGGAGTTTGCATTTTCCAGACTTGGCTGCTCCACTGAATTGATTTATTGGTAAACATATCACAGAGTCTTGCGTTGATGATTGGTATAAGCAATTGCAATGATTTGTGTTCCTGACTATTTTAATTTGATTGATATTCCTCTGAATAAGTTTTTCTTAAGGGCAAATTTGATAATTTAACGGTTTTTGAGAATGATAGTATAATTGAATTGCATTTGTGAATGATAATATAACTAATTTTCTATTAAACTATCTAGAATTTATGTCGAAATTTTTAAATACTGTTAGCTGCAAACCTTAAATTTACTCCCAAACTAATTTCTTTATTTTGTACTGAAGTTAAAGTTATGTATTTGTTTTTCATATTTTTATATGTGGTAAAATATATAGAAATAGCAAATTTACACAACCTCGTAAAATATTTTCTTTCTTAGCATAACATTAACATCTTACGTATATTATTTAACACATTAATAAAAGTTGAATTACTCTGCTAACAATTCTGGAAAAGATTATTTTTGTTAAAATTTTATCCTATGGAATATTTAAATTATTTTTAAATAATTTGTGTATAAACATATAGTAGTATATCTCTACTGTAGTATATCTCTACTGTAGTATATCTCTATTGTAGTATATCTGTAGTATATATTTACATATAAATGTAAATCATTTTATATTTAAAGTAAGTAAGATGGAAGTTAGAAGATATATCATTTTGTATTTAAAGGATGTAAGATGAAAAGAAAAGAAATGAGATGAAAATAAAAAATTACTTTTAATGACATTTTGAAAAAATTTAAGTGAAATATTTTTATTACAAATTTTTTATTTCTTATTTTATGCATTTAGGCAATGATCGTACAATCCCCGATCGAGAGCTATTAGTAGTTTGCGAAGAGTTAACGTTCCAGTTGGTTAAATTCGGTTCCTTAATAACGTGAAAGTCATTTAACAATACATATCAACAGGCAAAAATGTATTGAAACTATTTCATTTTGATTCATAAATTTGGTAATAACTTGCTAAAGATTTAATTTTTTTTTTATAAATGTTTTGAAGGAAATTTCTTTTTTTAATTTTTAAAAGTTAATTTTTGAAATTATGTATATATACATACATATCTTAACATTTGTTTTGTTAATTAAAGTACCAAATTTTTGCGATTCAAGATGTTTTTTAATAATGAAGTAATATATGTAATATTTTTAGATTTGTAGCGAAAATTTTTTATAAAAAAAAAAAAAAATTAAAATAAAATTTCTTCGAAAAAAATTTAAATTTAAAAGTGCATTATTCAAGAAGGGAAAAATTTTGAATCAAAATAGTAAACTTTCAAAGAATATGAAGAAAATTTCTCGCGTAATTTTTGCCACAAAAATTAAATTAATTTCATACATCCAGTATGCATATAATAGGCATGTATGCGATCGCTTGCAGTATATATTAACGTATAAACTATATCAATCATCAATTATGAAAAATGTTTTTATAAATAAATAAATAAAAAAAAAAAAAAAAAAAAAAAAAAGCATTTAACCTGTTGGAGATCTAGGTATTTCTGCACCTTCAGCCGATGGTTGAAGGGGATCGGCATCTCTGTCTTCTGAAGGGGTAGTCTTGATATCAGGGGGAGGTTGTTGGTGATGGCTGCTGGAGGAGGCAGCTTGTTCAGGGTCTGAATGCTCAGTTGAAGACTTTGTGGAGGATTGGAGTCTCTGAACGAGCCACCTGTAGCTGAAGTAGGCGACGATGCCCAGAAGAACTAGACTGAGAGTCAGACCTGCTGCTAGGAAAGGGGGAATGGACAACCCCAATGAAGTGCCCTCGTCTACATCTAGAACACATGCACGAGAGAAAAAATATATTTAATGAACAGCAATTGTAATAGTTTTTATATTTTTGTAATAATTTCAAAAATAATTTGAAACCACAAACAAATATTACTATTTTTAAAAATAATTTTTAGATTAAACTTGAGAAACAAGTGGGCCAAGTGCCAAATAAAGCAAAATGGAAGAACGAGATCAAGCAAGGTCGTACTGGTAATTTCCTATAAAGAGTTTTTTTTTCTCAAATGATCGTTAGAAAAAATGTGTCTTAAAGAATTCACTCAATATATCAAGTCAATTAAATCAAATGTTAAGGAGTTCCAGCATTAAAGATTTCGAACAAGTTAAACATATTCAGATTAGGAAAAAGAACTTTTTAACTCTTCTTTTTTTCTCTTAGTACTAATAATTATCGTTCATGAATATATAGGTAAGCTGGCCATTATTCCAATCCTTTAATTTTTACTTTACATTATATTTTCGTAATCTGGAAAGTGATCTGCGTATATCATTTTTATTCTTTATCCGTAATGTAATTTATTGAACTGTTTGGAGATATATTATGATGTTTTTATGATACTTACTACTTCATACGATAATTAAGTCACAAAGATGTCTTTACATAGTTTTCAAATCCAGTTAATCATACATTTATACAAGTTGGACAGATAAATACATGTGTTATACAATAATATATAATTCAACTTCATCTGTCGAGGCATGATTTATTATAAACGCATGTAGATAACTAAATATAATTGCTAGCCCACATTGAATTTGGCTCTTTGTATAAATATTATTATAATTGAAAATTCAGTAAAATTCACATTCCTGTTTCTCACTATTTGCCATTAACATATCATTTGTACACATATATTTACAACAAGTAAGTTAGTAAGTACAATGTGCAGCTGTTAAAATACAATAACTTACTAAAAAGTACTATGAATGTGAAAAATCAGTATAATTTTACATAAAGTCATTGCTGAATAAAAACTGAATTATTGAAAAAGACATATTTTTATATTTTTTATGTATATAAGCAAAATTATTCATTTAAATTGTAAATGAAATTTACTAGTGCTTAGGAGAATGAAAATACTATATGATATATTGACTATAGTATATTTTCTAACGAAAAATTTCTCTAGATATATCATATATAATATTTTTGATCAAATAAATTTAATAGCTGTTCATTTAGTAGTTTTCTGGTATTCTGTATTTCATTGAATTATCATTAAAACAGGATTGTTGTAACTATAAATATAATTTTAATCAGTAAGATACTATCTATTAAAATTAAGTTCAAAGCTATATTACGAATGAAACATCAGTATCAATTTATATTATTTCTGAAAGAAGATTAATGTTAACGGTTTCCCTAGAATATTTTGCAATAATTTTAGTTTAAAAAACTTCTTATGAAAAACATATTGCTAGTAATGCTTTACATTTTGCTCTATGAATAATATTAGATTTATTTCACTAATTTGCCACAGATTTCTAGTCACACTAAATAAATTTTTAATGTTGTTATTTATATATAAAATAATGGGAAAATGAGCTTCATTTGAAGTAAAAGATGTAAAAAATTACTGCATAAAATTTCTTTTATTAATGCTCTAAATCTTTTATTAATGCTAATAAACAAATCTTACAAGAAGCTTTTACAGCATCTACCTTTAAGGAAATTTTGATTAGCTTAAAAAATCGCCGGTGATATTATTAGAATATTTGTTTCTGCACGACCGCTACAATGAAGATTTATTTTAAGAAGAACCCGAATCATTTCAGCGAATCTTCAGAGGCCATTACAAGAGCCGCATGTCTTCATTAAAACGCTGAATTCATTAAGAGAAAAGTCGGTTATCATTAAGATTTAATGAATGAAAAAAAACTTTATTACCGGTAAAAATTCGGAGATGCATCGAACTCATTTGTCATTCGAAAAGTAGGTACTAAAATTTTCCTTTTTTCTTTTCTTAGCTTAGAGAGTATTTTTTAGGGACAGCAACGTTCAGAAACTTTGTATTAAAATAAAGATAGGGAAATGTGTCTGGAAATGCGGGCATTGTCTGACATGGTTCGCTGCAGCCATGGACCAGACGAATTTCGGAGGCGATATTTCGAGCTTTTCTCGTATGGCGACCGATTTATGTGGCGATAAAAGCTGATAATGGAAAGTTGCTGTGGTATTTGAGACGACTGTAAAAAAATAGGAACATATGAGATAGCTGAAAAGAAAATACTTTCTCTTGTAGTAAAATACAAGCAAAATTATTTCTTTTTTAATGGAAATATTGAAATACTTATGGTATTTGTGTTATTTTATAAGATTGTGTGATTAGGAGTTCTTTTATCCATAATATATTTTTTACGTATCAAACATTTTCTGAAATGTTGCTCGTATAAAAATGTATCTTTTTTCATATTTAATAAATTAAATAATTATTGCATTATAGTCATTACTTGATTGATTAAATAGTACTAATATTTTTTCATAAAATTTGCCGAAATGAGACTATGTGCGATTGTTAGCACTCATGACTATATCCAGAAACATAGTAATAATTAAAAATGGTTATTAAAAGCTGTTTACAAAGCATTTCTTGGTGATTTACTTTTTTATATTAGATTTTAGTTTGCATTGTGAGTTAAATTATTGGAGGGTAGTATTAAAAAATTTAAAATTTGTGGTGACCCATTCTAATTTATACTCATTGTTACTAAAAATGAATTCATGTATTTAAGAGTGTAGTTTCATTTTAGCTTAAATAAAGTGCGTTAGGTTTGCATCATATTACTAGTTTCAGCGTACAAAGATGCATTTAGCATTAAATGTATTTACAAAGAGGTATATAAATACGCACACACACGAACGCATATAAATGTAATTATACAGATCATACAAATTTCTAACCCTATTTACAATTCAGTTACCGCAAGAACATATTAGTTAAACTCGTGAAAAATTGTTTTAAGAATTCCTAATTCATGGTTTTAATTTCTTATTCCATACAAACAAACAGTGAATAATGACTCTGATCTGACTGTTTGTAAGTAATGAAGCTTTCGACTTTATAAAAATTTTATTCTTATAATGACAGCAACATGCAGTTTAATGTCATTAAAAAATCTCAAGTTATTCAATTTAAAATTGTCAAAATTTTATTTTATACAGCAATTTGAATTTTTTAATTTGAAGTTCACTAAAATTTAAACAGTATTAACTTTACTTAATATTTGAAGCATAAATATTTTTTCCTAATATCATAAATAGTGTGTTGAATCTAAATGTATTAACGTCAAGTAAGCGTCAGCCACTGTTTATGATTAAGCCAGTAAACAAAAGCTATAAATGTTAAACTTTTTCAAAAATTTTCAAGATTTTTAAAATTATAATGATTTTTTTCAACTTGTGTACGTCTAAAATACATGACCACAAAAAATGTGAGCAATTTCTTTTAGAAATCTTTTAATATAATAATCTTAAATAAAATAAATCTTTTAGCAAATACAACAGAAAAATAAACTGTATTGGAAGTTTTTGAATATTTCTAAATAACTGGAGATGTATGTAGAATTTAAACGCACAAATTCTCAAATCACTATTATTCAAAAATGACTCATTTTGAAAACAGAAAACAAATCTGTTTCATTAACTTTATTATAGATAGTAAATAATTAATCTCTAAGCTTGCTTTAAGTTTGTACGCACTAATTTATACGAAATTTCAATTGAAATTTAATTAATCGAAATAAACACAAACTGCAATTTTTTTTTTCAGCTTCTGAAATCGTAACCTTTTTTTTCCCAGTAACTGTAGAATAAGTTTACTCTGTTACAAACTGAAAAAAAAGTTTTTTTTCCTATCATATGCGACATGAGAAATATTGACACATTAGATTTCATTATGAATAAATAAGGAATTATTAAATATTTTATCTATCCTTTTCTATAATGAATTAAAAGGTTTTTAATTTTCGATGTTTACATTTCACTAACTCTAATTTAATTTTTATTTTTATGCATTAAAGCTCTTTATTTCGAGAATTTGTAAACAATATTTTTAAAATAGACATAAAAGGAGAGTAATTTTCTAATGAATAAACGGTAAGCATTATAAGTTGGCGCGTTTTAAACATCATAAGGACATAAGTAGTAACGTAAAATCCTATTTAAGACATTTAAAATATTTTTTATTACACTTTTTATAATAGCCAAAATCTGGATTGATTCCATCTTTTTAATAATAAAATATCAAATTCATTTTTATTGCTGGTTGAGAGTGGTTGTAAATTACACGGTAAATAATTTTGAGTGCATTCCTTTTTATATGTTAATGGTAGTAATTAAATAATTCTGGGTTATATGAAAAGTTTGCCAAAAATCTCTTTATCCTCATTAAGTATTAGTCAAATACATTTTTAAAATTATGTAAGGAAGTTTTTTTTTTTTTTTCCAAATTTATAAGAACAAAATATTATGAAATCAAGTTATTTTATTCTGTAACAGAGAAAAATAATATAAGATTTTTATCAATAACTTTAATTTATTTAATGTATCTTATACGAACTGCTTATAATGAAGGAAATATAAAATATGTCTGAATCAAATCTCATTTTTATTTGTTAATATAAAAATAAAATTTCATAAAAGTATATGCATTTATAAATAAATATAAAATTAAAAAAAAATCAAAAATCAAATAAATATAATAAAAAGAGGAAAATGCTTAAAAAATAATTTTCAAAGGAAATAGTGTAGCAAAAATGGTGAAAATTTGCAAATTTTCTTTAACATTTTGTATAAATATCATTTCTGAGATATTTAGAAAAGGGGCACATTTCAAGAGGGCCCATTAAAGGGGGCCCTCCTCTAAATTGTCAATATTCCAGTGCTACTGCTTCCCGGGGAAAGCTCGTAGGCTAGCAACGGGATTCTCTTTGACGTCATTGTCGCTATGGAAACGCGCGGGATCTTTCTCTGAACGCGACGCTCATAAAAATTGCACACACACCGCGAGATCGCCTTCTGTTTACAAAAGCATTTGCCATACAAAAACAAAAGAGCGCCGAGTTTGATGTTTATGTTTTGTGCTACGTTTTACCACCCCCATTTTCTGGTACCAACGCGCGCCCTTTGGTTGCGAATCAGAAGTATATAAGGCAGTCAAAATAATGGCGAATAAAAACAAGTCCCATGACTTATTTTCTTCTCATAGGCGAAAGGCTGGCGCGTTAATATTTGATTAAAGATCCAGTAGAATAACATATGAACTTTTTGTATATTTTAGTAAAGCAGTTTCTATTTTTGGAAAAGAGTTTGCGAATTGAGAATTTAATCACTTCACATAAACTTCTTTAATTATAAATAGCTTATTCCTGAAATTCGCATTAGAATTTCCCCGATAAAATTACTTCCTTATTGAATATTTGAATGGTAAAGAAATATTCTAATGATAAAATACATTTTAAAACGTTATAATAAGTTCGTACAGGAATATTTATTTGAAAATATTTGCATTATCTTTTTAAATCATGTTTTAAAGATAAAATTCTTAATATATGAAATACTTAGTGATCTGTTATTTTATAGTGGTTTTTATATACAATAGATGTTTTACTGTCTTTAATATTTTATTACTGATACTAATTAACCAAGTGAATTTTCCATTTGTAAATAAGATCATTTAAATCAGTATTAAAATATGCTTAATTCATTTAACATATTACATTATGTCGCAACATGAGCAGAATATTAAAAAGAAAAATTTGCAGTTAATATCTTATTTTTCAATTAGATTTGTCATTTGTAACATTAATATATTGAACAATTATACATATATTGAATCACTATATTTTAAATAATTTAATTATACTATTTTTTTAAATAAATTTCATGACAAATGTTTTTAATGATTCTAATTGCATCTAAATTATGTACAATCTCTTGTTTACTAATACATTATATTCAAACAGTAAATTAAAACATCATATATATATATATACGTTTTAAGTTATAAATACACACACACACATATATATATAACTTAAAACGTTTAATAATCAAAAACAAATTACTTAAAAATGTCTGCAATATCTTGCAATTAACGCAGATGTTTAGTAAAAGTAAATCCTAAAAAGCTACAAAACTATAATAATTTAACACATGAAATCGCTCGTTGAAGTGAAGATTTAAACATGTTTGAAATTCATAGTAAAAAGGAATTACAGAAATTTGAATTAGAAAGTAAATACAAGCTTAGTTGAGAACGTGCTTCTTGAAATTCTGTTAAAAAATTTTTTCCTTTAAACTAAGCCTATAAAATATTTTTATTTACTCTGAATCTTCTTAATGAACAGCTTATATGTAAAAGCTCAATTATGGGGAAAATAATTTTGAGTAAGGGAATAGATATCACTCATCAATAAGATGAAAAGTTGCGAAATTCGCTGGCATTATATTTCTAAGCAGAGGTTTTGTTGGTGGGGTTTTTGTTCTTGTTATCGAAAAGTAGTGATACGAATTCCGACGTAACCAAAGGTCTATCATGTTCCCTAACGGTGGCTGGGACAAGTAAAATATGTTGTGGCCACAATTCCAAGTGAAATGATACCTCTGGAGAAGCAGGCCAAACCTGTGAGTCTTCTACTTATTAATGTTTCTAAATAACAAAGACCCACTCTCTTTCAAGGTCGACGACGGTATACTCCCTAAGTGTCTCACTAGGTTAAATGACAACAGAAAATGGTAGTTCTGAAAAGATGAAAAAAGCTGCTTGCAGATGGACATTATAATGGTGATTATAATGTTTTGATGTTATGTACAAAATTTGATATGAATTCATGCAGTTTTAAAGCATGAACTGATGAATTATTAGATTGATGCTTCACGAAAATTTTTTTAACAATTCATGTAGAGTGTTTACTTGATAATTTACGATTTTTACGCGATAAATTCATGACAAATGTTTTTAATCAGAGTTGATAAGAGAGAAAATCCAGAGATAGATTGAAATTCAGGAATTAAAACCCAGAGGAATAATTGCAGAAAGTAGAAATGCATTCAACCTTTTTTGTTCTAGAGCAAAAAATACATGATGTAAAAGCAAGTTTTAATGCACACAAGTAAGCAATGTAAAAATAAATTTCATTTTATTTTAAAATTGATTTACATGCAAATAATTTTCAAACTTTAAAAATATTTATCTTTTTTACTTAATTTTTTTCTTTTATATTATATAAAAAAATATATTTTATAATTTGAAATAATTTAGTCCATTTTATCTTTTTTGAAGTTTAATGTTAGGATTTCCGCATATTTTTATCGGAAAAAAATTGTAACTTTGGATTTTATTTTTTGAGCTAAGTTTTAAAAGTAAATTAATTGCAACAGAATTTATATTATTTTAAAATAAATTCTTTTAATAGAACTATTCTGCCATATAAAAATAATTTTTATAAAAAGATAGTTATCACACTTAATTTTGGCTAATGAAACATTTGAGATACATTGCAAATTAAATTATTTTACGAATAGAATGTTGTGTATGTGTATCTCCAGCAATTTACATAATTCTATTCTATTAAATTTTTCCTTTAAAAAGACACAAAATCATTTCTTGACATAATCATTGAAGTAAAACCGTGAAATGGAAGGGATATCTATATATAAGTGTCAAAAATTCTTGGTCATAAACCTAACGAACTGAAGGAATGTAACTCTAAGCTTAACTAGAAAGATAAAATACTCATTTGAATTTCTAAAAATTTCATATTTCCGCTGTGTTTCTTTAAGCACCTCTATGCAGATGTTCTTGAAAATATTTAAATTGTTTTAGATTTGCGATTTGATCTACATGAATTCTGTTGCCATTTTACAATTTACTTAGGATGTTATTCTTCAAAAGTACAGTTATTCACTTTCTATCACACGAAATGAAACATTTTTGTTAAAGTGATTTGTTAAAATCATATAAATCTATGCTCCATATATAATCACATATAGCTATACTCAAATTAAAAGGGTCAATTCTTATAGCTTGAACCAACACAATTTGACCGAAGAAGGGCCGAGATTTCGCGTGGGAATTCCGATTCCTGCGGCTACTGATAATAATCGATGAGAGAGAGAAGCGAATTTCCTTCTGAATGCTTTTATCCAGAACATGTTTTCTATTTGTTCATCATCTGTTTTTCTGTCTTTTTTTTTTTTTTTTTTTTTTTTGGTACTTGTTTTATTTAACTCAAAAGAAGCCTTAATTTAAAAAGACTTCTAAAGAAATAATTTTTTTTAGAGAAGAGAGAAAGAAGTAAAATTTTTTCATTTCCAAGAGAGAAAGAGAGAGAAAACGTTTTATTCGTGGATTATAAAAAATATTAATGCTGAATTAGATTGCTTTTCAGCAATTTCGAACATTTTCTTCCAAAACGAATGCTTCTAGGAGAAATTTATTTATATTTTTCTATTTTAGATTTATATATTTAACTGATTTTTTAATTTTAGCACTATAAAATCATTAATTATCAACTAATTGGAAACAGAAAAAATATATATAATTTTTCCAGAAGAGAAAAGGATTTGAATTTTGATTAATAAAGTATTTTCTTCCTTGTATATTTTGCATTAAAATTCTATATTGTTAATATTTCTATTTTGCAAAACAATATAATATAGGATTGTATAATTTCTCCATATTCAAAATGCAACACTGATTCTAATGATTATTTCCAAATACATATAAATAAATTTCATTCGCTTCTCGAGACTTTATTTTCGTTACATAAATTAAGTGAACTTATTAATTATGGAAATTTTGGCAAATTAATATGGATTCTAACTGATATATTTTTTTTTTTATCTATTTTACAAAATATGAATTATTTTTATGTTATTCTTCGTTCTGAGTAGAGTATGATATAAATTCTTACATTAATAAATTTTTCCTCTGTTTTGTTAATATATTTATTCAAAACTCTTAATTATTAATTTTTAAAAGTTTTGGGCATTCAATGATTACCCTTCATTGGAAAATTGCTCTGACTTTGTTATATTTAATCTTAATATATATTTTCCTCTTCCTCAAAAATTAATATTTACCTCTATATTTCTAATTATATTCTATCATGATATTATTTTGTGTATATATTAAGCTTTTCTTTAAAAATTAGTATCAGAGGCCCTTGTATTTCCATTTCCACAAATATTATGAAAAATTCTTACAAAATTTTAATATCGTATGATTAAATACTTTTTGAATAATTTTTTATAGATAAAATATATTTCCAAGAAATATTAGTCAAAAAGTTATTATAAAAAAGAAATTTATAGCGTTTAGTATGAAAATTTTCTCTCATTTTATTAAAAATAATTGAGTAAAATAAAATTAATAAAATATTTTACGCATTTGTAAGGCATTTTATGGTAAAAATGTAAGAATAGATCATATCTTGGTTAAAGAAGCCTATATAACAGTACGTAAGTTATAATAAAAATATTACATACTTGTTGTTAAAATAAGTGTAATTAAAATAAAATAAAATAAAATCAGTATATTGAATTATAAAAGGAAATAGATTTTAGGAAAATAATACAAATACGATTGTCATTTATTAAGTACTTGTTGAGAAAGAAAAATTATTAATATGAATAATGATTTTAAGGATAATTATTCTAATATAAGAAATAAGTTTAAGATGATTTTTTGTACATGATACTATTTAATATATAAATGTTTTGCTTTATGTTTGATTTTAAATATTTATTGATTTTGTCATGCAGAAAGTAAATTATTTTTATTCAGAAAGTAAAATATTTCTATGGGTTTAATATTTCTCAGATTGATGAATTTTTAAGATTCAGTGTTTCTGTTAACATATTGTTATGTTAAGCATTAATAAAAGAAATTACAGTTTTTCCCCTCTTGTATGTATAATTAATGAAATTAAAACCGAATTCCTATTTTCCGATAACTTTTCATATAAGAATCATTGTATTTATTTTCTAAGAATGATATGCCGATTTAAATTTAATATTCTTAGCTCTTTATTTAAAATGGCGGTAATCTTTGTGTGATTGATAGTTTTACACTCAATAATTAAGAATAAAATTTCAGCTAAATTTACATTTAAACAAAGAAGCTCATTCAAAAGAAGGAACAAGAGCTATTTTTAAAAAATAAATAAATGTTTCGATAAGTTTTGGTAGAATATTAACGTATTCATTTTAAAACAATTGACTTATTTTTAATTTATGATTAAACATAATTAATTTTCTATGCTAAATAAGTGCACATAAATTTAATTATAAAATTAACGATCAATTCTTTTGTTAATATATATAATAAAATGCCATATCTAAGTATATACGATCATTCGATTAAATACCTTAAAAGAATATTTACAATTTACATTAAACTAACAATTTGAATTGTTTCCAGTGAAAAAATACTTTTTCTATTTTATACAATACAAATATCAATAGTATTAAATATGTATAATTTAATTTTATATCAAAACAATATTTATAAACCAGTAGATATTTTATAATATCTGTAGACATTAAACATGCATTTATATATATATATATATATATATATATATATATATAGCTTCTAGCAATAAGAATTAAATTACCAATTTATTATTGTATTATTTGTGAGGAGAACTGAAGACTTTAGTTTTACAAGGAGTTGTTAAAAGTTCGCAAGGTGATTTTTAGACAGTAGAGTAAGTGAAGTACAAACCAATGCTCTGTAATTCTTTTTTATCGCATTTCTTTCTCCCCTCCATTAGCGCTATTTTCTTTGGAGGTTTGCTGGTTTTACTTTTCATTTCTTGTTTTAAACTCTACTTTCAAAGGAAACTGTTTCCTCTATGTACTTGCGTAATTCTTATGGTTGATTTTAAAACTTTATATAAAAACACTTTGACGTAATTTCTAACAAATACATTTTAGCATGAAAATTAAAGGAATTACTTTCTAAGATGTAATTTTATTCAAAATACAGCTTAGTTTTGATCATGTAATTTTATTTTAATCTTTTAGGGATTTTTTTATCGGGACTATAGTACTGTTTAACTTAGAATTGCTTACAGTTCAGACACTGTATTTTAAATCTTTTAATCACCTATTTTAAATTGTGTAACAAATAACTAACAAAATTTTGACGATTACTTTTGACATTTTTCACGTATACTTCAATGAAAATATTTTATAAATAAAGTGAATAACTTTAACATTAGTTCTAAGCTTTCGTGTCAGAAAAGAAAATCTTCAAGAATTTTCTCCTGTTGACATGCTTATATAAGGTTAAATAATGCAGCAAACACTCTTGTTGTACTTAAGATACTGTTTGTACATTAAGTAAATCAACTGTATATAAAACTTGGAAACAAAAGCTTAGCGTCAAACATGAATTAAATAATAGAAAAGTAATATTTAGCAATTAACTAAACAAGACAACTTCAAATAAAGATACTTAATAATAGAATAGTAACATCAAAACACAAATTGTGAAAAACGGTATGATTTTAACCATAAAGAAATACAGTAATTTTTATAACTTCTAATTTAAATTAACTGAGCACTATTCAGAAAATATATTAAATATACTTAAAACTTTTACAAAATATTATTATTAAATCTGTCAGAAATGAAAAAGTATTATTAAAATAATGTTGTTTTGATACTATAAATATTATTTATTTGCAGTTTACTAAAATATAATTTATCTTAATACCAATTATATATATAAATATAATAAAATATTATTAATTTTTTAAAATATTGTTAGTGTAATTAATAGTATTTTAATGTAATTAATTTAAATTGTTATATTTATCATAGTATCTAGAATGAAATTAATTATATTTTTATGAAATTTAAAGAAATATAAATTCTTGATACTCTATGATTCGCTGTCATTCAAAATAAATAAATAAAAGACGTAGCTAACGTGCCCTAGAATCTATGATCAATGTACCGGAGAATTCGGAACCTCCCGAGGAATTCCATTCTTACGTCTAGAATAAAAATTGTGTCCCTGGAAATAAAAATAGAAACAAACTGTTGATCTCTAGACTGGCGAAAAAAAGTAGATGTCATTTTTTTTTTCCATTTTTTAACTTTGGAGTAAAAACTTTTTCTCTGTCATCTTGTCATTTAAGGGAAGAAATATTGTTAAAACGTCCCTTGGAGGAATGAAAAATGAAACAAGAAAATAATAACAACGAAAGAGTGTCAACATCTTAACAATTTCATATTTCTGACGTCATTCCTTTTGTAAGGTTGCTTGCTAAATTTACCAGACGGTTGCTAAAAATTGCAAATTCTTATTAAATTTGGTTGAAAAATAATCCCAAAATATTTATTAAAAAAAAAAAACTTGACATTGAAGTTTAAAATGCCTCTTTTTAGTAAAAATATAGATTTTATTTTTCCATGGAATTCCAATTTCTGAAGTTGAGATCTGTTATTTTACTTTTTACCTGCTTCTTGCCTTTCTAAACAATAGATATGTATTAAAAAATACTTGAAGCTTTTCCCATTTGTCACTTCAAAAATATTAAAGTAATATTTGCTGGAAAATTATGTAAAATATTTTGTATACACAAATTTAATGCACATTTATTACACTATATTCTCTATTGGTAAAATTTTATTCGCATATTAAATGAAAACATACTCTTATGTACCAAAAAAAAACATTTAGCTAATATCATTTACGGAGACTAAAAGCATAGTTTCAAATAATGTTCGTAAGTTTTCTGGAGTCACTTTTCAACTGAATTTTGCAGGTTAACCAGAAATCCATAAAAGTGGATGAGGATGGATTTGTTTCAGCACATTGCAGATCATACCGAATGGGCTCACTTATATTTATCTAAGAATTTAAGTGGTAAATAGAAAGCTATATATAAATTAAAAAAAATGTATATATAAGGTATAGACGCAAGGACATTGTTCTGTTGATTGTTCTAATTCATTAAAATGCACACTAAAATAGAGAGGATGCAAATCGCCAAATAGGATGATTACGTATCTGTTACCGGTCGGATTACTTTCTGGATATATCAGAATTCTCATTTTTCGCGAGCTAAATATGTCCCATGCCATCACAAGGGCCCCACCAATTTCAATAGATCCTTATTTTAGATGGGAGACTTATAGATTAATAAAGTTTTCTCTCTACGTTCATTTACCCATTCGAGAGATAAAATTAAATACGAAACTGGTCGGGAAAGGTAACTTGTATCCAGTTATCGGCAGTATTAGTTAATAAGTTGTGAGGCTTAAGACCTTACGATAAGGAGTTGGTTACACTTGTGGGTCTTCGGTTGGAAAAGCCCATATTAATTATGGTCTGCTGAAAAGTTCACTTTCTGACGCTAGTTCTGACATTTGCAACAAATTAAGCATGACACTCTAACCTTATTTGAGAATTCTTGTCAATTGTATATAACGTCACTCTATAATCTCTTTTTCAGCAAATAACCCTGCCTGAAATTTGGCGTTTTATGATTAAATGATATTCATAGAAATTTATGAATTGTTTTTGAGTGAAAGTGCAATTTCTTTTCGCTATCTTCGATGCTAAATGCTGTCTCCTATACAATAATTGTAGTTCTGTGCTGAAAGCTACTTGAATCTTGATAACTAGCATTTTGTATGCAATGAGTGATTTAAAAGCTCTGTATACCTTTTTTTGTTTATGTAGTGGTTCTCTACAGTATCAAATTATTAAATGGCTATATATTCTTAATATTTACGGAGAGAAGCTTGTAGCAGTTTTCCTGAATAATGCATAAGTTATATACATGTGTATCTATTTATACATTAAATGAATATTAAGAATTTAATATTTGCATTAATTATCATGATTATGCTGTTAAAATTTCATAAAGAAGCATAATATGTATGAACTGATATAATACAACAAAAAATTTTTTTTGATTACATTAAAGTAAATAGTCTCTTGATAAATCAACATCAAGATCTACGTTTTAAAATGTATACATTTTACACGTAAAATAACATGGAAAAATATCTATTTGGAGAAAGGATCAATGGCCAGAATCTGTTTCATCTGAGAGACTTCCAACGTCTAAAAGTTTTCTACGTATGTGAATTCTAATAACTTTATTAAATGTTTTGAATAATATTATGTACATTACACTATATTATTAACTATTTCATAAGATATTGATAAAAGTTTAATATTTGAGCATATCATGAAAATTTAGCATCATGAACTTGAAATTTTTGAAAAAGCATATAAAAGATCTATGAATACTTAAGTGTGTTTCAGAAATTTCACTAATGATAAATTAACTAATAACAGATCATGTTGACTGTATAACTTATTTTAGGAATGCAAAATAAAATAAATTATAAAATAGTAACTTTTGAAAAAATTATTAAATAAATATACATTATTTAGATAAAAATTTTTTCAATAATTCACTGCTTTTTAAGTGATTTTAGTAGGTACTAAATCCAGATATGAAATGAATACTAATTATATTTTTACTTTGCATTCTTTTTCTGAAATACAATCATATTTCTATTGAATATATTGCCGGCCAACTTGTCTAGTGGTCAGCGTGCCTGACTACAGGTTGGGAGGTCCTGCGTTCGAATCCCGGTTCAAGCATGGAAGTACTTTCTCTCTCTATCCTGTCTTTGTCCTTTCCTTGTGTGTGAATGCGGTGTGAATGGTTGCCTACCCTATAAACGGGTCCCTATGGCATGTGTGTGTACCGAAGAAGTCGGACTCCACACCAAATACGGTTCAGCTGGAAAAGTGGAACAGCGCACCCCAATTTACCAACCTATCTGGCACACGAGAACAGTAAAACATTGAATATATTGTTAGCGAAAAATCTAATAAATATTACGTTTCAGTTCTTCTTCCAGATATTTGTATTTAGTTTTCGGTTATCGGAATAAACAATTTTTTTTCTTGTTATAAAATGAAAAATATATAATATTTTAAAGCAATAAATTAAACTCATTTCATAATTTTTTTTAAGATTGATTAATTATTTACCCAAACCACAAACACTAACATTACGAAAAAGGAAAGAAATTACTTAATTTTAAAATAAGAAAATGCTTCTGATTCTAAATGTTAAAAAGAAATTATTTTGAAAAATGCACAAAAGGATCTAATTTCTTTTGAAGAAATTGAGCGCTTTTCTTTTTTAAATTTAATGAATTCATTAGTACAGAAGAGTTTTATTTATACTGATGTTATACATTTTTGCATTCTATAGAAAATGTCTTACAAGCTAACATACTTTTACTGATTTGGTGATATTTTCTACTAAAGTTTTTTGTTGGGAAAAGTGAAAAAATCTAGATTAATTTATTTCAAAAACGTAAATCTTAATTGGATGTTGGACTTTCATAAATTGACACAGAATTTTAACAATCATTTTCTACTAATATCCTATTTCCCTCTCAATTTTTGAAACTACTAGGCGTAGTTCTTATTCCCGATTTTGAGTGAATGTCCCAAGAGATGTAAAAGTGAAGTCATTAGAATTTTCGTTGTGGATTTGGTTTTTTTATTCTGCAACATTGTTAACTTCCACTATTCAGCATAAATGTAAAATATACATATCTTTCAAAAATTAAAATAAGACGAAGCATTATTTTTCATTTCTTATAATTAATTAATTAAAAGAAATGAAAATGAGGAAAGAAATTATTTATTACACTCTACATTATTTATAAGTATTGATATATTTTATTTCATGAAAAGTAAATACTAGGTGAAGAAATATTTATGATTTTTAAAAATCAAGATTCATTTTCTGAGTACATTTAAAATAAATGCAATGGTATTAAATTTCCTTTTAATAGATTTGTAATCAGGTGGGTTCCTTTAGCACGCTTATATAATAAAGATGAATCTATAAATTTTTAAAAAAACGCTTAGAAGAGTAAATTGTTTTGCCATTCTAAGGCAAAATTTCTGAAATAGTGCCACAATTAACTATGATTTACAGAAAAATTATTTCAATTAATTATAAAATGAGAGAAACAGTTCAAATATTAATTAATCAATTGTATTGGTTCTATAATATTTTGAGAAAGAAAGCAAAATAAAAAAAATGTTCCACTAATTTTTTTTATAAAGTAATTAAT
>CM057815.1:49661833-49776833 GCA_030067965.1 Latrodectus elegans | reverse complement strand
CTTTCTGATAAAAGTAGTACTAAAGAATACAATTTCTGACATTAAATTATGATTCTTAAATAAAAGCCCTCAGTTTCCTTTTAATATAAAAATCATATATCCTAATAGTTTGAGGTAATTTTAGTAAAGTCTTGAATTTTTATCAAAAATTCAAAGTTCAGATCTGTTTCAAAAAGATAAAATTATTAGAATCCTATTAGTTATAATAATTTTTATCAAAACAATTCCACTTTTCAAGCGCCACTTTAGATATAGAGTTTAAAGTTATGACAACTTATTTTTCATCCTTGCAAGATAAGGTCATCAGAACAGAAGATAGAAAAAGAGAAACTGATCACATATTGAAACCCATTGTAAAGTCCAATATGGTTGTATGGTTCTATCAGCATTCGATTTTTCCTGAGTCCATAATGACATTTAAGAAGCATTTTTGCATACAGACATTTATCACCGCAGGAATTTCCAAACCAATTTTTACAAATATTAATGCTACTCTTCGTCTAGAGTTGTATCACAATCACAAAACATGGTTGATTTATAAATGGAAGATAATGGTATGGTCTGATGGAATATCGCTCCCACTTTTCCATGCATAAAGACGAGGGTAATTTTGGAAAATACCTGTGGAAGCCAATGACAGTAAAAATTTTCATACTTCCAACGACCAACATTAGTTTCTTTCACATACTATAGGTAACCATGTCGTGACTTTCAGTTGTTCCAATGTAACTCTGAAGGTAAGAACCACTGGCAAGATGTACCGAAATATACTATAAATCGGATCAAACCTATATTAAAAACTTTTTTATTGCAAAAGAAATAACTTTCTATAATGATAACGATCCTATTCGCATTACGGGACTTACCAAAACATGGTCTTATAATCCCAAAAATAAAATGAAACATTTGTATTATATATGTAGTTAAAAATTAAATTGAGTTTATGAGTTAATTTGTGATTTATTCATGAAAAAGTTTCAAAAAATTAAAAAATCTGATCTATAATGTAAAATAAAATGAAGAAATGCAAACTTAAAAATGAAAATATTTAAAGATTTTTACTTACTTCTAAACCACTGCCATCGATCGTATTTCTTGTATTGTAGCAAATTAAGATTGCGAAAATCACGGGAACTATTAATAAATTCAAGGCCATGAACCAATTTCTAAAATATTCTAGGCAACGTAATTTCACTAAAATCTAACAAAAGTAATAAAATATAAATTAGAACATAAGCTAGCAGTTATATAGAGTGTTGAAGAAAACATTTTGCATTAAATTTTATTTCCCGTTATCTCTCTCAGGTTCTCTGTTTATATGTCATTTCTAATTTTTCACTCTTTCTATTGATTCCGATTAAATTTTTAGATTTTTACATGCATTTGTGCTTAAATGGGAATATTTCTAATGTTTTTCATAAAATGTTCGGTGCAAATAAAACTCAGTATTTCAAATTTCCTATACGGTTAATTTTCAAGTGAAATTTTACTATTGAATAAAAGAGTTTAACTTATTAATTATAATTATTTTAAATATTCAATAAGATTATTAATCAAATATTCTTATTCCAAATTTACTAATTATCATTGCTGGTTAAATTAACATTCTAGCTAAAAAAAAAGGGGGGGGGGTAGTCTGAATTCGACTTAGGGCTTCTTATGCATGTAAGCCAAACGTTAGCCGAATGTGCTAGAGATCTAGCCTTCTATTCAGCAGTTTCGCTTTCAACTTGGATGTGTGTAGTGGCTCGGAATCCTTTTCAAATTGCAGCTCTCGTTCTAGCTTGTGTGTGCAAAAAATGTCTGTTTAGTGATAAGCAATCTTGTATAAGTATATCACAAATTTATCCCTCAACTTTTTTGTGCCTTCTTATATCAAGCAGTCAATCAAACAAATATAAAGCAAAGTATATAATACATTTTGAAATTAAAAAACTTTATTGAAATTCCCAACTAGATATTGAGAATTATGGGAATCATTATGTAGTTCAACTAGTTTTCATACAATAATTATTCACAATGAGGAAATTAAGTTTTCCAAGAACATTAATTCAGTAATATAATTAAATTGTATGGGAAATTTGTACTAAGATTTGTCTTTTTCCCTTTAGCGAAATGGCCTCACTGTGACTGTTCATTAGTCTAATTTTAGATTGCATCAGAAAAAGTAACCGAGATAAAAGTAAATATTAATGCATTCCAAATAACTTCAAGAAAATCTAGAACTCCAACAATATTTAGTTACTACACAAAATAATACATTCGAATTTAATCATCATTTCAGATCGTGTGAAAAATAATGTTCAAGTTTCTTCCTTAAATGTACTTGAATGTGTTAAATTTTCTTCAAAGATTGCAAACAAATTTAAAGAAATCCTCTTCTTAAAAAATTTTCCTAATATTTTATAATCTGGTATTTTATATTAATCGACATTTTTCTAAAAGGCCAGTATTGAAATAGAGCAAAAAAGCTACTCTGATGTAAAAGAACATATAAGACATATATGAGACGAGCTCTGACTTTGGGCTCTAGTTTTACACAAGCAGTTCGAAAGAGCTTTTTACTAAAACACAAGTGATAAGAAGAATATTTACCGAGCATCTTCACATGGATCCTATTGAATAAGAAACGTAAATTCGATAAGGAGTCTGAATTTAGATCTCAAAGTATAATGTGGTTGATAAAATCAAGTCTAAGACTAGTATTTATGGCCCCCTGCAATACTTTTTTCTGTTTCAATAATCAAAATTCATAGTTGTTAGGCAAGGCTTACGTATGATTGAAACGAAGAGTTTAAGCTTTAGATAATCGCTCCAGTAGTAGCAAAGAAAATTTAATTGCTTCAGTGTAAAAAAGGAAAATTCAAGACCTGAAGCACCACTGAGTCCAACAAAGGAGTGCAGAACAGTTTCATCACTCTACCCAGTTTCTTTATACTTAAAGTATACTCCTGAAATGGCTTTCATTCTTAATAATCACTTATTAGGTGCATTAATTACGTGATGCAAAAAACGATTCATGCGTTGAGAACGCAACACACTTTCCGTTTACCTAAAGCAGAGGCCAAACTAATATTGTCTCCTTGGACTTCCAAGCATCAGGACCCTCAGTTTGAAATAAACAAGTCTCCAAGCATGGCAGATTGATGGATGATTTAGTTGTTCCCAGAGAAACTAATAATTACAAATTGGTTATAACTACTTAAGGAAGTCCTCAGTCTTTACAATGCAACCAAATTGTGGGAAAATGAGAAGAAAAAGTTAAAGGCAAGGGGAGCTGGAAAGAAAGATGCAAACAGATCACTGGGATACCTCGCTATGGGACATTCATTAGAAAGTACGTCTCCAGAGAACCTTTCGTAATTTGGAATAAAAGTTTTTTTTTCCTTAAATTTCAAGAGAAGTTGAACTGTTAATTTCATTAAGCACTTTGTAGCATCCACAAAAATCATCTTAAAGCATTCAAAAAGTTCTAAATAATGAAATTTCATTATAATGAATTGAAATTTCTTAGCATCAAGTTTTGATATAAGGATACATTTTAATGATCTTTTATAAGGAATTTCTCCTGTGCATGGAAATTCACAAACATTTTTGAAATATTATGTACATACTTGCTTAGTTCTATCATTCAGATTCGTTATGTACAGATACAGATGATCCAGTCCCTCGTCCACCACTTCGAAGGCTTCGTCCATCCACGATTCAATCTCTTCTACTGTAATAAAATGTTTGGAAGTTGTACATCTTCTTCCACAAATCAGGAATAAAATATTTAATAAGTGATTTTAATTTCGTATACTTCACTTTCCGCGAATTTAATTAAACTAAATTTACATTTATTGATGTATTCCAGAATACAGCCATTTATGTTTAACAAATAGCTAGTTTTCTGTGTCTATGGAGCTTTATTTTAAGTAATGATTAAAAAAGTGACAATTTCTTCACTATTTTTTGAGCAATTTCAATATAGGGAATTATAATTAGTTTTCGTGTTTATTGGACACAATGTTTAGTAGTTGAAAATCTTTTCAAGACGTTTGAACATGCAACTTGCATTATTTTGTGGATTGATTTTTCATTGACAGAGAGACTTATTTACCTTATGACCCAATGAAGGAAATTCAAAAACAAAAACAAGCACCTTCCTTCAATAGATGTGCACATAGAGATCAAAAAAATAACTTCGGTCACAATTATGTTCAGTTGTGGAAAGAATCGGAACTCATAATGTTTCTCTCAGAAAATCAACATCATTCCACTCTGCCAAAGTAATCTTCATTTTAAGCACTTTACGCAATAGTAATTATTTTCTTGTGTGTGAATCCCCACTTTTATTCTAGTGTGTATTTCTGCCAACAATGTCATAAAATTTTCAATGAAATAACAGATTTACGTGAGGTGAATGGAAAATATCCTCCAATCCATTTAAATTTATTCCCATCATTTTATTATTAATTAATTCAGACTGATTTACCATTTATTTGTTCTTATTAATGGAGAATAATTGCAGTTTGTGATTTATTTTGTTATGAAATTATGGATAGATAAAAGAAATGTAGCATGATTAATTGCAAACAATAAAAATTAAGAACATATATAGCATATTAAATTAACATTTATCTTTAATGCTACTAATACAGTTTTTGAAAAATTAAATTGTTCTGGAAAGAAAATGTACTTATAGTTTATATTTTTTTAACTATCCCCTTTAAATATATATATATATATTATTTCAAAATCTACCCAATACTAGAAATAACTTAGCATCGTTAATATTTTTATTAGGTTAAATTCTAGCTAATCTAACTTACCATTCAAAAACTGTGTTTTCGAAAATGTTTGTAGAAATGAAATATATATGAAAAAAGAGATTCCATTTCAAAAAAGAGAAACATATTATAAGAAATTAAATATATGAAAAGCTCTTTAAATATTTCCTTGGTAAAATCCTAGAAGAACTCACACCCTTGACAACAAACTGAAATAAAGTGCCAAGTCAGAAGGAATTTCCAGAAATAATTTGGTTTATTATATCTAGTGTATAGAAGTAGGGTTATCAAGATTGGCACAAGCCATAATTATCGCCAACCAAAATTATTCACACTAAGAGTCTGGGCTCCGCAAGAATCTAACCATTTCTTTTTCCATTTAAAATAAAAAAAACAATGTATAAAAGCTATTGAATAATAAACTAAATAGCAAGCTATGAAAGCTATTGAGTGGCAAAATTTTATATAATAACAATGAGCTTACAATTACTCTTATGACTAATCAATTTATAACCTTAGATATTGAACCTGAATTAAACAATCAAAATGATTAAATATTCTGTAGAAAGCACTTTGGAGTGTCCTATTCTTTTTTTTTCTGAAAGTAATAAACATTCAAAAAGTGAATGAAAAGGAAGTTAAGAACATAAACTTTGAGTATTTGAAATTCGAAAACAATTTATGAAATCTTTGTTCGAATATACGATTCAAATGACGAAGAAGATATCAAATACCTCAGTATCCTAAACCGCAGTGAATTCCATTCTGTTCGGTATCTTTAAAATCCACTTTAATTCGTGAATAAATAAATTATGATATTGAAAGATATTATTGTGTGCACAATTCTTTTACATAAATTATTCAAAAATTATATATTTATATATCTATATCAGACACATTAAATAAATTAACACTTACTAGGAACAATTATCTCACTGTCTGCGTCTCCCATATTAAATATCTTCTGATTGAAAACTAATGAACATAAAATCTATATACTTGTTTAAAAATTTTTAAACTTTAAATTCTTTTATATTTTTTCGTAAGAGAATTAATAAAATTTTCCCAATTATAATCACATAATTCAAACGCTGTGATTTATTGTCAACAATATAAAATTAATCATACCAAACAGAACAAAACTCTAGAAACAATTACTCCACTCGTTAGATATTTAAATCTGTTAGAGAATCCTAATAACCATTTTACCTCTGGCCATTGATTTTCCTGTTTGGATTTCAAAAAGAGGACTTGTTTCCAAGTCCTCTTCTATCTTTGGACTCTTTGTTAGTTTAAGGTTTCATGCATGTGGTTTAAACTATTGGCTAACCTGAGTCAATAAGAAACAATAACAATTCCAAATAATTAAAGTTAAACTATACAGCTTTCTGTATGTTTATGCAAATTTTTGTACAGTAACAAATATATAAGTATGTCACATATTATTTAATGCAATTGTGTTGATGAATAAAAATGTTTTCGAAACTTGTGTAGTTATGTGATATGATATATTTTCTAAAAGGACTCTAAGCGCCTAAATAAGTAAATTTGACACAGATGTGGCGTAATCCAGGATACTAAATTCTGAACTATTTTAACGATGAAGAAATGTTACCAAGAGGATGTATTGTTACGTGCGTGATGACGTAAATTCTAGGGTTGCAAAAATAGAATTTTCTGCATAATTCATATACTTTGACATAATAAAAACTAGGTTGTTACATACATAAGAAAATTCACCAAGAAATCGCCAAACTCAGAATTTGGCATTCTGGATTATACGGCATCTGTAAAATTATGCTGATAAATAGTTCAAAATGCTTAGACTTTAAAAAAGAAAAGAATTGGAATTAATTGCTTATGAACAATCTCAAACCAATGAATATGTATATGTCTGAAACTTTTGAACAGCATATATTAAATTAGCAATCGCCAAACTATTTATCGTGATCTATTAATGATGCGGTGACATCTTTGCTAACTCATGGACGCAATTTCTATAGATCACACAAATACTCAAGCTGGCTAATTTTGATTCTTGATCGAGTGAGTCAACGTGGATACCTAGAGATACTTTTAACAAATATTTGTATCTTCTACTCAATTCCTATTGTCACCTTCATCTCATATTTGATTCTTATAATAATAGAAAATTTAAATTTGATTGTGCATATTAATCTGTAATTATATTTCTGTTTTATCATCTATCCTACTTCTGTGAACCATTTAATTACTGCATCACATTTACATGTATTTGTTATAACGCCTTTGATCTCATAAAGCATTCGGCGACAAAATGACCATGACTCTAGCAAAACCACTAAACTTAAGCTCCAGGCAAGAAAATTAGACCAATTTATAAAAAACGATAACCATTTCTGGAATTTTTTAAAGCAGTATCTCTGGAGTTTATAAAATTGAATACCATATAATTGAGTAAAATATTGTGGGGAAACAACTATAAACTCAATAAAAGACCATAATATTTATAATAGCTATCGAAATTAAGCCGAATATAAACAAAACTCAGAATTGCTTTATGGTTAAAAACTATAAAATATTCCCAGTTTTAAATAAAAATAACGAATAAGATCAAATTCAAATGAAAATGCATGAAAACGAAGTGCGTAAACCTAAATTTATTCTACGCTATTTTGTTGTAAAATCTTATTTTTACATTCTTTATCATTCCGAGATGTATGCCTGTATTTTTTTTTATTTTATTTTTTTGGGATAATGGGAAAAATTTTCAAAAATATTCACCAAATATCAAATTACACCAAAAGGATTAAATGACAGCTTCACGTTATATTCATTTTAAAAATACAGATAATTCAAAACTAAATCCGTGTATGCTTTTTTAATTTTATTTATATAATAGAGCCATGAATGCTTTATTAACTGATTTTAATTAACACAATAGAATTATGAATTTTCTTAGCCTTAATTCAATTTCTAGTATATGACTACTGATGTCGCCCAAACAGCATGCGCATGAAAATATAGTCACATGTTTAGAATTTAAAGTAAATCACTAGAAATAACACTCGTTATTAACCACTTCAATGTATTTTGTAAAACTGTTTGTAATACATATTTTTTAAAAATTATCTTAAAGAAATTCCTTTATATATATATATATATATATATTCAATGTATCCATTACTCTCTCCTTTCATGCCCAATCTGATTGCAGTCAAATTGGTAGCAATGCTGCGGGTGAAATAAAATTCGAAGTAATGTGGTTCAATTCTGATAGTGATCAATCTGTAATCCTGTTTCTCAACATGGTGCCAGATTGTTAAAAGTAATAAGAAATTAGATACTTTCATATGACGTCATTGGATGCTCAAGGACGAAATTGTCTACTTTCTAGAGAGAAATTGGGAAAAAAAAATACATAAGTTACGATTTATCCTGTGAAATGTACACAGCAATTCTTGATGAATTAGTATTTATCGTTTTCCTATTGAAATGAAGAGAAAAAGAAAACATAATGATACTGAAATATAAACTTGTAGTAAAAAACATTTCTATTTAAGTATTCAGTTTCCGCAGTTTCCAAAATGTCTGCTGGAAAACAAATAAGCAGTCACTACGTTTTCCATCCTCATTTGTCTTCTTATTGAAAGTTAAGTATCTAACTGATATGTTGATCATCACTGATTTCGATTACATAAAGGGAAAATTGGAATAGAAGATAACGTACGCAGAGTACATGGGGAGAAACATACACTTTAGGGTGTCAATTGGCAAAAATCGGCGATTTATTTTTTCACCTAGCACATTTTCGTGAATGTTTGAAGAAACATGATGGCGTTGAAAACAGATTGCATGAATGAGGAAACACTATACAAATTTTACCAGAAATAAACCAACATTATTAACAATATGGTAAATTGGGGAGAAACTGAGGGTCATCTTAAAGTCCAGGCAATTGGGGAGAAACTGAGGGCCATCTTAAAGTCCAGGCAACCCTAAAAATGTATTCGCAAATTACGCATTTCATAAAAGTGCTGAAACAGAATCATATGAAGTTTAAAGTCATATTTAACTTACTATTGCATATTTTTATGGATTATTTACTATCAATTCTTAATTTTCTACTATAAACCACCCAATTAAGTTTGAGTTATTGGGGAAACATAAATGAAAAACAATGGTTACTGTTTTCTGTATCTTGGTGTAATAGATTCTTCTCACCCATTAGAGGGAGCAGTAATAAAATGTAAAAAAACCTAATCAGAAATAAAACCTCAACTTCAAAAATAGCCATAACTCCCTTTGAAATGAAGTTACCTTTTGAATGTTTACTGAAATATCGTTAATTTTTTGCAAATTTTTTTCCTTACAAATATATCGTTATTTTGATATACAGAATCACGCAAAATTAAAATGTTTTATTTCATTTCATTCCTCAGCCATATTAATTTTCTTTCACTGTTTTTCAAATACAGAATGCCTAAAAAAAACTTTTATTGTATATAAAATCCTCGTCGAATATTTTTTTAACCTATCAAAGGTATAGATCATTGAATCACTGTTAAATTAAATCTTTTAGTAATTCATCATCCCAGTACCATTCTTACTTCCAGTTTTCCTGAAGGAGTAATTTTGAATACAGTATTACCAGACAACAAAATCCATTTGGATCAAAACTTTTATGCAATTGAAAGCAACTTTATTTTAGTAAAGGGTCCCTTTATTTCAATTCTTAAACTCACAAGACAAGATAAAGTGTCAGATCCCCGATTCCATAGGAGCCCCAGACTTGAGATATTTCAGTTTCTGAAGTTGAGATCTAGAAATTTGTGAGAACCCTATGAAATTTCAAACCTTGCGTAGAGACCCTTATAAAATTTCGGGTTTCAATGTCTGTGTCCAAGGAAGTAATGCAGTTATATTAACTTAAAACAACTTCAAGAGCTTTTCCACAATTTCTATATGTTCTATACATGAATTTTCTATGTAACACTGAATGACAGCTCCAAGAAGGTGTGGATATACATCAATCCAAAACAACTCTGCGATGTCTAAAAACTTGAATTTCTTTTTTTTTTCGCAATTCTTTCACCGCAGAAATCGGAGATAATTCGTATCTTCTTCAGCAATTCTTATCCGTAAGAAAGCCTGTTTCGTTTAAGATATAATACCAATTTTTTTTTTCTAAATCTAACTAATATTGATGGTATTAATTGAATGATGCTTGCTCCTTACTCTAGATAATCGTTGAGTGTAGGAATACCTTTCTTTTTACTTGATGATTTGAAAACTGGTCTGTCTATAGTTGTCAAATTTTCCTTGAAAACTCTTCTGTGTGATAAGTAGTAACCAGATATAAACAGTTCTTCTGGTGCTATTCTTTCAAATATTTGTTCTTTTAACCACTCCTGTAACGCCATATTATAAGCATCATATTTTCCTCTTAATACTATCTTTAATGTTGCTTTTTCTAATCTTTTTTCAGCTGTATCTTCATAGTCAAGAATATTTTTGCCCTGTATCCATGGTAATTTCATTTCATATCTGTCTTCGTAATGTTTAGAATTTTCATATCCATTTGTTATCAGTTTTCTCATTAAAACCTATGCAAGAAATATTTTCTTCGCAAAATGTTGATTTTAGATAATAGCAAATAATAATAAGAAAAATGCCTGATTTAAGTTTTTGTACTTTTTTAGTATGAATATTTTCAACAAAATCTGAACCTATTAACTGATCAATCTGACGACTGACACAATTAACATCTGTGATATGAATTCTTTTTTTTCAGCTAATTCTGATATCCAAGGATCTATCTGTAGGCTAGGTGTAGGTGCAATTATAGGCTCGTCTAGAACAAGAATTTTTCAACTGTAACCAGTTTGCAGATTCTCAACACGAATATTATAACATATATGATTCATATTAGATGTTCTGTTTCCAAGAATAACATGTTAAACTTTTATGAGTTTCTGATTTTATTCCTAAAGTTTCTACTGTTGATTTTAAAATGAATGTTCTTTCCTTCATGTGGTATGGCAAACAATAGATTTCGAAGCAAAATTCTTCCTCTGTGGAAGAAAAGTACTACTTTTGTCATTTTCTTGTTTACACTCGACAGAAACTTGTGATTTCTACTTTAATTCTGGAGAGCAAATAATGTAATGTTTCCTTCCACAATAAATTCATTGAACTCTGCTTTTAAAATATTAAACTCTATAATTCGATTTAAAACATGAAATCTTGAAAGAAAAAATGATTCTCTTTTTAATTTTGTCATCATACTTTAAATCTTTGATTTGGTGAGATTTTTCGCAAAATATACAATTTATTAACATAATACTATTCATTTCTTTTGCGCCCGTTAAAAAGTTACTTACTGTAGGACTGTTAGTTTCTTCCGCTCCTTTTGAATCTTTCTATTGGTATCATTTTCACTGATATTCGTCTTTGCAAGAGTTTTTCCCTCTTTCTCTGCTGAAAACAAATTCAGCGACTGAGTTAACCTTACATTGCAAGATATATTTTCTTCAATAACTGAAGAATTTCTTAACCATACTCTCAAAATATCTTCTAGAATGCACGACTCCACTAGTGGAAAAAGCATTGCTGTGTGTTTATCGGATATCATGTCAATCGATTCTAGTGATCTGAAATGGGATTCTAATTTATCATATAATTGGGTGATATTTAATTTTAATTTGGAAGCTTTCTTAATCGCTGAAATTAAAATTTCACGTACATAATATTTTACTAATTGATCTTTACACCCAAATCTTGTTCTAAGGCTTTCAATCACCTTTGTATAATTTTTTACATTCTGAGCATAACTATCGACAATTTCTTTTATTTTAGTATTTGGAAATATACATTATATTAGATAAAGGAATTAGTCTTCGAATTTCATTCACTTATCCTCATGTATACGTCTAAACTAACTCCAAAAACGTAACCGGTCTTTAACTTCTCCACCAAATAACATTAATTAAAATTTTAGCAAGTTCAGTTTCAATTTCTCCCTATTTGATAAGTTGAAATTTGATTGTAATTTATTCTCTTGGCGAGAACTACAAATTTTTCAATATATTGATCTATGGACTCATATTCTTCTAAATAACGTTTTTCATTATCGTTTACACTTAATGCAAGTTCTAATATTTTACAATGAAGAGCAACTAAATCTGCATTTATTCGTTCTAAATTAGTTGATTTAATCTTATGATCACTTATTTTTATATTTTCCTCTTCAAACAGAATGCATTAAAATTTTATATGTTTTCGTAAAAGATGCTCTTACTGTAGACCGCTTCTTTACAAGATGATCCATAATGAATTTTTGGCTTAATCCGTAATGCGATGGATTTGGCAATATTAAGATTCGGATTGTATGTTAATGTATTGCCATTGTGATATTCACAATCTTTAAATTATGTAATGATCATGTATGCTGATGGTTATGAATCATGTGAATTTCACCCTTAGCATTATTTTTGAAAACCGTGTGAAACGCGTTACGTATACTGGGATTTTACCGAATTTTCTACACTTCAAAATATTCAATCAAATCTTCTATTACCAGAATACCGAGTCATCAAATCGTTATATACCATAGTAAATATTAACTATATTCTCCATTTATACCCTTTATTCACTATATCATTTAATTTATATAGTTACAACTAATAAGATGCACAAATCTTATAATTCCTTCCATTTCACAATAATAACATAACTGATGTCACTTAAAACTTATTGGTCTGCTCTTTTCACTTGTAGTTAGATGGAAGATAATTTTCTTGCTTTGGTTTAAGTATTGGAATAATTGAAGCAGTTTTCTATTGGCGATGAAAATAGGTGATTTTAAGAATTTCATTGATGAGCATAGTAATTTTGAATAAGATTTTAAGGAAAGCTTTTTTGATCATTATATTGATTATGTCATCAATGCCAGGAGACTTTTGATCTTTAAGCTTTTTAATTACAGCCAGGACCTCTGAGGGAGTGGTGCGTTCTATCTCTTGTGTGTGGGGTCTGGCGAGAAAACTTTTTAGTGTCGCATGTAGATTGTGCGTACTGAATTGTTCTTCAAATGCATTAGCTATTGCTTCAGATTTGTCTTTATCTGTATAGGCTATGTGATTTTGGCCTTGATGGGCTAAAAGTGCTGCACTTTTCTCTTGAACATGCTGGTGGCCTTAAAAATGGAGCGGTCGTGGGTACTTAATGACTTTTAATTCGTCTCTCCATTGTGTGGTGCTGTATTCGCTGATCTTGGCTCTGAATTCATTATTGGCTCTATTATATTCCATTTTATCTTGTTCAGTTTTGCAATTTTGATAAAATCTACGTAGCCTGTTTCTTTTAGTTTTCAAGTCTCGCAGATATCAGAGAAGGAGAGTGGGACTGTGGGAATTCGGCTTCTCTGATTCGCGCTGCGCTCTGAACAGCTCCGCGTTTCGTTTTTGAGTTTTTCTCGCATACTTACTTTGATAAGGGTAAATGGGTTATTTTTTAATATTTGTTTGTATTTAATCCAGTCCGTGTTATGGATAGTGGGTGATTTATCAGAGTGATATCTAGGTTGAACTCGATCATGACTGGATTTAGATCTGAGCTGAATTCTGGGAGAACTGTAATTGTCATGCCGTAATTGATTCCTCTGATGAGAGAAATATCTATTGTGGTATCGGAATTAGCGATAAAATGAGTGGGTGTGTCCGGTGCATAGATTATAAGTTTGGCTTTATCAGTGAAAGTTTTGATAATCTTTCCTATTTTATTGGAGTTTCTGTTATTCCATTCAGCATGTTTGGCGTTCAAATCGCTACAGATTAAGGTGTCATAGTTTGTAGCTAATAAAATTTCAAGATCCATATTAATGTATTGGTATTGAGGTACAGGGCGAATATATGTAGAGGAGAAAGTAATGTGGGGGAGTGTAGGCAGGGTGACAGTCACCAAGGTTGCTTCTACAGTAACTAATTTTTGTGTGTGGTTTCTGTAGTGGGGGAGACTACTCTTAATAAAGTAACTGTACCCCCTCCGATACGAGTTGCATTTGCCGGGTGATCATTTCTATATGATAAATATCCTGAAAGATATATAGTAGTTGAATTTTTAAGAAAAGACTTGTATGAGGATTATATCAGGGTTGTGCTCATTTGCAAAGTCATGGAAATCAGCCATTCTGCTTCTAATTCCGCAGGAATTCCAAGAAAAAATTAGAAATTTCCATTGTGTGGCTGACATTATTGTCTTTTGCTAGCCTCATCTAGAAGATCCATAATTAGGAACATTTTATCCATACGTTCAGGTGTTGCTCTGATTTTTTAAGGCATCTCGGATATTTATGCCTCTGAAGGCTTCACTTATTTTGCGTAAAAGCCTGAATAGATCACTGGAGTCAGATTTTTGTTCATTTGATGCTCCTTCTGAGGAACTAGCTTGGCTATTAATTGTAGGGATTTGAGTTTGGGGTGCCACAATGGCGGGGCATTCCGTTCGACCAGCGACTACATTGGCAAAAGAACGCTCACTACGTACATGATTGGTTTGGGTGGTTCTGGGTTTTAACTTAGAGAACTTCAAGCAGCCCTTGTAACTTACTCCCACCACAACTGCAGCATATGGGCTCTTCTACTTTTTTTTATCTTTTGGACACTCCCTTGTGTTGTGCGTTTCTGCGCATTTTACACAGCGGGGGGCCATGTGACACAACTCACACTAGAGTGGTGAAAACGTTGACAATTATAGCATTGAATGATATTTTTTGCACCTCTATAGCGCTCTATTGTGGAGTTGGAGATGTGGCAAATGTTTTATAGTTTGAAATTGCCGGAAACTTCAGGACTGTTAAACACCTGAACAAGAAAAAAGGTAATGTACAAATTTAAATTACGCAACTGTTTAAAAAATCTGTAATATTATTGAACTATGAGAACGAATTGCCGTTATTCGAGCTGTGACGTCATGTAATGTTAAGTCGACAGGAGCTGCTCAAACTGAAATGTTGGCAACTCGTTTGTAATACAGGCTTTAGAACTTTGAATGCTTTTCCCGTCATCTAGTGTCAAAAATGTGTAAGAAAATTTATGATGTTAGTCTGTTATTAATTATATTAATTATATAATAAGGATAGGAAAAGTGCATCCTTATGTAGTGATTAACTATTTTCAGAATCTATGCAGGAATAAATATCTTGTAAAATGAGATATTTTTCAAACACTCGTATTTTTATTATGGACAAGAATGAATGGAGGAAAAACCGCAGTTATTAGAACTTGTTTTTAACTGTATCATTAGTTATCTGTAACTGTAACCGTTCTTGATTGTTGTACATTTCAGAGTGCTAGTAAAGTTTTCGTGTTTTTCTATAATTATTTAATGAATTCAAGCCATTTTTAATAATTTGCGCTACATTGTTAATTGAATATTACATAATGGCATCTAATACTGATTCTAATGATATACAGTCCGTAACTGTTAAAGCAGAGAACGATTTGCCTTCATCATCTGCTAATGAATCTAATCCATCTTCTCCTACACCAGAATCTGCTGGAACCTTAGGAAGTACTTTAAATGGATTAGCCTCTGACTTCTTTGAAGATTACACATCTACACTTCCAGATCCTATTATCAAGTATTATTTAAATTCTGCTGGATGTGAATCTTCTGATACTAAAGTAATCCGCTTAATAGCTCTCGTTGCTGAAAAGTTCATTGCCGATATCGCGAATGACGCCTTGCAGCATTGCAAAATGAGAGGAGCTGGTCAGAGTAGTAAGAAAGCCACTAAAGACAAAAGATATGTTCTAAGCACAGAAGACCTTACTCCAGCTTTGGCTGATTATGGCATCAATGGAAAGAAACCCCATTACTTTGTATAAATTACTTGTCTCACCAACTTGTAAATGTGTACGGTTATGTAAATATTTCTTTTTTCTACTTCACGGATAACTTATTAGTTATAAATTTAAATATTTACATCTGTTTTCCACGTTTGTTTATTTTATTCATTTTCTCTTAATAGTCTAAACCAAAGAATTACGTACAAGATAAAAGTTCAACCTAGATTTTTCATTGGTTCTCATTGACCAAATTTGTGATAGTGAAGCAATTTTTTTATTACCTTCTCCATGAGTAATGTTGTGATATCATGTACTAATAATTATGTATATTAGAAGTTGTAAGATTTTGTAAATGTTATCTATATTTTATAATCATTATTACTGTTGATCACAATACAATAGTTCTCTTTCCAAACATTTCTAATCTCAGTCTTCATTGATACTCAAAAATCATTTTTATATTCTAAGCCCTGAAAATCAAAATAGTAGCAAAGCTCATGGTGGTATTATATAATTCTTTGTATTGTGCATCTCTTGATTAGTTATTGTTTTTATGAAAACCAAATATTCATTTTTTTAAGAACTTTTGATTTATTTAATTTGGCTTTTATTAAGAACTTATTTTAATTGTGTTGAAAAGGAAGTGCTAATTTAATTATTGACCATCTTTTCTAAATTTAATAGATGAATAGTAAATTATGACTTTTAAATGTTATTTCCTGTTAGACACTGTCATAACATTTTATGTTAGAACTATGCTATCTTGTTAATTTAAAATTAACAGTTTAATGATTTTTTGGCACAAAACCATTTCCTCTTGTGTACATTTGCTTTGGATTCAAACTAGACTGATACCTATCAAATTTTTTTATTTTATATTGAGACGTTTAAAAGCTGTCATTAGCTACATATGGCATAAGTATCACATTTGTGTGTGACACTGTTCACTGTATTAACTTAAAAGTTTTTATAGATGCTCTTACAGGGGGATTTAAATTGTAATTTTTTTTAATAATATAATAAAATAGTTAATATGATTGCTTCTTGAATTTTTGTAACAATATTTCTTCGTAGTTATTTTTTGGTTGTTATATTTGTTATTGTATTGATAAATTGCCAATTAAATAGTCGTATCAAAACAGTTGAAAATAAACGTGAATTTCATGCTGGTTACTTTTTTATAAGTATTGGGGTGTTACTGTGTACTTATACTATCATTACTAAAACTAATGACATATTAGCTCAAATAACATTGAAAATTTCTGAATCTGGAGTAATCAAAATTTAAGTGTGCAAACTTTTATCTTTGTTTCAGTTTTGAAGAAGCACATTTGATTTTCATGATTATTTTCTTATTAAATCATTAAAACTTCCTAATTTATTAGGTATGATTTAATCTGGAAATGAGTTACTTTTATTTGCAGATCTTATATTAATATGCTAATATTAATTATAACAAGAAATAATATCCACTGTAGATTTTGATTATATTTTTGTTTTATTGTTAAAATCAATAAATTGCTCATATCATTAGTATGTTCATTTATCAAATATATATATATACATAGTGAGAAAAAATTTCTCAATACACAAGGAAATATTGTGAAGCTGAAAATTATTTTATTACTTTAAAGTCAGCACTCCATTTCTTTGCAATTTTCTTTAAAATATTAATATTTTATAATTTAAGATGATTTTTTCTAGTATAGTTAATGAAAAACTTATTTAATTGGTAGCAACTAATTAATCTCATTTTTATAAATCTGTATGTTAAGAAGAAATAATATATTGATTTTATAATTAGCATATCAGAAAATTCAACTTTTAATTAAACTATCTGTTTATTTATATTTTTTAGTTTATTTAAAATATTCATATTGAAACTCGTTATATTTTTAAATGTTATTTTAAACTGTTAAAAATTATAATCAAATACTTACAAACTTTAAACAATATGCATATATTTTTAAATTGCTGGCAATAAAACACTGGAAAAATATTCTGCACTGTATTAATTTACTCTAACCTTTTTTATTCATAATTTCTATTTTAATTAAATTGTGATAAAAATCTGCAAATATGTAATATAGAAATGAAATTATTCATTAAGTCTAATAAAAAATTCACTTGATTATATTTTCATTCAGGAGCAAATCTTTAATGAATAGGGTTTTAGGAACTTTCCATTATACCCCTATATGATAATCATTGTAAAGGGAAAGAAAACAATCATAAATCACTGTCATAAATATTTCATTTGCATATATGTTTAAAAAGTTTTAAATTTTTACAGACTACTAAAAATTTCACATTTACATTTTATAAATTAAATAAGTATCTCTTATTTAAACCCAAATGTTTATTTCTGTTGGAAACTGTTTGGCAGTCGCATTGGTGATTGATTGAGTAAGTGTGTATATCTTTTTCAATAAAACAGTATTAAATTTTGCCAAATTTGACTTCTTTTTATTTATTAGCCTTTGTCATAGCTGCCCACTTTACTGAAAGGCTGTTGAATAATTTACTAAAATATTAAGATTAACACAAAATATGTTTAACATAAATCTTTCTCAGAATATATAAGCTAAAGAGTAAAATTATCTTTTTGCGGTATTACTGTTTTAAACAATTTGTTTCAAGCAAAAATGTCTCAAGTAGTGTCTTCTGATTTTTTCCCACAAAATCAGTAGAATTACTATTTCATTTTTTTTTCCTTTTAACTGACAAAAATATCACCAACTAAGCAATCTTTTGCACCTACTAACTTTAGCTTCATTTGACATTTATCTTGTTTACTATTATTTATCACTCTTCAGGCAATTTATGAAAATAAAATTGATTGGAAAATATATTAGATTTAAAATAAAATTTTCAGTTGAATTAAAATACTTTATATTTTTCTCACTTCTCTATAAGAAACAAGTTATTTCTTTAGGATCACATAAAAAGAGGATATAATGAAAAAGAACCAGCTCTTGTTAATATAATGAAATACTATTTAATCAGATATATGTGTATAAATCTATGACTTGGTAGACTTGTATTGCATTTAACATTTACATTAACATACTTTCTTGTAAATATACTTTGAATAATTTTAAAATTGTAATTAAATTAAAATGAAAAGTTCTAATGATGAAGTACACATCTGTTTTGACATCAAATTTTTTAATCCCTTCAGGAAGAGTCACATTACAAATAAGAAATGAACATGAAATATGTAATTTCTGTTAATTAAATATAATTAAAAAGGCACTTGTGTTTGCTAGCAGCTATAAAAAAATCTTAACTTTAAAAAATGAATTTCATATTCTTAAATAATTTTAAAAAATTAATACTGATGCTAGAATAAATTTATCTCACACATTTTGAGATTTCGGAATGAGATAACTTTATTTACAAATACATTATATTAACTATCATTTAGAATAACACCAGTTGCAGTTTTTATAAAATGAAACAAAACTAGATTGTTTTTCCACTAAGAAGTCCATTCAAATTGGCATTACTATGAGATAATTGCATGGTTAACCGCTTTTTGAACTCTATTCAGTTGCTTCAAAGTAGACTTAGAAATGTTATTCTAAACTAAATCTTTTAGGAAAAAAAAATTAAGTAGTCTATTAAACAGGAGGTGTCTGTTGTACACAAAAATGTGTGTTTATTCTCTGAAGTAATTGTAGTGCCATCTTACGTGATCAGACACATCAAAAATCGTCATTTCATCGAATACCTGATTACCTTTCTTTTCATGTTTTAAATATTGCTGGGAAGTGCTATTGTTTTACGTTGGATGTGCAGTGAATTAATGTATTTAAATCTTGAAACTTGCCAATTGTTGGCCTGATCAAGAAATACACAATGATAAAAAAAGATGCAAAATAGTTAAGTATTTCTTTTATATTCTATATTATGATAAACACGTTTTTAGAAATGATCATTCCCACCAACAAGCCATTGTTTTTTTGTATTGATTAAAATAATATTTTCATCATTATTGCAGTATTAGACTATGGCTTCCCTGTATTTTAAAATTTGCTTATAAAATGTAAATTTCAGAATTATATTAACTGTAATTAATCTTAATTGAATTTTTTAATTAAATATTAACTGATTTTTCTAAAATGATTAAAATATTTTATTCAATTTAGTAATTTGTGAAAACAAAAATTTTCAGCAAGTATTTGTAAACAAATTTAGTGTTTGAAATTGTTTCAACAGAATATTTAAATTTATATAAGTTATTTGAATATAAAAAAAAGCTTAAAAAATCTTTTAGTATTATAGAAAAAAGATTGTAAACACTGATATTTTTTGCATAAATTCATGATTAAAACTAATTTCATTAGAGTGATGTTAATTGTATAGAAAAAAAAAAGTTGTTGAATTTGGTAAACAAAATAATTAAGATATTGTCAAAAAAAGCAGTAAAAGATCTTGGCGATTTTAATAGATTAAATGAATCTCTTACTAAATTTAAATTTCTGACATATTCTGGAGTAGTGTAATTCATTGTGGAGTTTAATTCATAATAAAAGTTCAGTCTTATAAAGTAAAAATCTTAATTTCTTGGTTACAATATTCTGTTATTTTTACATGATTGAAACAAGTGATACTTGGTAAAAAGGCAGATAAATAAGCATTTAACTGTATTTAATGGTTTAGTGATAGCATTTCACATTCTCAAGGAACATTTTCGATCCTCAGGTTGGGCAAGGTCAACTCAACCTTTCATCCCTTCAATGGGTCAATAAACTGAATACCAAGCATGCTTGGGGACTAAATACTGGACACATATGCTTCGCACCTCAAGGCCTCTCAGTATAGAAAACGGGTGGGCACTGTTGACCTTGGCCCTCATGGGCTGTCATGCCCCAGAGTTTAGTTTTTAACTGTACTCAAACTATTAATGAGTGTGATGAGCATTTACTTCATATCTAGGATCTCAACTTCCACAAGCCACTCCTTAGTTTGTTGTCCTTTAATAATTTATTAATGTGCATATTATCATTTAACTGTAATCTTTATCTCCTTTACAGTATAATCCTATGACTATTTTATTTTAGTTGTTATGCCACCATAAAATATTACCAATTTATAAAATACTGAATATTAATAAATGCATAATAGATAGGCCAGAAAGTAATGTTGCTTTCTTACATTTAATTCAAACAAATTTTTAATCAATAATATAATCACTCATTATTAACTAGTATCAGAGATATCAAAATTTTTTTCGTTTGCAAATATCTAATGTGCATAGATAAACATCTCAAGAATGTATTTGGTCGATACTGTTGTGTTACTACCTTTGAGAAACTTTGAAAGCATACAGTGCTAGAAATATGCTCTTCTAATATTTGCCTGTCCATTTTATCTCAAATTGAAGAGAAAAAAAATAAGGTTTGATAATCAAGTATTGACATGAATAGAAACAATATTTATCAAATCGTTGCTACCAACTCTACTGATTTTATCGGGAAACTCCTGATTTTTCATCATTTTTCCTGATAATTTATAAAAATCTATTAATTTCTGCCAATTTCAGTGAAAAACTTAAAAAGAGCTGAAATTTTGTCTGAAAAAAGTCTATTGAGTTTTAGCTGCTTATGCAGTCTGAAAATAGCTTAAATATATTCAAAATGAGAAAATATGGTTTGAACAGCAGTTCACCAATTCATTTCTAAAAAAATGTTAAATCAGCCATATATATGAAAAACATGAATTGTCATGAGTTGTTTGAATTTGAAATGTATTATTTTTAAGGACGAAGTATTTGATGATTTCTATATTCTTTGAAGTATTTGTCAGTGAATTAAATTTATTTAGTAACATATTTTGTTTTTATGTAATTTTATGAGTTTAATATTTATAAATAGCATTAATGTGGTAAAAGGTGCACTATAAAATAAATATAGGGATAAAATGTTGATTTTTATTTTTTACATCATATATATATTCTTTTGTTTCTCATAGTTCCTTTTATGAGGTTGATGAATATTTTATTAAAATGTTGAGATTAACATAAAATATGGATATGTTCTTAGCATGCATAATCTAAAGAGTAAAACTGTCTTTTTGTGGTACTACTGTTTTAAATATTCGGTTTCAAGCAAAATTCTCACTAGTAGTGTTTCCCGATTTTTCCCTTAAAAGCAGTAGAATCTACTGGTTTTTTCATTACAAAGTTGGCAGGTATGTCAATCCTCGTAATATATACATTTTTTATTTCCAATGGCGGGACAAATACAAGGAATAAAACAATGAAAAATCATAAAATAGGCATAGAAACAGGACATGTGAATACAGTACATAAACATAAATGAGTTGACCGGAATCATTGCCCCAAAAGTTTCCATGGTGCTCCACGAGAAGGTGGGTCTACTTTGCACCCCTCCTTCTAATATGTTAATTGATTAATTTTGCTGTGTAGTTGAATCTATATGCTCACTTGGACATAGGTGTGTTGAGGTTTGAAATCAACCTTAAACTGTCAGTCCTGATCAAATTAGTCCCCACTTGGAAAAAATGACTACTGTGCAACAAATCAAAGGCTGCAAGTTGCAATATCCCTGGATATATTATCCAGGGATATTCCAACTTGCAGTTGCTAAAGGTGTGAACTCACATGCAGAAATTCCAGCTGTGACAACTATCCAGTTGAAAACTACTGAATAAGAAAATTAAAAAATATAAGTAGAGCTTGTGAAATTAGAAAAAATTATATATAAATGTGATATCATATATGAAGTTTATCCTTTTTACAAGTGGTAATATATGATGGTTTTTGTAGAATTCTTTATAAATACTAAAATAATCCAAATAAAAAAAAATCACTCAAACTTTGATTAAATTTCTTTCAGAGGAAATTAAATGTTACATGTTTCAGGGGTTTTAATAGGAATATTTCTTATTTATTTTATAGCCTCAAATTGTAACATTCATGTATTATGGGATTTCTCTCCCCCACCCCCCTCACACACACACAAACATTTGAGTTATAATATATGAATGGGGAATTTTTTATTTTTTTTTTTTCACTTTATATAAATATGCCATTCATGTAATTAATTTTTCACGCTACTTGGATCAATATAATTTTGAGCTTATTTAAAAATTTACAACTATAAAAATAATGTTATTATGTCAATTTTTGCATATGCTAATATTTTAGAAATAAGGAAAAGTTATGAGTAATTTATGAGTCCCATGTTTTACCTTTTTCTTGAAATTTTAAGAATCTATTAATTATTTTTGTATCCTTAGGTTTTATTGTATAACTAAGTGCAGAGAACAGTATCAAATTTATTAACATTGTGTATGCATTTTATTTCATTGAGTTCTGAACAATTAAGCAATAGCAGTATTTATGAAGTGCAATACTGCATTTCATAAATGTTGTACTAAATTTTTTGTACTATTATATAAATATTAGTACAACAAATTTAATTTACTGATAATTATATAATAACTAAATTTGTTGCTACATTAAAGTTATCAATAATATAATAGTTGTCTTATTGTTATATTAAAGGTATGTTACTGCTAGTACCTTTTTGTATATACTGATAATATTTATACATTGTTTTTTAATATACTTGTGTGAAATTGCATACCAATATCTAAATGCTATTGCATTAAGAAACAGATGTGATGCAACACTCCGAGCTTTGTTATAAATTAAAATGTTTGTCATATTTATGTTTTGACATATAATTAGTTTAGACTTCTATAATATTTCTATACATTTTTAAGAGAAAAAATCATGTTTTAATTTCTAATTAAATATTAGTTATGAATTATAGATGACTTAGCATTCTAATCTTATTTTATTAAGAGAAACTATTATTTAAAATTATTAATTTGAAAGTGTAATTCTTTACATGGAAAATTTCTTACTGTACATATTATAATTATATAGTATAAGATTTTTAGGAATATTTATACAAATCACATAAAATTACTTGGTACTTTTAGTTTTGATACTACAATAAATTTAAGTTTTACAGTTTTTCTCTTAACATCATGTAGTGGACAGATTAATAATGAATTTTTTTCATTATTAATCTGTCCACTACATGATGTTCATGACTTTTTAATATGTACTGTATGTTATTGCATTCAGATAGGACTTTTCACAGGTAATGTATGAAGTTAAGTATATAGTTAAATACAGAATGAAACATTAATGAAGTGATTAAAGGGTATTAGTTTATTTCATATTTTCTGTAGATAAAATTAAAAATCAATACATTTTAATCAAAAAGATATGTAACCCATGCATTTACATGTAAGATACTCTTTTCTATAAAAATTTGTTTTAAATATAATTTTTTTTTCTTCTTTTAACACTCTATGCTTTATTAAGTTCAAATAAAAATTTCCTTTTGTTTTATATACTTATAAAGAAAATGTAGACATTAAGTAATATTTATAAATTGATTTTTTATGAAAACAACAAAAAATTTAATTCAATATATCAGACAGAAATTTAACAAAAAAATATAATTTTTAAAAAAACAATATTGTTTTCCACTTTATTTTTTTTCCCAGGTTGTACACAGCAATGCATTTTGAATTTAATATATTTCTGTTATTTTTATACCATAAAATTTTAAAATTATCATAATTCATATCTATATAAAAAGAGACTGCAAAAAATAGTTTTAGAATACTATTTTTTCAAAAAATAGTAATAATAATAATGAATAAATAAAAAGAATTATACCAAAATGTTATTTACATCTACTGAAATATTTCTTCCTATGTATTTCAAAGTCAATTTTCCTTATATTTTTAATAGAAAAAATTTCAGTAAAAGTTAACTTAATGTTAAATCTTTACAAAAATCATTAAAATAACTTTTGAATATTCAATATTACCTTTTTATTAAATTATTTATTAAAAATTAATTAAATTATTTATTAATGGTGATAAAATAAATAAAAATATTTATCTTCTAAAAAAATTAACATTTTTATAAAATTTTAGAAAGTTTTTTAATTTTGTGAAATTGTGTAAATCGAAGATATCAGTGGGATTCAAAAGATAGAAATTATTTTGACAAATACAAAAATGCTCTATTCTAGATAATTTGTTTTACAAAACATTACAAAAATCTGAGGTGGGCTGTAATTTGTATTAATACTAAATTTTTTGTGAAAAAGAAATAAATTGAAATTCAAAATCTTATTTTTTTATATATTTAAATTAATTTAGATAAAATACACAAAACATTTTATTTATTTAATATTACTGAAAATATTCATTCTTGTGTTCAATAAATATAACTGAAACAATAATTTTGCTACATATTGTATGTTGCTTAGATTATTTAGATGTTATAGATTTTTAATAAAATTTTATTTCAATAGTAAATTTTGAAATTTAAAAAAAGATTGGAATTAATTGATTAAGTGATATTTCATGTTAATATATTGATGAGTTAAATTAAGTTTAAATATAACTACTAGATATATATTTGGTTACATAGCTAAAAATATGGCACGTATGATGTACATAAAGTTTTATTGATTTAACTGAACAATGGCATAGTTTCTAATCTGTGAATTCGCCATCTAAATTTCACCAGTGATTTCGCCATTTATTTGCGCCAGGCCTAAAGACTATAGTTTATCGCCAAAATGTTTGCCAAATCAAGGGGTACCTGCACTGAAAATTTACAATATTTAAGTTTGTTATCTAAAAATCGAAAACTTTAGAGTAAAAAATGCTTACAAAAAATTATTTAATAAGTAACATTGTAAGGAGAGAAAAAGAAAGAATTGATTTTTTTTTTTTTTTTTTTTTTTTTTTTTTTTTAACACTTCGATAACATATTTGTACCTGTACGAATAATTTGTCAAAAATTCAAATTTTAACTATGAATACATATTATAAAAAATGAAAACTAGATACTGGGTAAAAATTCTAAATTTACCGAACTTCTGAAAAATACTTTTCTAAAAAATTAAATATTACTAACATTTGCTTTACATTTAATCAAAATGTACTAAAAATTTGCATTTCAAAGTTGAATTAAATTTCTTCAAAAGAAATTTTTCTTTTTATAAAGCTTATTTCAACATTGAAATATTCAACAGCTGATGAGAAAAAAACATATAAATTAAAAAATTAATTTAACTCTCTAGAAAAGTTCATTTTATTTATTTTTAGTCTTTCATAATAAATGAATTAAGAATGCTTAAGATTTTCAAGCAGAATGTCAAATCACAAGTTTGTCACTCAGCTAGCTCTAGAATGATAGCAAAGCTATTTATTTTTAAAATTTGGATTGTTGAAAAGATTAGATCTATGTTAATTGAATTTATCTAGTGGCCTTTTTCTGATAAATGAAATGTTGGCATTTATTATTTTAACGTATTAACTATAGCATTGTGTTTTGGTAATTAGTCTATCAACGTATTATTTAAAAAATAAGCTATACTTTTTATGTGGCACTAAATGTTTAGCTCTTTTGGTTTATTTTTAAATATTTTAAACTATTAAACATTTAAATTTGATTGAATGGAAATAGGATACTTTATTTAGAAATGAAAAAATTGTATGATCGGTCCAATGTTGTTGTCGTGTGCCAGCTAGGCTGGCAACATGGAGTGCTCTGCTCCTCTTTTCCAACTACCACATTTTAGTGTGGAGTCCGATTTCTTCAGTACACACATGCCATAGGTATCCATTTATAGGGTAGGCAACCATTCACACCTCATTCATACAAAGAAAGGACAAAGGTTGGATAGAGAGAGAAATTACATCCATGCCCGAACCATGATTCGAACCCAGGAGCTTCTTATCCGCAGTCAGGCACGCTGATCACTAGATAAGTTAGGCGGCTATCGGTCCAATAATTGAAATCATTCAGTTGGGAAAGTGAAGGATAATTTGACTTGAAACTATACAAACTGACATAATAAATCTAAGTAACCAGATTTGCAAAAAAATAAATAAAATTTATAAAACAGTTCCAGAAATATCTTGGGGCTCTTGACACCTTATGGAAATCTTAAAAAACTTACTAAATTGATTTACTTTTTGAAAACATACAGGAAATTGATTTAACTTCCTGGAAAAAAAACTTTTTACTCTCCTCTTATACTTAATTAAATTTTCAGATTTTAAAAGTAAATTTTGAATTTTTGCTGTTTATAAATTAAATTTTTTTCTTCTCATTTATTTTTAATAATTTCAATTTTAAATAAAGATAGTTTTCAAGAATTTATAGGATGGCACCTCATGAAACGATAAAGGAGATAGCAGTTTTTAAGTCAGATATATGATTCTGTCTCAGTCGAAACCACCGAAATAGCTGTATTATAGGGATTGCTATTTCAACACACACACGATATTGTAGTTAATTATATATGACGTAGATAAAGCGTTATCTGAGTGCGTGTGATGTCATAGAATTTTAAATCAGTGATAATTTACTTATATTCATTTTCCGATTGTTTCCATTGCTTAGCATTTATTTTTTATTTATTACGAGCATTTGAATTTCTGGAAATAAGATCGATAATAAATTATTAACAACTTAATTCATGTCCACGTTATGAAATATACTACATTCTGCAGCACGACAGCCCATGTAACCCAAGGTCTACACTGCCGATCTCAGTTTTCCTGACTGAGAGTCCCGTGACGTGAATTATATATCCCGATTAGATGGTCAGTCTAACGCGAAAACTCCAATGTTTAGTTCCCAAGCAAGCTTGATACTCAGTTTATCGCCTCACTGAAGGAATGAAAGACTTAGTCGACCTTGCCCAGCCTGAGCACCTGACCTGTGCCCTGGGAGCGGGAAACGCTACCACTTGGCCACCGAGCTTCACTTTATGAAATATGATCAAAATATTTCTTTTCTACTTTGGAAATATTAATTCACCTTTATGAGAAATCTCTGTGAACTGCTTCTACTACTATAATATAAGTAAACATGAAGTGTTATTACAGTTGTTTATTTTGAATACAACTAAGTATCATCCTTTAAAAAAACTTGAAAAGGGATTATTAAAAAAAATTTTTTTTATTTCCAATGGCAGATTATAGACAGTTACAGCAAAATAAATAAAAAATAGAGCAATAACACAGAAAGATACTGTGCAACAGAGTCTTAATCTAACATGTTTCTAGCTTCCCCATAGCGCTCAGTTAGAGACGTCTTACGAAGTACAGGGCATCGAGGAAGATGCACTGCGTCCATGACCTCACCAATGTTGTAAAGAGTGCAAACCGGAGAAGGAGCGATACCAAATCTATACAGATGTTTCCGCAGACTCGTGCTTGATGGCAAGGCGGAATTCAGCCATCGCTCTATATCTTGGGCTATTGCGCAGATTTAGGATGGCATTCTTCCAAGATTAAAGAGAAATGCGGTTAGTAAGCTCCTCATGAGTTATGGACTTAAGAGTTCTTTTGACAAGATGTTTAATAGAACAGAAGAGCATAGCGGGTGTGGGAGTCTGCGTAATTAAAGCGCCCTTCTCTGCATTTTCATTACCTGTGACTCCGCAATGGGTAGGGATCCACGGTCTTCTCCAGGGATGCCAGGTTCTCAAGATGTTGGTGGCAGTTCAAAATGTGCTGTGTTAAAGGATTATTAGAGGATACAATGGCCAGCCGAGCAGCTCTTGGATCACAGATGACAACAGCTTTTGTAAATTTATCTATGTGGCAATGTAGCTGATATAGAGCCAAGCGAATTGCCGCGATCTCTCCGTCAAAGGCAGAGCCCCGTCCCACCAGGGCATAAAAGGCAAAGGCTTCGGAGAAAACTCCGGAACCAGCATTTGGTCCGTTTGATAAGAGGGATCCATCGGTAAAGATTCGGAGCCACTCTGGCTCAGGATAGTATCTACTCAACACCTCGTAAGCCAGGACTTTCACAATAGTAGGATCCATATTACTTTTTTGACACATATCAAGATTAAAACAAAATTGTTTCAAATTTATTGGATTTTGAGGTAGTACAAGATATTCAGGTTCATAATTTAAGTCAAGAGCATTTTTAGGTGTAAAACTCCCTGAAGAAAGCCTTTCTGAGTCTTTAAATTCCTATTCAGATCTCGGCTGGCCTCGTTCTAAAGTGATGGATTATTGAAAATAAATTACATTATATGTGTGAGTGAGAGAGAGAGTAAAAAATACAGCTGTAACAACACACATATGAAAAAGCTCAAAGAGTTTTCCAAACACAAACGTGTATGAAAATTTCCTAAATATAGAAAAAAGTGCCATGTATACTTTTCTCACGCATCTATTTTAACCTCGTATCCTTTTATTATATTTTCATGCTTTTACAGAAAAAGAGGCACTCTAAAATGTTCTATTTACTTTCTGATATTTCTATCATAAGAGCGTTTTATATCACCAATTGTTGTTGAATAGATATTTATCTGCGTATAACATACAGCTATAGCTATAGGGCATATATACAGGCTAAACGAAACGTGAATACCAGAAAACATTTAACTAAAATATTTTCATTTGCTATATTATAAGAGAAAAAACTGAAATATTTATGTTTCACTTTTAATAGTTTTTTCACACCAGGAATATAAACACTTATTTTATTCACATTATTCTGATTTGTTAAGGTTAAAAATTAATTATTCTTATAAACTTACTAAGTTATATTTCTTACTTATATCTATATTTTTGAATCTATAATATGATTCACAAATTGTCATACAATATACGATTCTTATTGTTTAAAAATGATTAAAGAGCAATATAAACATGAATAAATAGCAAAGTTTCTTCAATTAATTATATTTATGTCAATATTAATATGTGTGAATATTCAATTATTTATAATATCAATTGAATATTGTGAATTAAATAAATAAAATTGTTTATAATTTTAACATAGAAGTAATAAATATTTAAAGAGAATATTCAATAGTCAGAAAATTAGGATGCTCTGTATAGTATTCATTATAAATTGTATAATACCTGTAATAGTGTTTTGAAAAGTTTCGGAAAAACGTTATCAACAAATTTCTTTAATTATTTGATTTTGTCTCTCTCTGTGTGTTTATTAAAGTATACACTTTCTTTAAAGTCCCAAACGCATTTTTATCTGTATAAATTAAATAAATTTAGAGAACAATATAAGAGTGTAAAAATTTAAATTACAAATAACTAATTTTTAAAAGCCATTAAAAAAATTTATAATTCTTCTTCAAATAACTTATAAACTTCTTCCAATTATGTAATTTCATGAACTACCCTTTTTATTTAAAATCAAATTTTCAGCACGAGGCAGAAGAATTAAAAATTTTGTACCAAAAGCGATTTCCAATCTCCTCGAAATCCAAAATAGCAATCCACCCATTTTCTGATGAAACTACTACATTAATGACGTCATTTTATCGGGTATGATCATCACCCTCTATAGCTAAGAAAAACAGAACACTCTCTTGTGACGTCATCAGGCGGTGGCTGGAAATTAACTGCGTTCGTTCACGAATAAAATATTCCGAAGGAACTGATTTTATGTTCTTTGAAAGTCCCTAGCAATCAATTTTATACTTTTAAATTAATTCTAATATTATTTCCACAAAGAATATTAAAAAATTAATAGCACAGCTATATGAAAAAATTTATTTAGGTATAACCTGTAACAATTGTAAATATAACATTCAATTGTGAATAACAAACTATCCATATTAAGATCAAGTCTATGAAATTTTATTCAGCACTGGCATTTATATTTTCGTTGGTGTACTTTTAAAGGAAACACGTCTCTGTGTTGATTATTAATATACCAAGTGTGTGTGTGTTTGCACAATTGGTATATTAATATATGTGTGTGTTTGCTTTAAAAAAAACTTGGGTGCTATGTTTTATTCTAAAATAGTTATTAGCTACATAATTTATTATGAATTAAAAATATTTCTTAAAAATCTTAAATGCAAACACATGATTAATTTATTAACAAAATATACTTCATATGTATGATAGATCTACAGCATTTAACGAGTGATACTATTTTGTATAATTGAAGTGGAAAAGAAAAATAACAAAGTAGAAAATAATTTATTATAATCATACTTTTTTTTATATTTCTTCTATAAACAATACAGAAATTTAATTTGAAAAACAAACATAATCATTATTTTGCATATTAGAACGCAAGTGCATTATTAATCTGTATTAGAACAAAGTTAAATTATATACTTAATTATTACATTTTTATTCAATTTATTTTGATGCATTCCTAACAATGGATAAAAATTCATTATTTGAATATATTTAAACTTATTTTCTCAAAATTACTTTCGTTTTAAAAGGAAATATATTGGATACAATTTCTGATAAAAATTACATAAAAACAAAAAATTTTTTTTCAGAATTAGTAAAAGTTTGAATTTTTATTTTTTTTTTAGATTAAGTATTAATCACTACAAAGTCATGTTTTTTTTTTTCACAATATTTTTTAAGAAATATATTTATACCTGATTTGACTATGAAAAATTTTACTTCTTCAGCAACATGTCCATTTTCCCATTTTTCAAAAGGTAGATAAATTTCAGATTCATTCAGAATCTTAATTACTAAAAATGTTTATGCTCTGTGATTAGAAAAAAATGACAGGTAATATAACCTTTTAAAAAGAAATGTGTTCCTTAACAAAACATCTCTCTGCATTTTATTTACAGTATTATCTGAAAAACAAGATGAAATATCATCAATTAAATCATGCAAATCTGTTTCATAATGCTCACAATTTTCATTTAATTTAATTTGCTTAATATTTTGTAGTATATTACTAATATCGATAACATTATTAAAACAATACTTCTCACCTTTTTACTAGAACATTTTTAATGAAACTCTTTATAATCACATTTTCATCAATAACAATAGAAGTAAGCAAATTTGTATGTGGATTACAGACAATATTTAAAAATAAAAAATTGCTTTTTCTTTTAACTACAGCCCAAAAATCCGGAATATTTATATTTTTCAAGCATTTTCCCATTTCATCTAAATTTGCAAAATAGTATTTTTGCTTGTATTCCACAAGTAGTTCTTTTTACTTTGAACAATTTCTTTACACAGTTGAGTATTTACACATCTTTACGGTTTAATTGAAGGATCCCTTTTGATGGAATATTTATTTGTTAAATATTTTTGGCGTCCATTAAAGATACAAAGTACAGCATTAGGATGTAATTTCGGATATTGTACGATAACGACTATTCTATTACCATTTATCTCATCGAAAGCTTCACTAGTTCTTAAAATATCACTTGGTTTGAAATGCAGTTTACACACCTGAAGTAAAATTTGAGGATTGACAAAGCTGATATACGTGCAACAAAGAAATCTCAGTTTTTCTTTGCTAATAATGGGTTTTTTATTTGATATAATCATTAGGATGCATTCTGAAATTAATTTAGAAATAGCTTAGTGTTTATCTATTATTATAGTTCTCTTTTTACTCAAATATTTTATTATTATTAATAAATCGAAAAATAAATTATTTTATTTTTCTATTAAAATTTGAATTATATGATTTTACGCTTAATAAATTTTAAAAAAATTCCATAGGAATTCAGTTTTAATTTCATATGAAATTTCTTATAACTAATGTTATAAAAAAAGCTCAAAAATAAAATAACAAGATAAAAATTATGCAAATGAAATTAATTTACTTTCCCTGGAATGTTTGGTTACTTACATATTTTCTCTCGAATAGCACACATCCATTAGCATTTTAAATCTAGTTCACGTGGGAATCGAGCTGTTACGCAGCATTTAAAAGGCATGTTTTTTATTATTATACAGGATGAACATATAATAAAATATTTTGAAATTCAATTAAAGAAATTGGACAAAACTTTTCAGAAGACTATTACACTTAATATTAAGTTTATACTAATTGCTAAATAAAGTGTTAAAAAAAATCTGAAAATCCTATTTTTCATGTATTTTAATACATGCACTGTAATTTTGAGTAATTTCAATGCTTGATTATCATTTTAAGGAATGATATATTTTGGTGTAAAATGTATGTATTATGAAACTTGACATGTTGTGTATAATATTTGCTGATTAAATGTCTTACAAATTATGAATTTTATTTAAAATGTTTTAGAAACTACAAATGATTAAAAAATATATTGTTTCTATGGCTAAGGGGCTTATGTGTAGCTACGTTGAAATAAAATTATTTATATATTATGTAAATAATATATTTTATGAAATGCCATTACTATAAATAGCTTAAAATATATTTATACTAACTTTTAATATGTAAAATGCTAAAATTAAATTGTGATACTTATAATCTAATTAGATTTGTATTTGAAAATGTGTGCTTTAATGTACAAAACAAATTGATGTTCTAAGAGAAACAATAAATAACTAAATACAGAGAATAATAATATACAAGGAAAATTACTAAATAAAACGTTAAAAATTTAAGGTTTTTTTTTTCCTCTTGTAAAATACAGCAAATATAATAGTTAACAATGTAAATGGACTAGAAATATTTGTAAAAACTGCAAACGAAATAAAAATATAAGAATTTTTCATTGATTTAAACATATATAATGGTTGGTTGGTTGGTTTTTTGTTTTTTATGGCGCAAGGTCCAGATAAGGACAAGCTGCGCCATTAAACATATATAAAGTCAGATTACAATGTTTCACCTTATGTCAGAGATAATCCCATACGTGGAGAGCGCCAACGATCCCATATGAGAAGCCACTGTCTACAGTTTCTCGATTGGTTTGCGGTCACCCTAAATTGTTTTCTTCCGGCTGATAAGTTCCGTCTGGGGCAACCAATAGGAGAATCAAAATAGTCCTCTGCTCCCAATCTTCAAATCAATATATAATAAGACATCAAATTATTCAGTATCATTCAAACATCTCCGGAAATATGAAGATCAAATATCAGGATCGATTTAAAGGAGATTGATGAAATCTAGGATACTAGTGCTATAAAATAGAGAGAAGTGAGAGTAATATTCCTTTGACTTCAGTATGTGAATAGAAACTGGAAGAATCATCAAGCCATGCTTTGAGAAAGTACAATACTCGGGGAATGGTCAGAATTAAAAACCTGCCAATCAACACAATTTTTAAAGCTTAACAAAACATTCTATTATAATTTTAAAATTATATATTTTATGAAATTGGTTCTTTTTGACTAGCAAATATAAAGAGTTTTCACTTTGTAATTCTTGTGGGGAAAATGGAGACTGATTCCAAGATTTTATTAGTACTTAAAATTGCACAATATGGACAAAAGAGAATTTGTTTTCAATGAAACTATTATCTTCTACTTTATAAAAAGTCATTGTATGATAAAGCCATATGTCAGTATTTGTTTTTAGCCCTTTCTTCTTCGCAAAGATGCATTTTAGTACTTTTTGCAACAGTAAGGTACATTTTGATTTTACTCAGTAAAATTACCCTGATTTAGATTATAAACATTTAGGCAATTCCCCTTTTATACAAGGTAATTCTTCTGACTATATTGATGTAACAATGTAGTCTGAGTAAAAACTCATTCACTTATAAATAACAGTAAAATTGCTTCTGAATCTCAATTGTGAAAATGCCAGAGTTATCATTTACAATTTCCCTATAATTTGATTATCATTATTATTTAACTTGAAGTTTCGAAACTTGGCGTAACAAGGTGGATGTGGCTTGCATCGGGTGCCAGGGCCTTAAAAGAATAACAAAAGAAGTTGGTTTTGTTTCAATGTGTTATACAAAATAACATGGTAAATAGTTTCCACTAATTTTTGTAGGCATTTACTGATTGCTGCTGAACTTAATTACTATACTATTATTGTAGAATGACGATGCATAGGATAATGTGTTATTTATTGTTTTGAATTCCCTGATTTTTGCCAAACTAATAGATCCTTTTTCACTTTTGTCTAAATTATCATATGTTCTCGAATGTTCCATACAACAAAATGATGTTTACAACATAAGTATTAAAACATTATAGTCTGATAGAAAACATTTTATAACGTTGACATTGATGAAGTAAAACACTCTACACGTTAACACTAATTAACATTCTCATGTACACGTAGATTTCAGCTTATATTCAACATAACCCTTAACCTAGCGGTTATCTTGTGAATGAAGATAAAATTATAAAACAGAACCACCAAACTCTGAATATTTAAAGTGTTCTTGACAAAGTTAAACATATTTAAACGTAAACAATTTGTATAATGTATCGCAATTTTTAAAAAAAAAAAAAAAAAAAAAATGAGGAAATAGCTTCCTATTTTTTATGCAATTTACCAAATATTTTATAGCCCAATTCTTTTTTGCATATAAGATATTTTTTAATGTTAATTGAATTATATATAATTTATTTTTTACTTGAGACAAATTATGTTCTAATAAAATATTGTGAAATCAGTATAGAACCCTTTTAAATGAGATTTTTTATTATTTAAAAATTAAAACTGTAAAATATTTTTAAAGGCCGGGAATATTGGGCATTAGGCTAATTTTTTCATAAGTTTTTTTATACTACAAGAGACATTTTTCTTGATTTTTATTTATTTTTATGAATAAAAAAGTTCAAAACTCAAGTTTCTGACTTGCTAAAACCACTCCTAAATAGTAAATTTTATAAAAACTGAATTATATTATCGATAGAATTGCAATGATTATATATATATATATATATATATATATATATATATATATATATATATATATATATATATATATATATATAAAGCTTATAATTAAAAAATAAATACAAACATTTTAACTTAAATATCCTGGATGAGAGTACAGAAACTAGCGTTCTCAGTAATAAATATGAAACGTGGAAGACTTACAAAATACTTCCTTCCGAATAAAATGAATGCATGTGTATACCGTATTTTATTTCACATTTCTTGACAAACAACTTTTGTTACTGTTATAAAGTTATAATTTACCTGCTGCAAAAATCTAACTAATCCAAAAGCTAAAGAATGATTTTAACTAATTAATGTTCTAGAAATTTTTCATATGTTCATAATTTAAAAATATTAAAAAAAAATAAATAAGCGGTATTTATAGTATAGGATTGAAGTTAAGCTAAATTAGCTATAAGGCACAGGAATCACTTTCTTGAATTAATAGTTTTCGCCTTCCTGACTGAGGTAAGATATATATATATATATATATATATATATTATATATATATATATATATATATATATATATAAGTTCTAGAAAATATATATATTTATTTTCTTTGTATCACACACATTTACATTTTCAGTTTTCAAGCATTGCTGTTATAGATCACACAAGTTTTCTTTTTTTTTTATATATACTTATATTTATTACTTATTTTAAACTTTTAATTCGAGAAAATGTAATGTTCTATTTTTTATTCACACAATGTATGCTTAGAATTTTCTTAATAAGTATTTTTTTTCTCATTAATATACAATCATTATGAATTGATGGGCATTTATGATTTTAAATTTCAAATAAAGTGTTTCATTCCTTAAAATTATTAATTCAAAATTTAATTATTTAATGCTAACGAATTCTTTATAACTACTTTTAACTGTTATCTGATTCATAAATTTGATTACATTTGAATTTCATGTTGAAAAATTCATTTCAATACAAAATTCAAAGGTAATTAAATTATGAATCAAATAAAAGTTAAAAGTAGTTCAACGTTTCTCAAAGTTGAAAGTTGTCAAAGCTATAATATGTTAGGTAAATAGGTTGTCTGTGTGAGATCAGCCTTTTAATTAGCATATTATAGGAAGTATAATGTTATTTATTGAGACCCCTATTCTATATTTCCCCACATAAATTGTTATTTATTAGTACTTATGCAAATGGAATATCGGCTCATTCTCAACTTCATGATTCCTTTTATATTCTTATTAATAAATGCTCTTATTTTTGTTGAATAGGAGCTATATAGTAATTTATAGCCCTGATAATTAAAAAAAACCATCCAGATATAATGAAGTTCTGTACCATGAATCGTTTTTAAATTCAATAAAGTGCGTCCCAAAAGTTTATGGACTGCTGTGTTTTTTTAATTTTATAGTAGGAAACGTTTTGCAAGAATTTTTTTTAATTTTTAATTATCAAAAAAACCAATACAATACTAATACTGTATACAAATAAAATAAAAACATCACACATTTCGTGAAAAATTAAAAGTTCGATTTTGGTGTCCCAAAAGTTTATAGACAAGTCGATTTTTTTCATTTAATTTTGCACTGTTGTTCAAATTTTTAAACCGTTCTTCTTTATCACTTGAAAAACTCGATCAGGCATGCTTAAAACAAGAGTTTGGAGAATTTCGGGCTTCAAATTAAACCAACTTTGTTCGATTTGCATCTTCAGATCTTGAACTGTTGCAAATTGGCGCCCATTTGCGTAAACGTCCCTTGAAAGTATTCCCCAGAGGTTCTCCATGGGGTTCAGGTCAGGACTTAAAGCTGGCCACTCCATAACTTTAACATTGTGGCGTCTAAACCACTGCATAGTGGAGTTAGACACATGAATCGAACAGTTGTCTTGTTGGTATTCCCATTTTTACCCTAACAACTCCCCAAATGGAAGTAAGTGGGCTTCAAGAGTTTCTTGATAATCATCAGAATATTGTCGACCGTTCAAAAAAGCAATATCAGTTGTTCCGTTGAAGGAGAAGGCTCCCCACACCATTACTGAACCCCCTCCTTGTTGCCTGTTGAAAAGGACCTTGGTTCCTTCCGAAGATCGTGCCAATAGTACTTCCACCCATCGGGGCCATCTAAATTAAACTTTTTTCGTCGCTAAAAACAACACTTAGCCATTTGTCCTTATAATGCATGTAGTTTCTTGCCCACTTAACTCGAGCATCCTTATGGCGTTTCGTAAGCATTGGCGTGTGTCGCATTTTATGATATTTTAAAACTTACTTACTTTTAGCCTTCGGTGGACTGTAGATTTCGATACTGAAGCTGTAATTTTTTGGCTGTAGATCGTACAGACAAATTTTCAGTCGAAACAAGTCTCACAATTTCTCTGTCTTGCCTCTTTGTTGTTTTTTTCGGTCTTCCAGAACGAGATTTTGGTTCGAAGTTGTTACCTTTCGCTAGGATTTGATAAATTCCAGCTTTGCTGCGCTTAATTTTTCTAGCAATATCTACAGCTCTCAACCCACGAGCTTTTAAACGATAAATTTGTAAAATTTCAGCTTTCGTAAATTGCGCGTTGGCAGGCATCTTTGCAATCAATTGAAAAAGGAACCACCCACTAGTTTTTATCTCAGGAAGCTATTACGTCACGTGTACAAATAGTGGAATATGCAAATTTGTATTTTTATTTCCAAAAAAAGCTCTAAAGAACTTTTGTCCATAAACTTTTGGGACATCATTTTTTCGTTTTTAATTTTTAAAAATAAATTTATGAACTTTCACAGTTGTTTGAGAATTTTATTACTTGAATTAACCTTTTATGTATTTGCATAAATTATTTCGTCATTCGCACTCGCTTATTGGTCGCTTACACTTGAAAAAAACACCTGTCTATAAACTTTTGGGACGCGCTTTACTACTCATAATAGTATGCATCCAACTTTTTTCATGTTCTCTTAAATGAAGTACTACGTGATTATGAAAAAATACTATATTGATTAAAAGTGGAACATTTATTCTATAAAATTAAAAAATAAATAAATATAAATTTTTCACCAAATTTAGAATTCGCATTCTGAAAAAAAAAATAATTATTTAGTTAAAATAACTAAATTCTGTCATAATGCCAAATTATTAAAATTGAAGAATTAATAATTTTGCATTATACCAATATAATTAGTTAAGCTATAAATTTAGCATTTTATCATAATGCTAAAATCAATAATTTAGTATCTTGACAAATTCTTAATTTTTTTAAAAATTCACAGAGCAAAAAAATATTTTAAGCAATTTTTAAATCTTGATATATTGTTTGGCATGGTGTATTAATTTCCTTAGAAAACAATAAAATTACGTCATTTAATATGAATCATTTTTTTTATATTTTACAATTCTACGTACTTTGAAAAAAAAAGTTATTCATCTTATTTTGATTTATAAATATAATAGTATAATGGAATACATTGGAATTAAGAAGAAAAATTTAATAAAACATTGATCTATTTTACAGGAAACTTTATAATGATATACATACATGGGAAAATGAAGAGCCCGTGAAGAAATGGTTAGGTTGGTTGGTTTGTCGCTCAACGGTTATTTTTTTACAAGCGAGGGCTAATTAGACCGGGACCTACGGTTTAAAGTGGATTCCAAATCACTACAAACATCCATGCCCAAAGCGGGATTCGAGCCCACGAATCGTTGAACCGAAGGCAAGAGCGCTAACCATTCGGCTGCCAGCCCGACAACAAATGGTCAGATATGAATATTGCTATACAATTAAAATGCAATGCATATCACCTATAAATAAAATTTGATGTCAATTAAATGAAAATTAATGCTTCTAACGTATTGTTCAGACAAAAGAGCTCAATATTTTTTTAATGAACACTATTATAAAATCATAAATAATACTTTTTGTGCATTTTTTATAGAAAATTATATAAAAACAATCTTCTTTCTAAGGCATTTGTATTTTTCATATGTATTTAGTTAAGCTTAGAAAATTTAAAAAAAAAAAAATAATAATGGAAGCACAAATAACATCGTGAATCATATAAGATTTAGTTGAAAGTTAAGTGTAATTCAAGACCCATCTTTTTAATTTTCTGAGCTATTATATTAAGGATTTAATATACAGCATATGTATATATATGTGTGTGTGTAGTACAAACACAGCAACTGTTTATTATTGTAGAAAGGTATAGAGTATCCCAATAACTTATAGAAACAAGTTTTTGAAAATTAACCTGAATCCCCATAACAATCAATAATTTATTAAAAATAATTTCAAAGATATTATGTAGGATTTCTTCATTTCAGTCGGGTAGTAGCTTTTAGAACAATTTTGTTTGAGATAAATACACTGCAAAAATCAGAAGGAATTTATTCAAAGGATTTAATTTATGCGAAGAAAAAAAATGTTTTGTGCATAATTCTTTTCTATCAATAATTAATATAATAACCATTAAACCATTATTCTTCTAAATATATTGATATGATATTGAGACATAGTTTTTCATATAAAAAATGCAGAATGACCAACCATTTGAAGCAAAAGCTTTTTGGCTGGCTGAGAAGAGCCGGGATGTTTAAGATATTTCTTTCAAAATTCCTCCCTCTGCATGATTAAGTGAAGAATAGAATAAAATAATTAAAAATTATCCAAAATATATCCATTGTTTAAGCCGTTGCATAAATAGGAATTTTCCTAATGATGCTTAATTGCAAACTTAATTCTCATTCGTATAAGAAAATGAAATGAAACCCAAAACGACTGAGATCAATAAAATTTCCAAATTTTTCGCTGGGCTTAATATTGACCCTCAAGATTATATTTAAAGTCCAAGTTCATATGTGTTAAATCCTCTAAGAGCAAAATGTTTAATAATAAGTATACCGTATTTTTTTATTTTACTATTATTGTAGTAACTTTAAAGTAAAAATTTTTTAATAGATTAATTTAAAAGTACACTTTAACCGTGAATTTAATGCACAATGTTCAAACAAAGGTCTCACACAAGAAATTTATGTATTGCAAAAGTATATTTTATCCTTAAATATTGCCAGTTGGGAAAACATTCATTTATTTGATCTAGTTTTTCCATTACAAATAATACCCTTATGAAATATTTTCTTTACAGAGATATTGTTCAAATTTTTCTTTGAAGGGACATCGAGCAATAAGACAGATACTAAATGTTGATAAGCTGATAGGGAATTAAAATCAAGATCCACAGCTCTTATGTAGGGAGACCTGCTTTGTTATAAATCTTTATTTATGCTATTTCTGTATTTAATGTTTTGTTTATTCACAAATCAATCGCTTTGCAGCCTATTACTTTTGCTGAATAAATTTACTTTATTGTCTTATTTGTAATCTGTTTTCTTAAACAATTCCTTTCACAAATTAGGAAAAAAATATAGTTGTAAAATTATTATTTAATTTGAGATATTTATTGTGCTAAACTAGAAAATAATTTACTTTTAATATGCTAACTTTTAAATATTCAAAAGTAAGTATGGGATTTACTAGCACTGGAGAAAAGTTTATAGTCGTAAGTTGTAAAACTTTAGATTAACATAATGGAAAATTTCAATATTCTTTTTTAATTCGAAAACAATTCACACACAGTATCATCAAAAATATTCGATATAAAAAATTAAAATCTTAACGACTTAGCATTGACTTCAAAATTTTTTTGAATTTGATTTACTCTCATATTGTGACTTTTCACTGGAGACTTGCACTTAATGTTAAGTACTAAGAAAATATTTTTAAACAAATTAGCTCTGTACCACTATATATTTACTGTTGTTTCGCAGAAACTTCTGAGAATGAGAAGAAGGAATTCATGATCTGCTTCTTCTTAATGGGCTTGCACGATAGCATGTTTCCTCGATAGCATTTTGTGCCATAGCCTCAAGCCCATGAACTCTTGTTCCAATAAATTGGGTTTCCCACTGAATTTATAAAGTCAGACAGTTCCTTTATGGAGCTAAGATGTAACTCTTTAGTAGTGATGATTCATAAATTATTAAAACGAATGGAGGCTGGAGCATCACACTTAAAAATGATTGATTCGCCGACTCCTTATCCTTTAGAAATTTCCCACATTTAGTGCCTTGAGCAAATCTCATTGTATGGCGATGTTTTCTGAAATTATAGTGTCCAGTGATGAAGCCTACGATGGTACGCATCTTCGCCCTAGAACAACTAAGAATTTCAGAGGCAACATTTGCTGATGATCTAGCGATCATGCTTTTTTCGTGTTTTTGACCAAAGGTGTTAAACCAAGATTTAATCATCTTTGCTTTTCCCACTTGAGTAGGGTAGCCTTTATGGCCTTCATGTTGATGCCACAAAAATATTCCGCACCAATAGGGTTAGAAGGAATTCATGATGTGTACAAAGAATTGTTTGTATTGCAATCCAGTTTTTTTTTTTTTTTTTTTTTTTTAAGGGAATTTCATTTTCTCAAAAATTTTCATCATCAAAAAAATAGAAAAACAATATGATTTTAATGAAAATTTTTTTTTTTGCATTTACTAATATTATTTTTTAGCATGTGTTAGAAATGATTTATGTGGATGAAACCATATTCAGCAGTATATCAATTAATTAAACTAAAGATATAAAGTTAACGAATTTCTGAAATTGAGAACGCTTAACTTTAATTAAGCATTCATGTCATAATTATGTCAGAAAATGAATGGAGCACACACACACGATGATTTTGGATTTCGAGCAGGTTTGAAATATCTGGAAACTTTCTGTGCAGCAATGTTAATTGGAGTTTCCGAAGAAGTATTTAGTTGTTATACCTCATTTTAGAAATTTGAATTTCTTTCATATTAAAATGGAAATAAATAACAAATTTTCAATTGAAGAAGAGAAATTTATTATTAATCTTTATGGGGGTAATTTTAATTTTTTTAAAAACATTTATTCTCAATTTTTGCTATAAGTGTTTTTTTTTTATAAATTCTTAAAAAATATCACAAAATAACATTTTATCCCTGGTGTAAAAAAAAAATATATTATTAAGCAAAACGTGAAGATTTCACTTTTTTCCCATTTTTTTTTCAGTTAAGTTCTCATAAAATATATTATCTCATAATAATTTATTATCCATTTTTGTACAAAGAAATTCAAATTTTGTAAGCAATGAAAAATTATGTAGACCAAATTTGGTAGTCAGTCGGAAATGGAACAAGAATATAAGCAAATTATCATTGGTTTAAAATGTCTAATACGTCAGATAACACGTTTTATTTACGTCTTAGTCACCTTGTATAGCGACATCAAAGTGGCGTATCATCCGACTGCATTGTGTATCCGATCATCGAATTTACAGTTAGACTTACTCGTTATCATTTAAGTGAATAGAAATTATTTTAATGGGGGCGATACAGATGAAAGAGTGATGGCAGAAACGTCACAAAATTGGCGTTCAGAGGGACAATTCAAGTATTCAAGAAAGTTAGACTAGTAGCAAATGAGAGGGAATTCTCTGGAAGCCCAGTGAATTCACGATAGATAAATAAATCATGACGAAACTAGGACGCGTAATAATGGGATGTCATAGTATTGTTAAACCAATGAAGCTTTATTTACTCCATATTGAATTTTTGTTTACAGTTTGATTGATGGGAAATATCAGTTTTATGAAATGATGACTGTTTATTATATCTTTTTAATTTATTTACAATTTGTTGAAACTAATAATGCGTAATTTATTCATATTTTTCAAACAAAACTGGTGCATATTTCAGTAATATTTCCTACTATAAATTTAGATTTTATTGTTTTGAATATACATAAAATCCCGTCCTCGCTGTTTCGCTATTTCGTTTAACGCTATTTCGGCTTAACACTTTTTTATTTGAATTGTGATGTTATCCCGAAATTGAACGTAGTGTTTAGCTTCCTGATAGCTGAAGCAGTTTATCTGTGTTTCTTTTTTTTCTGCGGTGTTGTACGAACGTATTTTTATCGTTTCAAACATTTGTTGAAGTTATTGTAAGTGTATATAATATAACGATTGATATAGTGATAAATATTATGATTTTTAATTTTTATTTGGAGTGATGATAAAAAATATGAAAATAAAGCAACAAGAAAAAGCATTTCATAAGAAACTTAAATGTAAGTGATTAGACAATTAGATACTGGATAACGCCACTCTCATATTGGCGTTGCATTGAATTTGAACTTCAACAATACGGACAGTTTTTAAGAATAAAGAAGAAATACTGTCACCGGCAATAGAAATAATGCAATCGAAAAAATGGAAATACGACATTCTATATGGTTTGATGACGAAATTGAATGCAGTATGTACTTAAGCCAATTTATTGTAATGGATAAAACAAGAAAAATATTTTGTTGCATTCAGGTTGAGGCAAGTGACACAAATGAAACTTTCGTTGCAAGTCGAGGACGGCTTAACAGATTTAAACATCGAACTAATCTTCATAACATTCAGATTACAGGAAAAGCAATCAATTGGTGATACGAAAATGATGGCTGAGTTCAAAATAATATTAAAAACAATAATTGAATGTTGAAACTATCCTCCAGAATTGGAAGAGCGTGGATTCTATTTTGTAAAAAAATTCCCAAATAAACATTTATATCCCAAGGGGGGAAAATGTACACCAAGATTTAAAGCTGCAAGAGATCGTTTAACACTTTTACTGGGTGGTGATGGAAATGGAGATTTAAAGTTATAACCCCTACTTGTTTACGATTCCAAAAATCGAGCAATGAAAGGAATATTCAAATAATTATAATAACGTGCCCACGTGGTCTTTCTTTTTAGCCATATATGATTTTTGTCAGTTTATATGTTCTGGGATTTCATTTAAATAAAGGAAGTTCTTGTAAAATTTTCAACAATTTTTGAGCCCCCAGACACCTAAACAGCCATAAAAATACTGAATGAAGTATAATAACTCATCTGAAAAGGCTTCATTCTTACCATCAGGTCGGAGTTACCACAAATATCTTACTATTCGATGCAAAACGTGATATTCTAAGATACTCCTACCTTAAAACGATATTTTTGAATCAGATATTTATTACTCAAATTTTATTTTTGTTCTTCAGAATATCATTTCTCCTTCCTGCGTTATCAAAATACGTTGAAACCATAATCATTTGCATACTCTAACATCTTCCTATTATTAATTTGATCTCCATTGCATTATTATTTTCTGCTGTTGTTACTCTGATGGTTAGTAGCTTAAATGGTGGGGTTAAATGGTTAGCAGCTTAAATTGTTCCGTAGAAGACAAATGCCAAATAAATAAGGTATATGATCATGCACATATAATCATTTAATGTGACTAATTTGCACTATTCTCATAATAATTAAGAACATAAATGATTGAAAATTTATTTTTAAAGTTGGTTTTAGATTTTTTCTATTACAGCTACTTATTCTTAACAATGGTAAAAGAATTCCCATACATCAAAGAAATGTAAATGAAGGGTAATACTACTAATGAAAATACATATGGCAAAATAACAAAATTAATATTGGCTGAACTTAGGGGAAAAGCATTTTATAATCATTGCTCGAAGAATAAAAAGGGCATCGATTATACGCTATGAGGGGTTCAAATAATTTAAGGGAATAAACAGTATTTGTGTAATATTATAAAAAGCCGAAATCTTCAAATTAAGGCGCATAAAGACTGTTGATTCCAAGGTTTAATTATAAAATTTAATTCCCTTTTCAGTTTTGATTCTAAAGAAATGTAATTTCCTCATACCAATACTTCTGTCTATGGCAATTAATTAAAGATGTGATTTATACTGAAATTGATTAATTTCAATGAAAGAAAATGTAAATTGTTTGACTTTTACAACCAGTCTATTGCAGAAAGAAGTTAATATAAGACATGTATGAATTATTTATGAAACCTATTTTTGAAATTATAAAATATTTTACTGTTTATATATGAAAATACTAAAATAAACTTTATAAGAGATTAAAATATCGAATTAATTAAAATCAAGATTTTATAATCTCCGAATGTTTGCTTAGAAATTAATTATATTGTTACAATTTTAAGAGTGATAACTGCATTTTATTAAATTTTAAAATAAAAATTTTTTAGTTGGATATAAATGGGTTGTACTTATTAAGAGTAAATTTGTTTTATACATTTTCAAATTATAAACAGTTATTGATAATATTTTTATCTCAGAAAATTAAACATTCTTTTTATAATAAGATGTTTGTCTCATTTCATTAAAAATATTTTGCATTTCTTTAATTAATTATACCTCTAAAGAGACAAATGACTCATTTATTTTATTTATTTGTTTTTCATTGTCTTCAGAAACTTCAACATTTACTTCTGTATATTTTCCAGTTGAAGAAGCAGTAGCTACTTTTCTTCACCTGTTAAAATTTTTGACGCGACTAAATCGCTGCCTATTTCTATAAAACCATTAAGTTACATTGATATCAAAATTCCTATTCAGTAACTGTTTCAATTACATTATCTGAAATTACAATTCCTAATTTTTTTTATTAAAAATAAATGTTTAAATGATGTTTGCAATAAAATTAAAAAATATATATGACTGAAATAACTAAAAATATTTTAAGAATTGTTGTTGCTAACTTCAATTAGAAGTCTTAAGTATTTTGAGAATTATTGGAAAATGTGATTCTTTCACCAAACATCATTTTAATCTCACAATCTGCATTTTATAAATTTTAGCTTCATATTTAAAATGATAAGAAATCATACGGTTACAGTTTCGAAGTAATTTTAGATGTATAATTATGCATTTAACTATCACTAACCCAAAAGCATACTTTCCAGCATCATTATTTTGAAATAAATTTTTATTTTTTAAAAATTAATTTGTTATTTACATTTCAAAGTCATTAACATGAAAATTTCTTTTGTCATTTATGCATTTCAATTATTATCCTATGTCAATTAAATAGTATAGTACTTTCAATTAGTATTAGTATATTTCTATTAGTGGGTTGCAACGATTTGATATTATTAAAAAACAGAGATTTTACTGATTAGTAATCGAGACAATTTTTGAGATTCACATGCATCTCACTAGGATGGTCCTTATCTTTATTGCCGTCCTTTTAACAGTTATCCGTAATTTGCAGTTTTTCCCTTCGTCATAATAAAAAGGTATCTTATAACGTTTAGTACATGAAGTGATTTTTAAATCTGCCTAGTCCAAAAATATTGCAATAATTTGCTTTGAAATCTAAGATATCCATCCTTATGATATCTTAGCTTTGAAATCTAAGATATCATAAGGATGGTAGCTACTAATTACAGATAGCTATTTTTATATACAAACAAAATATAAATCTTGTGTTTCCAAATTAAAAACTATTTATTTATCAATGTTTTTTTTTTTTCCTACACGACATTAGATTACTCTTTACATTATACATTTATTATTATTACACGTGTCAAACATCTCCATTCATTAAAATTTCTAAAATATTTACACTCAAAACCACAGTAATTTGATTTCGTCTAAATTTCTTCCGTGCATTTAAAAACTTGACTACTTTTATGGAGCCATTTCAATTAAGCATGTTTTAACCCTAAGTATTTCCATGATACATTCGAAATCACTCAAGGCCGTGATTTTGGTAGTTGGAATGATTTGATTTGACTTTAAATGGACACGACACCAAACCATTCGAAATCAATCATGATAAGAACTTGGTTAAATTTTGCGTCGATTTTCCTTTTTAAATCATATATTCCGTTAATATATGCAATGTCACAGAATAACGTCTATTTTTTCAGTATACTATTATGTACATTATTCAGAACATTTTGTTTTCTTTTAATTGAGGAAATTTCTTTATTTATATGAATACATATTTAGTAATAACTATTATCAAATATATCCATCATGACATTCCCTCATTCTTTTCTACGGTCCAAAAATATTCGAAGAGAAAAGGTTTCGTATATTTGGCACTAGTATTTTTGAATAATTTTGTCGGTTCAGTTTCTTATCAAGCAAATTCTTAATAACATTCCATTATGTATTTGCTATTTATGTCATCTCAGTATTCATTATATATACATACCAATTAATATATCTACAGGAAACTTGAAAAAGAATTGTTCTCCTTATTACTTTTATTATTATTTCTATACATACATTTCAAAATTGGGAATTCAAAAATTTTAAAATCATTTAATATTTGAGTTAAAAAATGATTTATAGAGGCTTTATGTTTAAGTTTTGTGTTACTGGTAAGAAATAAAAATTGTTTTAAGTTTTAAAAAGAATTTTCACATTTAACTTTTTTCTTTTGCCTTTCCTTTTAAAATATATATATATTTAAAATTGTTATTTTAGTAAAATATAATAAAATTAAAACTAAATGAATAAAAAATAAATAATTATACGTACATTTAAAATTTTTTGAAATTATTAGAGAATGAATGCTATTTTGTATTTTTCTTTTAGATCGCTTTTTATGTTACTTTGAACTCCTGTGATACTTTTTTGAAAACTGTAATTTAAGAATATTAATTAAAGAAATAACAACTTTCGCACAGAAGAAACTTTTTAAAATAAATTTTAAATATATGAACTATTTTAAGTATTTTAATTTATTATACCTAAATTATCCTCTATACATTTTAAAAATGAATATTTGAAAGTTTATACAATTTCAAAATTTGTAGAATAATAATAAAAAATGAGTTTTTTAGAATTTACTAATACCAAATATATATTATGTATTTTTTTTTTTTTTTTTTTTATGAGAAAAGGGATTTATTCGTAACTAGAATCGCTGTAGCAAAGGGGCAACCCTTAGGAGCCACGAGGAGGGCATCGACCAAAAAAAATGGTTTCAGTACGAAATTTAATAGTTAGAACTGCATAGAGCATATTAACGGTTTTATTATTTTTTTTTATTATTATTCCCTTTACCCTCCTGATAAAGGTGAGGGGGTAAGCTTGCACTCTATCCCAGAGTTCTCTGCGAGTGGAGTTTTGGTACAGAATAACAATAAAAAAAATCAACTTTTTTCTTTTCCTCGGGAGTTGAGGAAAACAGCAGGAGAGAAAGAGAGCTGGCTGGATCAAAATGGCGGCGAGCGGCTTGGTCGGCCTGACCGATGCCGCTGCGATGGATAAAGCAATAAATTTAAAAGTGCCCCTCGTTCGATTAATTCCCATGAAAGCTATTTTTCCACAAACCTTGGAGAAAAACGGAGTTAGAAATGGATCGGATATAGCGAAATGCTTGGAAAGACTGAACAGCTTAATCCCTCCAAAAGATATTACTGAGCCTTATGGGAAAACAAATTCTCATCAGAAAAATGGGGAATATTTTAGAACTGAAATTTTTCACAATCGTCTTGGCAGATCACCCAGTACTGACAGGTAACAAAATATTTTCTAGTTGCTTCTATTATTTTAGTTTGATTATATCAATGTGTTAATGAATTGACTCCCCTATTGAGGGGCTGTCGTTGGACCGTCCCAAAGCTTAATTTGTTTGCACATATGTGAACGAGTAAAAAAAATAAATAAGAAATAATAATAATGTGAATAGTAACCACTTCGAGTTTATCACGAGATTTTTACATCGTTTTGAATCGTATATTTAATTAAAACTGGTAAATATACCATGTTTTACTGATGTAAACAAAATAAAGCGACATCATATCCCGTTGTTATAATAAAATCGCTTATTGCCTCATTGCATTTACTAAATTATCAAAAAGAAAATTTTATTTCACGTGTGAAATATTTTTTTATGTGCAATTAAAAATTTTATAGTAAATGTAAAAAACTCAAATATTTTTCAAAATGCGAGCGAATAATTCCTTTCCTTTAGCTTATTGATTTAAATGGAAGATTGATTTTATATATGCTGATTTTGTTTTTTATCCTTCAAATAAATATGTTAATTTATTTTTCTGATAATTTTAAAACCAACCTAATTCACTGAAGATTTTTTGAAGAAATTTCACGAAAAAAAGAAATGAATTTTTGAATATATACAAACAAAAGCATCTGTGATTCTTTTCAATAAATTACTGTGCAATTGATTCAATGGTAAATTCATATTTGTGAAATTTGCAACTGTAATTTTATAGTTAAATGATTAATTCTTAAAATATTTCATTATTAAATTTAATGACCATATTATTTTTTATCATTTAAATTGTTCTGAAAAAAAAAACTGTCTTGATATATTGATTTATTTATTCAGTATATATACTAAAAAGAATTAAAAAGTTTTCCTTAATAATTTCATCATGTATTTATTTTTAATCTTATAATATTTTATAATGTTTAAATGTTGCATATATAGTTAACATATGAAATGTATATAGAAATATAAACATACTTTAATATATAATTGTGTATTATAAATTGTAAGATGCCAAGGCATTATAAAGTAAGTACCATAGACCACGAGAAAAGTGAGAAATATTAGTGTGATAAAACTAGGCAGATGGTTTAAATGTTTGAGATTTAATTGGTAAATTATATTTCTATAAGTTGTCCTTAAATTTTCCATGATAATTTTTTTTTAATGATCATTAATGCTGTTGTCACAAAAAACTTTGATAGCAAACATTTTTAATTGAAAATAGTCTGTTTAGTTTATATTATTTTAAATATAATTACTATTTACAGTTAATTATGTGAAATACTCATTCATTAAAATATGTAAAATGAAATTTAACTTATTATTTATCTGTGTAAATAAAAGCCTAAATCATTCTACATTAAAAATGTGAAATAATACATTAACTTTATATTATTTTATATGTAATTAATATATAAAGCTAATAATATATAAAATACAAATGTAATGTTCTGATTGAATTGCATAGTAAATGCGCATATAGTTCAATCTTCATAAATCAGATTCCTTTATTTTAAATCTTTCAATATCTTTAAAAAAATAACTCATTATCAATAAAAAAAACTTTTTAATTCGTATTTGAGGTAAAAAGTATTTTCAATTATGTTTTTTTTTTATTTCCTTAAAATTTCTGATTTTACTGTAATTATAAAATGCATGCTGATATTTATTTAATAAATGCCCAGAAAATAGGCTATGATTCCATTAGTTCTCTGGCGTTCAAATTACAATGAACAGTACATACTAGAAGTACAAGTGTTGGGTGCAAGTCAAGATGATTAGTGTAAAGAATTTGATCTTGTTTACACAAAGCACCCAAGGGAGAACCCCAAAATTTAAATTGATACAAATAATGTCTGTGAACAGTAATGGCCTTAGAAGGATGAAAAAGTGCCACACTGCACTTATAGGAAAATCAAGAATAGCCTATGATCTCCTAAACAGGAAAGCCTAAGACTTACTGGCAGAATCATACAATGCCTTCTGCTTTATTCTAACATCCTGTCTTTTTTTAATCAAATTTTACTGAATGAAAGAAAGACCAGCCTTTCATCACTTCAGTGGATTAATAAGCTGAGTACCAAGCATGGGAGCTAGGAGTTTCTCATTAGACTGACCATCTAACCTGGATATATGCTATGCACTCCTGGGACCCTTGGTAATAAAAACAGATATGGGTACTGTAGGGCTTAGCTCCTGTATGGGTTAAAGTGTCACTGGTTTAATTTAGCTTTAGAAAAGAAAGGCTATTCAAAAGTCTGAAAGACCCTTGCACCTTTCTTTGCCTAAAAGTCATCAGCATCATTTCCTTAAATCTCAGTTAGCTAGAATTCCCCAGAAAGAAACAAATCGTGAACTTGCACTAATAGATATTTGACTGCATTGCAGAATGCAGATGTTATTTGTATATTATCCATTTATAAAGGAGTAGATTTATAGTCAGTCAAGATAACTGCTTGATGGAACGAAGACTGCTAAATAGACATCTGCCTTAATGCAATGTAAATAGCCTCCATTTCACTGTTGTAATGAGTAATGTGTGTGCCAATTGAAGCACAAAAGACACAATGGAGAATTGAAGGATACAAGGAAGAACTGCTCTTATTTAATATATTGATTTATTTTGATAACTGGGAAAGAATAATTTTTTTAAGTGTACATTTTTGATTAATGCAAAATAAATTTTTGATTTGTAATTCAGGAATGAAAGCAGTAAATATTTATTTTTGAATATGCTTTACACCAGAGTGATCTAATGGCAAAATAACACTCTTTGGAAATGAAGATCCCCAGCTCATTTTTCAAACCAGTGTTGAAACTAGAAGCTGAAAGATCTTTGTTTTTTGCATTCATATTTGTTAGAAAGAGTACTTAGGTGTTTTTCAAGTTTCTTTGTGAAAGTTAAATACACTCCCTCTCTTCAAAAAAAAATAAAAAAAAAAAAAATAAATAAATGCTTTTTTAAAGGGCAATTGATATGACGTGCATTAAAAAGTCTTTCAACCTTTGGCCATTAGCCTGCTTGTTATGAGGTGTAGAAGTAACCTATTCATGGGCTCACCATAGCTAGTTTTTAATTAAAAGATACATATCCTGTCCGAGCCACGGTTGAACATTGGAAGATAGATGTTGATTTTCTATATATCCATCTGTTGGGGTGGTAGCTTAATGGTTACCTGGGTTTCCTTCCTTGTGGCTTGTGAATGTGGCTACTATCTGTGAAAATACCTTTATGTGGTGGATATCAAAATGTTTACCAGCTGTTTGATCACCCATTGTACCATACCAAAGATATACCTTGACATGGGTTCATTGAGGCTTAGTAGGACAATTTTCTTTATGCAAAAGCTCTCATGTTCACTTCAAGCCAGTGTTGAACAATGGGAAATGAATGTTTCTTTGCTGTCTTCTGCATACATGTCTGTTGAGGAGAGTGTTTAGGCAAGTTCTTGATTTCCTCCTTTACTGAACTTGTGTGGGTCCTGGTTATATTTGTCTCTGTGTGCAAAAAAATGACTTGAGTCACAAACCAAATTTTTGCAACACTTGAATACATATACTCTGCATGAAAAGTCTTCTTAGTAATTTACATGGTGGATATTTAAGTACCTTGTAAAAGTGTCCATTGCACAGTATTTAAAATATACTTTGATATGGGTTGATTGAGGCTTAGTGGTAGGATACTGTAAATCAACGCAAAAGGTCTTCAGTTTGATCATAAGGCAAATCTGTGTGCGCATTTGTCTGGGTTATTGCTTAGTTGTGTTCTGAATTTCCTTCTTTATTGCATATAGTGCATTATCTATGGAAAAGACCTCCCTTGGAGCAATTTCTGCTGTATATTGTTAAATGTTTTAAAATTGTTTTAAGTTAAAGTGTTCACTGTGCAGTATCAAATATGCTGACAGTTAAAAGTTCATAAAATATGTTGACAGTTAAAAAATTGCAACCTTTGAGAATAAAATAATCATGAATGTTGATTAAAATTCTTATATCTGCTCATCAACATGAACAAAATGAATATAACATTAATGTCACAGTCAAAATTGTGTACTGTCAGCTGTCTTTCTCCAACCCTTCAATATGCTTCATATCAATATTCATTTATGCAAGCCTAAAATGGCAAAATGCTTAGCTGATTTTTTAGATAAAAATTGGTATTTTTGTATAAATTTTGCTATAAATATTTCCTTGGTAAAGTTCTGTAAAAGAACTGAAATAAATTATACTATTTGATAACATATTAAAATCATGTGTTTAATTTTGAAATTCACTTTACAGTTAGAATTTATAAGCATAATTACATAAGAATTGATTAAATTAGCATAAGCGTAAAATTTGTTTTTAATTTAAATTCTGCTAAACATTTCTTTTAAAAATGCTTTGAAAGCAATTTAATTTTCTTAGGAGTGAATAAATCAAATATAAATATCAATTAGAATGTTAGAAATTAATCAAACACGTTTCTTGACAAAGTAAATTTAAAATATCATTAACTTATTTATTAATCAGTTATTGACGAAGTAATTTGTATTGACATTTGTAAATATTAATTTGATTTTTGGTAAAATAATTCTCGGATAATATTTGAAAGTGACATTTTATCGATTTTTAAATGTTTTTTTTTCTGAAATATATTAATTATTAAAATTATAATTTTTTTATTTTATTTTTTGAAGGATATAAGTTCTTTTCATAATCATTATTAAGTTCATTTTTTTTCGTAGTGTCAAAAGCATAGTATTTATTGCTAATGAGAATTTTGCTGAGTTAATCTTTACGCAGAAAATATGACTAGTGCAACAAACCAAATCAATAAAAAGTTCTATGAGATAAATTTTCTGGAAAAGACTTTATATTAATTTAAAGATGCACAAATAATGTGGAAAGTCATTGATATTGTTAACTTAACAGGGCTGATCAGAAGTAATTTGGATATTTAGGACAGAATTATTACTTTTGGACCCCTTTCTTAAAAAGCCTATTTATATATGTACTATGTAGAGTGTAATTTATTTTCTTTCTCTTTTAAATGCCCTTGAAGTTGAACTAGAATTGCTCATACATTAAAAAAATATTTTTTGTTTCCAAAACATTGTAGATTCACATTTTCTGTGGAAAATCTGAAGAATATATTTTGCTTGGATGTGTTGTATACAGTTCATTAATTTCAGTGTGTCAAAATATATGTTTAGTTGTAAGCATTTCAACGATGAAATTATTATTATTTTATTAAATAGTAACTTCATAAAATTATTAATTTATCCTTTAAGACCATGAGATAAATTGTCTATGAAACTTGACTTGTTATTTTAACTATATTTTTTACTGGAATGGAATTAATTAAAATTAAACAGATGTTGGAGGTTTGAATTTTATAATACTGTTCACAAAATAATACAAGTATGTTTGAAGAAAATTTTTTAAAGAAAAGTGCATCAAAGTATTATCTAATAACTTATTTAAATTGCTGAAAATTGATCAGAATAGGATGAAAATAATCACACACACGGTAGTTTTTATAATTATCATAAAGTAAACACGTATTTTGTATCCTAACTAATTATTTTATTACTAAATTTTACAGTTTTACTTAAACTATTGCACTCTTATTTCCAATGTATAATTTCTGGAAAACTTAATAATTAGTAAGATTATTTTCCATTATTTTTTTGTATAAGGAAAATATTGTAAGATAATATTCTGCCACACAAGAAATCTAGATAAATTCTTAGATTAATCTAAGATTATTTTAAAAACATTATAATCTATTCCAGTTATATAAAATATATAATCTATTCCAGTTATTTTAAAAATATTTTTGAATTTTCTTTTAAAGAAAAATTTTAAATTTACAATTGAGAATCCTTCAAGAAAACATTTGAAGGATAGAGCATCCCTATATGATCTGAGAATAATAAAACTTCATCTTAATAGTTCTTTATCTGTAAAATTTTTAAAATTTAAATAAGTCCTGTTTTTAAGACGTTTTTGTTTACTGTAATATACTGAAAAGTATATTTCATTATTCATATTAAAATATAAATCTTTACTAGATTCTGAAAAATTATTAGAAAAGTAAAAACGATTTGTTTATTTATTTTATTTTTTTAATTTTTATTGAAATTAAATAATTTTTCAACTTCAGCATCTTATTCCTTTTTAGAAATCATTCTTGTTCTTATTCAGTTAGTTATTATTGAGTGCGTTTAAAAATTAACTATATGCAAAGTTGTTATATTTTTTATTCTTCCATATGGAGCTTACAAAAACTTTATGAATAGTAAGACATTTTATGTCTTTATTTAAACTCGAGATTCTTAGGAATTTTTGGAAATGTAATAAAATTTTGAAATAAAATGTGAACTCAGTAAAATATTAATTTAATGTAAAATAAAATATTTATAATATACAAAATTACTATTGCAATGATTTTTAGGATTTTGTGATAATGTGGTGTGTATTAATCATTGAGAGATGATAATGTGATATAGTTTAAATTGAAGTTAAATTTAATTGTAACATTTTGCTAAAATTAAGTTTTTCTTTTTTCATAAGCTTTCGTTTTTTTTTTTTTTTTTGTTTTAAATTATAAAGAAACCGAAATTTCAATTTATTATAATTTTCTTATTAGAAATTTTACGGAAATTTAGTTTTCCAGCGTTGCCCCCGAACTTGCAAACGAGTGTTACTTAGTATTGAACTTTGCTTATTCTAAAAAATTGGACAGAAAAAATATTTTTTATATCTATTCTGCTTTTATAATAGATATAAATTCAGACTTAAAATGTGGCGTAATAACTAAAAATCGCGTTAGTCTATTATATTATCAACAAGTAAGAATTCTTTTCAAGTAGAAAATTAACGATTTCTTAAAATCCAGTTTTCTGTTTGTTATTTCTAAATTGCGTCTGTATGAAATGAATTTATTCATAGTTTTATTTTCTACATATTTTGTCCTTAACCTTGTCCTTTTTGCATGACTTCCGACATAAGGTAGAGTGGGGATCACGTACCGCAAGTCTCAGCTGCTTGATAAGCCTTTCGTTACACATCTGCTATTCACGAATATCCGAAAGTGAGGCAACGATAGGTTAAATATATACGTATTTGTGCTTTATGTATTTTTTTGCAGATCTCCAGTTTAAATTTAGCTCACTGACTTTTTCTTTGTCAATTTTTATTTTCTAATCATACGAGAATTATAAAAAGAAACGTAATAAAAAATTAAAGTTGACGTGACAATGACATACATTCTGAATAAGAATTAAAATTCCAAAATGAAGTTTTTAAGCATTATAAAAAATATTAACATATGTTATTGTAATTTTTTTCCCAAGGTTATATTTAAGGTGATTAAAAATTTGTTAAAAAAATTTGAAGGGAAAATGTTTGATGAATTTAGTTGTAATAATATTCGTTGGGAATTGAAATTTTATTCTTATTTTTATATTTATCGTTTAGATTTACCATTTTTTTAAATCTATTATATTTATAGAATGATGCTATTATAGGGTTAAAGTGAAGTTTTATTGGGGTTTCAAAGTTTAACTTAGATTAAAAACTAACATTTTTTTTTTTTTTTTTTTTTTTTTTTTGCATTTGAATACTTTATATGTACTTGACTTAAGCAAAGCTGAACTGTGGTTAGATCTAATTTTAAGAACCCATAAGTAAACATTTACTTATGGGTTCCCCTTGATTTTTTGGTGATTTTTTAGATGCCATGATAGGTTCCAAAGTATGAATAACAAAATGGCAACCGTGAAACTATGTTAGTTAAAGCGCTGAAAAAAACAGGGTTACCCGAAATTTTGTCGTCAAATTATTTTGCCCAACCAATGGGTATAAAAATTGTGGTACCAATGGTTATGTAGAATGCCAATGGTATTAATATTCTACATAACCATTGGTAGTGTAGAATACCAATGGTATTGATATTCTACATTGTATCATTAAAAGGCTGCAATTTATATTTTTAATAGAAAACGTTATTGCAATTTTTTATATATATCGACGTGCTTATGTCCTTATCTTGATAATTCTTAATGTAATTCTGATCACCGTCTTAAAGTTTTCTGTTGTGATTCCGTACTTGCATCAATATATGGAATCCGGTTGCTTAGCATTTATGACACCATTGACAGAAGGGCGGCAATTGAAACCCTTTTGCAGTTTGAATTGTGATGCTTGCAAAATAACTATTTTATATTTCTGTCCAATTCTTGCAATAGCTATTAAAGAGATAATTTAAATACTAAAGAATAAAAATCGGGATTCAAAGTGTAAAAATAAATGGTAGAAAACAAAATGTGGGGAAAATCCGGTTTTAGTATTTTTTAAAATTAATTTGTTCACTTAGTTTAACTCTGGAAAACAAATGCAAAATTGAAGTTAAGTTTCTGTAGACCATTTATAAATACTGTGAAAAATATATTGAATGATAACATTCGTTGTACATTTCAATATTTAAAAAATCTGAGCAATTTGTTTAAAAAAATTAGTGAAAACTATCCATATTTTACTATACAAATAATATTTAAATTAATAAAATATGGATATCATATACTTATTTTTTCTTTAATAAAACAATAAAATGTTTCATAATAAATAGTTTAAGTGTTTCATCAATACTTAGTAGTTGTAAATATCGAAATAATTTAAGTATTGTTTGATTTTGTACAATTTGTTGTAATGGAATGTATATGTTTATAAGTTTAAGCATTGTAAATTGAACTGAAGATCCACAATGTGTTTATATAACCTATAAAAAATCGATGATGAATCGAAATCGATTGAAATTGATTATGAACCTATAAAAAATCGATATAATTGCCAACAGCAAGGAATTGCTATCATGGAATGAAAATTTTTAGACAAAATTATACAAAACATCAGATGTTCCGTTATATATTTTACAAGTGTAACTCAGTAAATAGCTTTATTAAAATAAAAAAATAAACTTTATCCTTTCTGCAATAACTTTTCTATCAAGCAACTTTAGCTATCTAAATAGTTTCTAAGACACTAATTTCCTCTTTTTTCTAAATTTACTGCTTTAAATGATTTGTTGCTAATCCTAAAAGAGTAATTTCAGCTGCATCTTTCAAAAGAATAAATTTCAATAATAAAGATAGGTTGAGTTGTAAAAAAATTTTTTTAAAAAATGAAAGCAAAATTTTATTTTTGAATGGGAAACTCTTGTTTTTTAAGAGTATTAACATAAATAAAATCCAACAAAGAGAGTCAAATTTGTTTTAGTCAAATAAACTTATTAGAACATAAGAATTTATTCTTATTAGAATATAAACTTATTATTAAACTTATATTTAAACTTGTTAGAATATAAGAATATAAGTCAAATAAACTTATTAGAAAAACTTATAAGAATTTATTAGATAAATGATTAAATTATTTGGAAGATTGCTCTTTTTTCTTTAATTATCTAAACAAGTTGGCGTTTGTTAAGTGCTCCAATCTGATCAATTCAGCAATTTGTGGATTCGAATCTCGCTTAAGTTTTTATTACGTAAATACTCATTTAAAATGATATATTTACTGACCGAATCAGATTTAATTCGAATTGAGTGATCGCAGAAGAGCGATTAGCTCTTAAATTGTTTAAATCTAATTTTTTTTCTACTACTATTAGTAGTAATCATTACTTTTATTTCAAATCTGTAATGCGAAACAATTAGAAAGTGATTCATATTATGTAATCCTATTTTCAGATTCACTTTCAAAATATTTACTAAATTCATGTTTCTTATATTGATTGAGATAATAAATTGATATTTCAGATTACCTTTATTTGATGAATACTCATGAATGAAAATTTTATTTAATATCAGCGTCGAAAATCGTACTAAATTATCATTTATTTAAATGCGTGTGGATACGTTTGCTATGATCGTGTTTAAGTAAACTCTGTTGGTTGTTCCCGCTTTAAATAATTTAACATCTACTTAACTAAATTCTTAATTGATACTTAATTTATAACTTAAGTAGGGAAAATGTTCATATAGATTTCAAGGATTGCTTTGAGCAGTATTTTTCCTTTGAGAAAAAAAATGGTTATATCTTTTTTTTCTGTACTAAATATTATAAAAAAGAAATTAAAAAAAATTTTTTTTTTTGGCTGATGTTTCAATTTAAATTTGGAAATAAAAGGACATTTAAAATTGGTTATTGTGAATGTGAATTTTTCTGTTATGATATTTGCTTCGATTGCATAGGAATACAATCAATTTTATTTTTAATATGTTCGACGTTATATGGTCCATGTTAATATGTTCCACATCCATTTACATTTTTTCCACTGGCCAATCCTCTGAGAAAAAAGGTTTCAAGTTTTAACCTCATAAGTTCGGGAAGACGGAGTTGTGTCATACTTTTTATAAGTTAAACTTTTCTGCTATATTCTAGGCCTTTTAATTTATTTTTAATGTATGGATATTTTTTTATATATATATCAAAAGTGGTTACTTGATATCGTGGAAAAGGAAATAATCTTTGAAATTTTAGGTTCAATTTAATGTCATCATTTTTTTTAAGAAATATTTTATTGAAAATTTTAGGTGAAGTATTTTAGGTACTTATGTATAACTTCTAATACTTTTCAGATGTCTCCCGTTAGAAATTTTCCGCTAGATTTTGTTATTATTTTAGAGTGGAATGCTTTAATGCGAAATGAAACTATATGTTAATAATGGTATATGTAATTGTGTCTAATATCAGCATAAAGAAATAAATATTTCGGAATAATGCAAATTAAAGCTACTATTTTATAATCAGTCTATGTGCTGGCTTTAGTTATTTATTTCCCCGTCGCAATAAAAGCATTAAGTTCACTTCTTGGTGAAGTTAGGCCCTTTAATTGTATAACAGCTATTATTGTTTTTAAGTTTAGTTGTAATTATCATCGAAACTAAGTTTAGTATTTTTTAATCAATAATAAAAATTAGATCGCGTTTTGTTAACAAATCTCCTTAAGTTGTAAAATGATACCTTTGTTTAACAAAGTTCGGTTTCTTGTTACGTTAAATAAGACACTCTTTTATGAAAATGGTATTAATTACTAATATGAAGAACTGTGGTTGGGGGAAAGAAGTAGGAATGTCGCAGACGCGTGGCAGACTTAAGAGGGAAAAAAAATAGCGGAAAGACCTCCTTGAAGTGTGGCCTCCTGTAATAAAAGATCAAAATGTTAAGAAGTTTATTATTCCAATGCCCCTTATGCGTTCTACGATCATGTGCAGGCGTGAAAAACGCTGGTAAGTGATTATTTCTTATTCGTCTGTTTAAGTACCCCGATTTTTAATCGTCACTTTTTCTTAATGTTTTATCTCCTGCTTTATTTGCTTTGGACAAACACACATTTATATAAATATGTAAATTTTATTTTTTATTAGATAAGTAAAATTTGTGAGAAAATTTTTTGTTTGATATGATAATTGTGTGTAGTGTTTCAAATAAAGTAAAAACGCTTAATTTTTAATAGTTTTTCATAAATTTATCAAATGTTTTTTCAATTTCTACTATTAGTTCACACTATATATATCTTGATCAAATTTTCAGTTGTTAATAAAATACATTTTATTCATTCACTCAAGTTCGAATACATTTTTTTATACTTGTGGTGGATGACACTTGATGTGAATAGATTTCTCAAATTATTATATATTCATTAATTAAATTTAATTAATGAATTTTCATTTCATATGGGGGAAAATAGTTTTTTGTTGAAATAACTAATGAAATTGACCATAAATAAGTTGACAAAATTTTCATTGTTGACTTTTTAGGAATTAACTTAATTTTTTTTTTATATTGTTTAGTTTGTTTTCAAGAAACACAATTTTACATTCTGTGTAAACACAAGAATAATTAAATAATTTAGTTTCTTTTTTAATTAATCTCTGGAAATTTATGTATCACTCAGAAATTTACTGAAAGTATTTGGCTTATTTTGTCAATATATAGTGTTTAAATATTCTAATATTTAAATTTATTTATAAAAAAAATAATAGCAAAATTTATGTGTAAATATTTTCTTCTTATTTTGCTAATTTTTATTACAATGGTATTTATTATAGATTTTTTTATTTTTAAAGGAAAATAAAAATTATATGATATTAAATTAGAGTTATTTGAGGCATACTTCAATACATTATCATAATAACAAAAAGTGCTATCAAATTTTTTGCATCAAGTTTGGAATTTAAATTATGGATAGATTAATTTTCCCTATTACAAACAGTAAAATTAATGTAAATAAAAGCAGATTATTTTTTTTTCCAAAATTATAAGAATGTTATTGAATGGAGTACTTAGAATTTAAAAGAAAAATAAATGTTTACATAAATGTATGAGGCATAAGTTAACTGTAAATAATTGAATTTTTTAAAATGTATGTTTCGTTATCTTCTGAAAAAATTTATTATATTAAAAATAAAATAAAAAATTAGCAAAATATTAAAAAAAATTTTAAACTTTTTATTAAAAATGTATTAAATAATTATAAGTTAATTTGCATGTGCATAAGTAAATTGTTTTTAGGATTGCAATATTGCAATGAATGAATTTCATTACTCGGTTAAGGACAGTCCATCCTGCAAGCATATTTTAATTTATTTTAGAAATTATTCTGAAATATATTTTGAAATTTTTAATTAAATGTCAGTAAATCTATTTGAAAGGTATTTTATTTGAAATTGCTCTTACCCATTATATTTAATTATTTAGAAACTATAATGACATAACTTATTCTTCTGAGTGTATCAAATGGTGTATAAATATTTTGTATGTTTTTAGTCTAGAATGGTATTACTAGGGATACATAAAAAATATTAAAACATTTTGGGATTCAAAATATTTCATAATTTAATGTCTTTAATTTAAGGCCTACTACTAAATTTTGCCGTTAAGATTTAAATTATTCTAATTACTAGTATGATTGATTCAATCTAATACGATAAAATTTTTTATGATATAATCTAATTGTTTTTATATAATGTATTAAAAAATAATGGATTTCAATCAAATTTGTATTTCCAGAGAACATTCTTTTGTTTTAATTTCATCCATTTGTTTGTGGGTAATATTTTAATATATTTGATATGTGAATTTATTGTTATGTGAAATTATTTGTTTTTTATTTCAGCATTGCTGTTAGTAATTTTAGTAGTGATCAAGGAAGTGTGGACTCTTGTCATTATAGCAGTAATGGCAGCGATAGCAACAGCGTATCTTCTCCAAGTTCACCAGAAGAACCAGATCCATATTCAAGAGCTGGATCTCCACATCCTGTTTCCCCATCTCCTCCAGACTTAGAATATACTGAAAATAGCAATGAAGCATTGTGTTTGAGGGATCAAGAAAATAAAATTAAAAATAACATATGTCCTTTGTCGAGAACTGTTGATTGTAGCACGTGTGGCAATCTTGACTCAATATCATTTACCAATAGATTTCCACAAACTTTGTGTTCTGATCTGGCCAGTCAAAGAGATGTGCCAGTGTTAAAACCAAAAGAAAGCTACCTCTACCAAAGTAATAACGTAGTGCCAAATTCCAATGGTGAAACATTCCAAAGATCAGTGACACAGTCTTATGTTCCTTCTTTTAAGCAAAATGAAGAAAGGCTGTTGCAGTCATCAACATTAGGCAAATTGGATTTAAATAGAAATGTAGAAACTAAAATTTCTAAGCAAACTATCATACAATCTGAAGTAACTTCTCTTAATAGCACAAGTCAGTCTAATTGTTCCTCAACTGAACTGCAGCATTGTAATTGGTCTAATTGTGATACTTGTGTTGAGGGAAACGCTGAACTAGTCGAACATATTAGATGTCAACATGTCCAAATACAAATGGATAAAGAAAGTTATGTATGTCTTTGGATTGGCTGCAAGGTAAATTTACGTACATTTTACCATTTATTTAAGTTTTTTGGTTATTTTCCATTATACACCTGTTTATGATCTTAAAGAAATAGCATATTTCTTATAACGAAGCAAAAATAATGTATCTTTGATATGATGATTATTAATGGTTCAAAATTTATTTTAAATTTAATATATTCCAAGCGAATTTTATCCCCCAAAAATTGAGTTAAGAGTGATAAATAAAGCTAAATGCTAAACAAAGCTAAAGCAAGTTGGGGTCAAATGATGGCTTAATGATAATTCTGTCTGTTAAAATGAGCATTATAATCACACGTCGCTAAAGTTTAAAAATACAGCAAAATTTAATTTTGTTTTGTTGAGAAAAAGATTCTGTTACATTATATATATGCAATCGATCATCACTGTAATTGTTAAGCAGTTTCCACCAGAAATTAAAGTGCTTAAATAAATTTTATCAATTATTGTTTAATTTATAAAATGTAAATAAATTGTTTATATAATTTTTTACTAGTTTCTAAAAACTAGTAAATTTTTTTAAAAACAATACGTAATACAAAAGGAATATTTACAACAGTTATTAATGATTTTTTAATTTCCTGTTACAGCAATAACAGAATCCAAGGAATCATGAAATTGTTGGATTAGTAAATTTTGTATAACGATTATGATATGATTACATTTTTCTTTATACAAAGAAGTTTTTTTAGTAATTTATTTAGATATTCCCTGTATATTGTTCATAACTGTCGAAAATTTTTTAAAGCTAGTGTAAAAAATATTCAGAAATTTGTATTTCTTGCTTTATTATTTCCTGTATTGATTTTGTTCAGATATACATGTTTCAGCTGATGGTTGTTAACTTCCTTTTAAATAATGCTATAAAATTTTCAGTCACTGCTGCAGGTTATCTTTTTTAATATTGTAAATAACTTAAAGAGTATAAAGAATATTTTTATTCTTCAACTTGATTTAGAGGACTTATCAGCTCTCTTGTGTTTCTTGAATAGATATTAATTACCTTTCCTTTATATATATATATTGTATTGATGAAATTCTAGTAGATGTTATTATTTGAAAATATTTGAGATAAAATTCATATACTGATGACTGAAATTATGATAAACACTATGAAAATAGATTAAAATATGTTCAAAGTTTAATACTGACATTAACAAAATTACATTTTTATAATATTAGAAATATCTGGCTTTAATTATCCTATATCATTGTAGAAAATATACTTTGAAGGAAAATTATAAATTAAATCATCCTATCTGTCATTTGAATGATTAACTCTCTGGCCTGTGGTTCAAAACTTTGGGAGTTCAAATTCTATCTTGGATTTTAATTTCAATCAATTACATATTTTACTATCATGTGCAAAAAATGAACATTGAGTGACAGTAAAAATCAAATCTTTCTTCATGTTTAAAAATATTGAGACATTCTTGTTAAGGAGCTTATTAAGATAAAGCAATTTGGAAAAAGTGTTTAGACTTGATCAATTTACAGTTGATATTAATTTTTTTTCTTGAATTGATCAAACATTTTATTTGTTTAAATACATTAATTAGAGGAAAACTGAAAACATAAAAAATGTTTATTGTTTTTATGTATTATATAATATTTAAAAATTGCCAGCCAACTTGTCTAGTGATCAGCGTGCCTGACTACGGATAGGAAGATCCTGGGTTCGAATCACGGCTCAGGCATGGATTTACTTTCTCTCTCTCTTTATCCTGTTTTTGTCCTTTCCTTGTTTGTGTGAATGAATTATGAAAGATGCCTACCCCATAAACGGGTCCCTATGGCATGTGTGATGGTGGCCCACCCCCTGTGGTGCACCTGGTGCAACGCCTCGGCGACTAAGAGGTCGCTGTTTCTAGCCAGTTCCTTGCATATCAGGGAGCAATAGATTAATATACTCTGTTGCAGTTATAACTGTCTGAAATCTGCCATTGGAAAAAAAATATTTAAAAAAACGCATTATTTTCAAGAATTTTGAGAATTCATTTTTAAATCATAATAAGAGTTAACAATATATGGCACAGGTGCCGTATAATCCATGGCTACAAATTCTGAGTTTTTTTCGGGATGACGAAATGTTGCCAAGATGATGTCATTGTGACGTAATGCAGTGCGAATATGTTGTTATTGTGACATAATAAAATCATTTTTGAAAAACTTTACATATCTAAATATTGAATTTAAACCTGATAAATAAAGAGCATGAATATATATTATTGAAATAATAAAATTTAAAAAATAATGAAACATTAGAGCAGAAAGTGAAACATTAAAAAATACCAATATTTTCCTTATTCATATTTGTTTCCGAAATTACTTCAGAAACGAATGCGAATAAGAAAAATATGGAAACTTCAAAAAAGTATATATCAGTTCTAAGAAAATCGGAATATAAATTCCAGAAGAATCTGAACACGAATAATAATGAAGAATAAAACAACATTCAGGAAAAATTAAATACAAACAATAATTTTAAAAATGTATGTTCAAATTATATAGTATTTTATAGTAATAATATAAGTTATAAAAATACTATACATAAACTAAAAAAAGAATATGTCAACACAATTTTAAGCAGTAACTTTGAATTCATCCCACTTAATTTTTCCAACAATTTCTCAAACATTAAATGGGTCCAATTTCTTTTCTTCACAGGATTTATGTAATAAATAAAATTTAAAATCCGTTTTTCAAGTATGTGTCAGTAATTTACTCTTAACTTGTCTCCATGTGCTTTCAATAGTATTTGTATGGCATCCTGTAGTTTCATCCATGAAAGTGACACTGTGATTAACAGTTAAATGTTCATAGTCCTCACTTCCTAATATATCAAGCATTCCAAGAATCAAATAAATGGTTGTGCCTGGCTCAATCCACTATTTAATAATATTAACTAAAGTTTCTATCATGTACTGCTACCAAAAATAATTTTTTGCTACCTCTCTCGACACCACCAAATAACCACTGACTTTCTATCACATGCCCTTTATGATACTTCTTCTTTCCAATTTTGACTTGTCTATTTCAATAATTTTACCTTCACCACCTGTCTTCTCTGAAGATGACTCAACTGAGTAAAGCATTGTTTCATTTATGAATTGTCTTCAGTCTGTTAAACCATGTTTGCTAAAAGAATATTCCCTTTGAATATCAGTTGTTTTACTACCACAAGCAATTTTGTAAGTTAAAAGAAAAATCTCAATCTTCAATTTGCTCTAAGAAAACCAAGAACCATACCTACAAGACTCTCCTTCAAAACTTTTGTTGCAGTAAAAAACATATCCACCTGAGAGGCTTTTCTTCGATGAAATTCTCGTTTGACTTCTGCATTTTAAGCACGCTAACTCATATTCAATACTCCATTTTCACGCAAAAATTCTAGCAGAATTTCCTTTTTCTCACACAATTTAAAACAGAAAAAAATATTAGCCTCTCCACCCTGGCCTAAAATCTGCTTACCACTGGAGAAATTGAACGTCAGTCTAGAACTAAGAACACATTGGTATTTTAAACGATATTTTGAGACATAATTAATCTTAACAATTTTGATAAATATTGAAAAAAAAATAATAAATGCAGAACACAAAAATGATTATTTAAAGTAATGAAGAAGAGCAATACAACCAGGAATTTAAGTATCCAAAATGTCAAGTAAATTGTAAAATTCACTAAAAAAATCTTACGAAGTTGACTTGCAAAAATTACTTGTAAAATGCTAGAATGGAACAAAATGTTCTAAATCTCGTCGCGATAACGTAAACACTAGGGTTGTCAAAATTGAATTTTCAACTTATTTCTTATTGGTCTTTGTCTGTATGACGTAATAATAATCAGGTTTCCAGATACAAATGAATATCTGCCAAAAAATCGCCAATCTCAGAATTTGGCGCATGGATTATACAGCCCCTGTGCCCAATACATTAAATATTAAAAGGAAACATTGATAAGACTTATTCCAAGTTTAATTTTTGTAAATATTTTGAAAGTTATTCAATACTTGAAAGGCAAAAATATATTTTTGATTTAAAAAATAATAAAAATAAAAAGCTTTAAAATAAGAACTGATTTTAATTCAGTAAAAAAAAAAGATATTTTTATAATGCATTAAGAAATTACTAGATTACAGAAACTTTCTTCTAGAGTAACAGTTATTGTGTAATTTTTGCAGAATTAATACTGATACTTATAAATTCCTTTTTAATTATTTAACTAAGCACATTAAAATTTTTATGTTTGTCTTATTCCTCACAATAAATTCATTTGCTTGTTAGGTAGTTTTAAATATAAATTTAACAATAAAATTACCTTTTTCTATGTTACAACAGACTTTTTTTTTTTTTCTTGCTCCAATCCATTTTATTCCAGAGAGAATTCATATTTTCTGCAGTATTGCATCATATTCTTTTGTAAATATTTTGGAAGTAATTCAAAACTTTTCTCACATATGTTTTACATATGTCACTTATGTTCATATAACCTTTAAGTTTAAATACCTTTTAGGTAATTTTTTTATGTTTTCTCATTCATTTTAATTCAATATTTTCTGTAGTATAACTCATATTTTTTCTAAATATTATAAGTTATTCAAAATTTATGTGAACATAAATGATGTATGTAAATATATGGGAAAAGTTTTGAATAGCTTATAAAATAATTACAAAAGAATATGATTTATACTCTGGAAAATGTGAGATCTCTCTGGGATAAAATGGTTTAGGTCAAAGAAAGAAAGAATAAAAAGAAAAAAACAAAATGTTGTAACATAGAAAATTAAGTTTTATGGCCTTGTTTGTTTATGGATTCTACACATGTTCAAGCTGTTGACTATTGAAAATTTCTTGAATCCAAATTAACCACATTTTACTTAAAGAGAATTGATGTACTGCCAAGTTGATGTCATAAAATGTATAATAATAGTGAATACATGTGTGTAATATGGCAGAAGGTTATGTATAGAGTGAATGCCTACAAAAATTCTTGTGTTTTTATTACTTAATGAAGGCAAAATAAATTTAAAAATTCATGATTTTGCATTAATATTTTTTATAACTAGGACAAAAGTTATTAAACCATTATTTTCAAAGAACATTATTTCGTATTTATTTTACAGTAACTGCTTATATTATTACTTTCTCTACCAGTTAGATTTCTATAAACAATAATAAATAACCATCTGAATTTATATGAGGAATTGAGAAATATATGAGATTGAACTAAAGATAATATTGACTTTTTGTAATATCTAAATATTTCAAACCAAGTTGCCATAGTGTAAAAAGAATCATCTTCATGAAAAGAACTTTTCAAAATAAAAAAAAATCTTAACATTTCTAGATTTTATAAATATTTACTAAATTCTTGGCATAAATATATTCTGAACAATAAATTCTGCTGTTTTCCTTTAGAATGATTTTGATTTGTAATACTTTTTTCTTTTAAGTTTATTATTAGCATTTGAATTACTTACAATGATACTATTGAAAATGTGGTATTGGTGAAATATAATCTTATTGATACTTTTGTGCTTTGTGATACATTTTTTAAATAAATTTTACTATAAAAAATGTTTGATAAAATTATATTTTAACATATGTAAAATATATATACAATTATGTTTCAGCATATAATATTATGATTATATGTTGAAATGATTGCTTATTTGAGCATGGTACTCATTATGATCATAGTTTCTTTGCATTGTAATCTATTGATGAAAATTTGAAAACATATTAGAATTTATATTTATGTTACTATATACCGTTTCTTACAAATATACAAGTGACTTATAAATTCATTAACATACGATTTAGGTGAGAATATCGAACCTTTTAGGTGAGAATATCGAATTCACATTTGCAGATTGCCAATTATCATTTTGGAAAAATATTATCTGACATATTTTGTGCCTAATTTAAGAAATTAAACTTTAGTTTTCAGTGATGTAGCTGCTTATTTAGAAAATATTTCTGTCAGAATTGTCAATTTTATTTATCGTAACTTTTATTAAACATAAATTATATCTATTAGGTATACAACAAACCATCTTGTTCTTTGAGCTGGCTTGAGCGTCATATCCTATGCCATGGTGGCAATAAACCTTTCAAGTGCATTGTAGATAACTGTAGTCAACATTTTCCTACACAGTCAGCATTACAGCGCCATGTCAACTCACACTTTGATAGCAGTACCAACAGTAATGGAGCAAAGAATGGACGATGCCGTTATGAATTAGCATTTAAGAACTTCAGGAAAAAAAAGCACCTCAAGTACAAAAGAAAAAATATAACTGGTAGGAAATCCTTTTTTCACTTCATTTATTTTAATCTGATAAAAATATATATAATGCCAGTGTTTTTCTTGTTACTTTATGATTAAAAAATGGAAATTTAATGTGCTTAACAAAAGAAAACCTATATTATTCTGAATGCATATAATTATCATGCAAAAAATTGTTTTCCTGGAACAGAAAGTAATTTTGATGAGAAAAGTAATGTACCGTCATATATATTATCACTTTTAAGGGGGGGGTGTATCTCCGTCTTTCATAATGTCCTTAATATAATTCATGAAAATGTTACGATACCATTTAAAAGTGTAATCTAATTAAATATCTTCTGCATTGCCTGCTTCAATTATATATAATTTCTTATCAGTTTGCAAAGGTATAAAATATATATATATATATATATATATATATATATATATATATATATATATATATATATATATATATATATATATAATCTACCTAAAATAATAGTACCTCACAGTAAAGCTCATTGTTGTTGCCCCACCTTCCTTCCCCTGTACCTAGCCCTAAGTTGGGCTTTACTAGTTAGAGGAAGCAGCTGAGTTTGTCTTCATAATTTAGTAACAGGAATCGAGCAGAGGACTCCCTAAATACTGGACTTACCGTCTCTCCAATGTTATAATTTCACTTGGAATAAATTGTCCTGACTTATTTAATGTGCCCCACGTCCTGTTAGTGAAAATAACACATCTTTGTTTATGCCAAGATTTGAATTCACTACTTTAAGAACGACACCCTAATCAACCAGGCTATTATGATCTACTCCAAGGCTAGTGCCATAATGTGTGTGTGATTGTGTTATTAAATACATTATGATAACCACACTAATTTCATGAAAGGAATGATATTGATTGATGTAATGTTGATGTCAGTAATAAAATATTTTGCCAAAATTATCTTAGTTAAGAAATTAATTGATTTTGATCTTTTATTGTTCTAATTCTAGAATTTCACTTGTAAATGCTTATCAGTTTAATTTTATGCATCAAAGTGTTTTCAAAAACATTGATTACAATTTATCAGGAAAATTAAAAACATTTTCTCTTGCAATTTTTTTAATATTTAAAACATTTTAAAGCTTTTATGTATGTATAATAATTTGTTTTTAAATTTCAAATTGAAATACATAATTATCAAGGAAATGAATTTTAACAATTATATCTATTCCAGGAAAGATATTTCAGTTGTTATTTTATCTTGACAAAATAACACCATTTTTTTTTATTTTGCTGGGTTGCTGTATTTTGTTTTAATGGATAAGATGTTTAAGGATAATCTCTTGTATATAATCTTTAAGAGGGTGAAAAAACACATAATTTGATATCCAGATGTAAGTTCTGCTTCTAATTTTAAGTGATGTCCAACATTAATGTTGTAAATTGTAAAAAAATTTTTTTTTATTATTAATGTAATAACCCAATTATTTCTATTTTTATATGACTGGAAATAAGCATTTTTCTTTTATGGTTTATAATTTTTCACTTGGTAATCTAATAATTATTTCTAACTTAAATCACATGCTAAGTTTCCAGCAAGAAATCAATATTTGTCAATCATGTTTTGGACATTTTATGTCCTACAGGCTACTAATTTTTGAATAAAAATGTTATTGATGTCTTAATTATTAAATTCACAATGCAGGCTGTGTTTTTAATGTCCAAGAACTTTGGAAAAAAAAAAAAAAAACTATTGTTCTATGTAGTGTACAAAAGTTTTACATGGAAATAAAACTTCTGAAGAGTTAGGTTTTTAAAAATATTGAAATATGGTAATAGACCTATTTAGAATAAGCAAAAAAAAGTTCATTTGTGCTTTGCTTCACAGCTACTATTAAGCATGTTTTTATTTTTAGTCTAATATTTTTCTTAGAAAATTAATTAAATTCAGAAAAGTTATTTAATTTTAAAATTGCTAACAAATTAAATTTTGACCTCACTGAATGAAAATTCAAATCTAAGTAAGAAAAATGTAATTTTTTGATGTTTACTAAAAAAGCTGTTAATTAATGAAAAAACAGGCCTTATATAATTTTGTAATTTTTAGTACAAGTCTAAACACAAAATTTTTAAACTCTAAATTGTATTAAGATTTTTAAAGTTAAAATTTAAATTGCTTTAAATAGAAATATAAGCAAATTAATCAAATGTCAGTTAAAATTTATGTTAAATATTTTTATTTCTGCTAATTCTTTCAACATAGATTCAATAAAAAAGAATTTTAGAATCTTTGAAAATTTTTGATCTCCTTTTCTGGAAATTAAAAATGTTTTACTTTTTATATAATATTTGGAAAAACAAAGTTCTTTTTAATAATTTTTTGAGGAAACTTATTAATTATTTATTATGTAGTAATTAGTATGTGTTGATATTTCTTATTGTTTTCAGTAAGCCAATTATGATATTCAAATATTTAAGCAATTGTTTGAAAAGATGTATTTTATAAATATTGTATTGATATGTAAGTTTTTCGTGTCTATAATTTCTAAATTCTGTAACTAAATATTTCAACAGTATTTCGTCAATATCAAGCATAAAAGATGAACTAATTATATGTGGAATTATTGTGTTATCCTCTGGAAGTTATGAGAATTTCAAAAAATACCAGTACTTCAGCTGTACTTTTACTATACATTTTTGTGATTAAAATACCTTATTTTTTTTAAAAAAGAAAAATATTTTGTCAAACAACAGATCAATGAAAGCATTTCATAATTTAAGAAGAAACAGAAAAACTGTTTATAATAGTGTGAGGAGAACAGATACATGTAACAAACTTTTATTTATGACAGGGTCATTTTGATTTTCTTTCCTAAATCAAAAAAATAGACATGTTTTAAATAAAACATGTGAAAATGTTTTTCTTAACGAACAATTTCATCTTTCCATTTGTGGCTTATGCTTCCATAATTAAAAATTTTGGTATATATATATATATATATATATATATATATATATATATATATATATCAAAATTTTGATTTAAAGTATTTAATTTGTGATATATATATATATATATATCACAAATTAAATACTTTAAATCAAAATTTTGTTTTCAATACGTAAAATCAACCTTTTGTTTTTCATTCTTGAAATAAAGATTAATTAAAATCCTATTATGTTATTAATGAAATTCCATTGGTTGTTTATGTAATTTATTTTCAAATTAATACTATGCATTTAAATTTTTTATGATAAAAATCAAATAAAATTCCACAACAAAGCTATGTGAAAGATTTTAAACATCTTTGTAAGAATCACCCCTGCTATTCAAAAACAACTTATTCAATGTAAAAATGTATTTCTTTTTTCTAGCTCTTCAATGACGTATTCTTATTTGTGGAATATTCAGAATTTTGTTTTAAAAATTTAATCTCTCTGATAATCTACCATCAGTGGAATATTCTATCTTCAGTGGAATACAATTCATCTTCGGTGGAAAACATTCGTAACAAGTCAAAAATGTTCATAAATAATATTGTAAAAATATAAATTGTTTGGAAAATATTTATAAACGAAATTTCTAATTCTTTAATTAACTTTTTTCTTCTAAGTAAAGGAATTAAAATTGAAAATACTGGTTTTTAAATAAATAATTCTCTTTTTGTAAATCTTTAATTTCTTTCAGAATAAGCAAAGGTAAATTTATGATTTTAAAGTCTGAAATATGAAGTTCTTTTTTTTATTTTTCTATATACAAACTTCTAATAGTAATATGATTACATACTTGCGTAAAAAATAAGAATTTTACCTAACTAATTTTAAGTACCAAAATTTTTTTTAGAAATTTTTTGTTTATGCATTGCAAATTTATAAAATAGCTCTTGTTCGTAACTTTAATGAATTTTTTACTTTCCAATTATTTTCTTTTGTAAAAAAAATCTACTTGAAATTTCTTATAATTACAAAATTTTATATTTTTAAATTTTAAGACTGAATTTTAATTTAAAAGGGAAACAAAATATTGATAACTTAAGTATTTAAGTTGTATAAAAATGTTATTTTAGGTATGTGTATTGTTAAATAAATGTTTTATGTAGATTCTAAAATATTTCCGTAACTAAATCTTTTAATTTTATTTTCTCAGGTAGTAAAATAAAAAAATAAAAAAAAAACACCTTTTCCTTAAAATTTCTTTTTAACTCTATCGTTATTTTACATTATAAGTGACTTTATAACAAGAAGTAAAAAATTCCATGCATATTTGTTTTTGGCTTCAAATTAGTTATTAAGCATGCTTAAATTCATTTTTTTATATAATTGACTTAATTTGAAATGAACTTGCATTGCAATGATTAAATATTACTTTTAAATTTTTATATCAAAATTTTATATAAAAGTATTAAATAATAAAGAGTTTATAAAGACACTCCAGTGTTCAAATAAATAAAGAGATTTGTAATAAATAATAAAGAGATTCATGTGTTTAAATTAGATTTAAAATGTGGTTTTCTATGAAGTGTGATTTATTTACATATTACAAGTAATTGAAGTTAATGTTAAAGAATAATTGAAGTAAATTAAAATAATATTTGTACATTTGTAATTGAACTACCTGTTTAAAAAGTATATGCTAATAAATACCTGTTTAAAAAGTATATGCTAATAAAGAACTTATAATCAATTGAATAAATTTTGTGGTAAAAAAATTTAATTTTGATTTAATGAAGTTTTGAAATTAAACTTGAAAGCCTATTGAATTTCATTGCAATGTGAGAACATTTCAATGTTTCTAGAAATAGCTATTTTTAAAATAAATTGTTTCACATGTTTCAGCTAAAACTGAAGATTTTTTTGATGCCAACATCATGGAACAAATCAGATACAAGTTGATTGATGCTCATTCTGATCGATCTATATATAGTACAAATAACATTGGAGCTCTTATTTTTCAAAGCAAAGTAAGAACAAAATTACTCTTAAACTCACTAATTTTAAACGTTTCCAAACAAATAAAAATGCCTTTTAATTCTTCCAATGCTAATGAATGTTTTTTAAAACTTGTATATGTGTGATTAATGAGTACTGTATTTAATAACTACATTCTATTAAGTTATTTAATTTTAAAACTGAAAGACTGGATCATTTTTAATAGAATTGTGTGTTACCTAAAATGGGAAAATCTGTTATATGAATCTTTCACCTCAAGAAATTATAGAAGTTTGGAAAATTAACTTTTAAGTTGCAAAATAGTATCTAGAAAAACAAAAATGAAATCATATGAATCTGCTTGAAAATAAAAGTCTTCTGATTAAAAAAAAAAAAAAAAAAAAAAAAAAAAACCTAACTCAGTTTAAATTGTTCATGAAATTTGATACAAAATTCTTACAACATTAAAAATTCTTCAATTCTTACAACATTAGAAACCTGATTCTTAGTTAATTAATTTAAATTTTTATAATTTTTTTTAGCCTGTTTGGGATTCATGAATATTTTTTACTGAATTATCAATATTGGTTGGTTAATTTATAAATCTACACATGTATTAAAGTTTATTTTGGTAACCTGATGAGTTGTTTTCTTGACTGAAAAAAATATCGCTTACAGAATCATTAAATTCTCTTTTTTTATTTTCTATTTTGCTTTTTGTGAGAAGTGGTTTTAACTTTGATTTTTTTTATGAGAAATAGTTTTCATTTATACTTGAAGTTACCATAGTGGAATTCTATATATGTTTATGGGTTTTTTTCTTTTTATATTAAAGTAAACTTTTTCATTTTTTTCTGCTCTATAAAAATTTTGAAATGAATAACAAATGCCTAATTTATTTATTAGTCCAAAATCTTATGCAATTTTAGAGTCGTTTTCATTATTTTATTTTGAAAGTCTTAGTTTTGAAGTCATGTTTAGAAATTTTTATTTCCGTTTGGTGATAGTTTAAAATAAATGAGAAAATGAAGTTTTATTATCAGTTAATCATATTTGTTGTTTCATACAGTGTTTTAAGAATTATTTGATTCTTTCTTTCTTTTATTTCTGATTTGATAAAAACCATTATTTATGGTGGCCAAGGCTTGTAATTAAATATGATTTCTATAATGTAAAAAATTGTACTATTATGATAGTTGATGTTGGATATTTATGAGAGTTACGTCATCCTTGAAGTACATTATAGCCAGGAAAAGGAGTAATTATTTCATAATTAGTGAAATAATTTAAATTATGAATTTTACATTTCTATAAGAAAAGTAAAGAAAATAATATGAAGGTTCGAAAAGAACATACGAAAAATAATGCTAATGATTGAAATGGAAACTGATCTCTATCTAATAGAATGATGGTCTAAATTTTAAGTTATTCTTTATTTAAGCTATTCTTTACTATTTGATAGTGTTTGTAGAAGCGCATTATATAAAATTTAATATTTGTACAAACTGAAAAAATTTGTAGAAATAATAAGGGAATGTTAATAAAAATTTCAGGATTTGCTAAAATATATTTCATGATTATTTAATATGTTTAGTAAAAAACATAATCTTTTATAAGCAATTATTTGATTTTAAAATTAATTAACATTACAAGTTTATCAAATGGAGAAAGCTTTTTAACACTTTTCTTTTGTTTAAGTTGTCAATGCCCTTTTATAAATTTATTTATTCTTTATACATTTTAACTCTTAAATTAATTCTAACTATATCATTCACTTGTTTATTGCATTTTAATTCTTTTTTTATGTTTAGGTTTTAAAAACTGAATTTGTGATTTAATATTTTACAAATACTTTTGTTATCAAAAACGTAAAATGTTTTTATAAATTGTCAATAATTTAAATTTTTCTTTTTCAGAGTCTTAAAAACACTACTTTGCATGATGTTTGGTGTATGATCCATTCTTATAGTTTTAAAAGCATACTGTTCATGAAATGAATAAATATTTTATTGCAGAGAGAAAGATAAATGTCTTTCATTAATTATAACGTAAAATTTAAAGGAAATTTTGACTATGTATATGTGTTAAATTCTCATGTTTATTTTATGGTTAATTTAAAAACATTGAAAGAATTTAAGGGAAATGTAAATTTTCTTAATTTTAGATTGTTTCATAGCAATATAATTAAAATTTTATTTTAAATATTTTATGAGCAAATTAGGACTAATATTTACAATTTCAAATTCTTACTAATAATAGGAATATAACATAATAAAAATGATTCTTAGTTATACATAATTTGATGTATTCTCATACATCATTTAAAATATTTAACAAAAGTTCTATAAAATTAAAAAAATTTTTTTTTATAATATTGATGAAGGAGATATACTCGTGATAAATGGAGAAAATAATTATTGTTTGCTCCTGAAAGGTATACTAAACTAATATATGTTAGTTGTAGATGTAAAATTTAATTTTAAACTGAAGATAAATTTTCTTAAAACACAGTTTCATAATGTAATTTGTATATTTCCCCATTATCTAACATTTTATTGAAGATATGAAGCGTAATCTGTATGTACTTCTATTCTTTATGTCTGCTTATAATTGATTTCATGACTTATTTTTAGGACTGTTCCGAGGAGGTCTTAACTCTCAATGTATCAATAAAAAATACTATGAATTTCAAAGGAATTCCACTCACAGTTTGGTGGATAATGTTTCACTTTTTCTTCTTTCACAGCTTTTTTTCCTTTAACTTATTCAGGTAACCTGCAGTGGATGTGTGTAATTATATTATGTGAGCTCATGGTATGCAAGTGTTTTTGCAATCCTAATGTGCTTTAAGTGCTTTATTTTGCACTGAGCAATATACACTCTTTTTTTTTATTTTAAGTTCCCTATTCAAGCCCTTTATTTTAAAAATATTTTTATTTTTGTTTAGGATTTTTCTAAATTAAGCATTTTTTATTTACCTTTTTAGAATAGGGAAATATGTTTATTTTTTTTTCTATGCCAATTTATTTCCTTTATTTATAAATTTATATTTTATAGGTAAAAGCAATAAGGACTGAAAAATCGGGAGAAATTAATGTATTATTACATTGGGTACCTGAGAATATGTAAGTATTGCCAATTCCATTTAAGCTAAACAAATTTCATTAAAAGCTATTATCTCAATGTTTGTTGAATTGTGTTTTGTGATTTATGGCATAAACATGAAAGTTTATGGTACTTACATATTAATTTTGTCAAGAAATACTGCACCAAATTCTGTACATTATTTTCAAAATATCGGGGGAAGGTCTTATCTATGTCAATGTAAAAATGAAATTCTTAATCTATATCAATCTTAATCTATGTGTAAAAATAAATTGGTTAATTTTAATTCATATTCTAGTTTTTATATGAGCAGATGAATAGAAAAGTCATGAGCTTAAAACTTAAGTATGCTAAAAATAAATACACAAAATTTAAGCTCCTGAAATAGTTTAAATCACTCAGTGTTGACAACGTATGCTTTTATCATGGGAAAATTGCTGGGATGATACTTGAGTACCAAATTTATTTTGTATTAAAGGAAATGTTTTTCAAATTGTTTCTTGGTTGTTGCTTCTTTTCATTAATGTATACTGGAAAACTTGTTATATGTAAAAGTGGAAAACATATTATAAATATAACAAAATTCACATTGTTTTTAAAATGTGAAAAGCTATTAAATATTGGATTTTGGCTATTTCTCTGAGTTTTTGCTATCCCAATTCTTTCAAATACAATTTCAAAAATACTACCATTAAAATCTGATTAAATCTGTTTTATATGATATAGAATTGGTAAATATTATATAATCCTGCATTGATAAATTCCCCTTTCAGTAATGAATTTGATTCTGTGGTCTGAAACTGAATTCTTTTCCATGTACACAGATCTTTGTTTTAATAAGAGTATTTAAAAATTTAACCAGAAAGTAAGCCATAATTCTTATTGTTGATTAATAACTTTGTTGCTGAATGACAAAATAAAATATTTGAATTCTCTAAAGCCTTTTTTTTCATTGTTTAGTTTTTGCACCAACTTAAAGTTATATTGCAAAACTTGGGGGAAGAAATTCTGGCTTTTGTCAGGATCTGTATAGCTCCTGGAGTTTTGTAATTTTTTCAGGGGATTTGGAAATTCCTAAAATTGAGTTGACTTCAAGAAAATTACAAATAATTTCCTTGTGTTTTAATACTTTCACTAGTTGCCATCATAGTCAATATTAAAATGTTTTATATTCATACCAAATTTATACATGTTGGTGTATATACTTATAAATTGTTGTAGATTTAAGAGGAAAACTATTCAAGGATAAATATTATGTGACTCTTTCCAAATAGCTTATCAGGAAATAGCTGCATACCCAATAAAAATATAACTACTTTATAATAAATACTTGATTTACTTTTGTATTTGACCTAAAATTCGGAAAAGTAAAATTGAAACTAACTCTTCTGTAATCTCTGAAGAATAGGCTTTCTACTTAAGGAAGTCAGATAATGCAATAGATTAAATGATGAAGGAAATAAATAATGTTAAATTATATACAACGGAGATAAATAGCCAGAATTAATTCAAAATTGTCGTCTCTTGCCTTTAAAATTGGTATCCTCACTATATGTAAGCAAGACTGGTTAAGGAACAAAAAATGCACATTACCATCTGTTCCATTTTAGTCATTGTTAAATCACTAATTGATGTTATTGACAATTTACTCTCAAAATATAATAGCTTAACCTGTAGATTTTTAAAAATATTGATTTCTGATTATAGGATGTGTGAGAATGTATATACATTACTAGGGTATCTAGAGATACTAATTTTGGTTGAAACTAAGAGACTTGTCTGGATTCAAAGAGAGCACCTGCTTAGTAAATTTCGAAAGTTTGAAAAATTAAGACTTTCATAACGGACAAAATTTAAGACTTTTTTTTGGATTACTCTGATCTTCAAAAATGCATGTACCATTTTTAATTTAATCTCTAGTTTCTAGTGACAGTAATACTAACCATTTTCATATTTTAGTATTAAAAAATAAATTTGAATTTTTATTGTTAAATACTATTTTTTTTAAAGCTTTAATTTAAAAATATTTTTTAATAGTTACTGTTTGAGAAAGTATGGAAAAAAATTGCATGGAAAATTCATTTATGTTATGTTCCTTCCATCAAGAAATAAAACTTATCTAATGCAGGTTATGAATTTCAAGTATGTGATATGAATTTCAAATATGAAATATTTTTTTGACATTTTAGTTAAAAATTTCAGAATTGTTAAAAAGTGAATAATCTCGTTCCATGTATTATCATTTCATGCAATATATCTAATTCTGTGGCTCAAGTGTTATTTTTCCTACATTAATATGCTTGTTTCTAAAGAGTTTTCATGAAATCATTGATCTTGCATTAAATTTTTTTTTTCTGATTATTTTTTAACCAAAACAATATTAAAGTTTTATAAATAATGAGTCAAGAATGTGCTAAGCAATCTTTTATCATTATCAATAAAAGTGTGAAATATTTCTTAAATTGTTAGAATTTGCTAAAAGGCTGTTTATTTAATTGATTTAAACTCTAATAGTTTTGTTATATATATATAACAAAACTTACCCCTGGAAGATAATTATAACATTTTAAGATGGAATCTTTGTCAAGTATTTTATGTCATTCATTAAGAGCTTAAATTTATTTTTCAGTAAAATCTTATCACAATTAGTTTTTATTTTTAGAAATATATCCTTTGAGAGTTATCAACTTACAAATGGAAAATAGTTGATTTTATTCATCCTAATAATTAAAATCTATAATTTTGTTTGCAGTTTACCTGATTCCTGGGTACCTGAAAAATGTGCGAAGAAGTACAAAAAGATACCTTTTTCATCACTGCCTCTAGATATTCGCACATCCATTGATACACTTTCAAATGGTGCAACAAACAATGACATGCCACGGGTAAAACACCGAAGAAAGTGATCTTTTTACTATTTCTATACAGCGAGAGAAAATATGTTCCTGCAAGTGCCATGCATAATTTAATTCATCTTGCTTAAGATACTGCAAACTGTAATATTTTAGCATTTTAATTCTTGTTTAGTGTGTTAATCTCAGACTTTCATTATAATCAACTATGTTTAGTCAGAGTATGAAACAAGAAATAGGCACACATCCTTACAAAAGGATTGTAAATCAGATCAGTAATAGATTAAAAGGGAGGAACAATTAGTGCCTTTATCTTTTCATTGAAAAATACTATTTTCTCACAATTTGATTGTATACTCCCCCGTAACTAAGCAATGAACGCATAGTTGATTATTGTAATTACAAATGAAGTTTTTTGAATATTACATTTCTGAAGGGATTTTATTTTTAAAAATTTGATTCTGCAACTGTAATTGGGTTGATTAATATGCACTCCTATCAAAATATTGTTTTTATATTTTAACAGTATCAAAATTTAGAATTCTATTAAGTAGTTTTATTTAAAATATCTTCTATTTTTCTTTCTTTTTAAACATTGAAGTATTTTCTGTATTTATTTAATAATTTTATCACATTTGTTTTATATTAAATAAGTGCATGTTGATTTAACTCTCATTGATATATTTTGTTTTCTGTTTCCATTTATCCTAATTACTTAGGAAATTTGTTGCATGACTCACCATTAAATATTTTATTTGGTGCATATTTTGCAACTTTTACTGGACCAATTGTTTTATTATAATTTTATAAAATGCTGAAAAGTTTATTTTAATTACTTTCATGAGATGCAAGTGAAATCTGATATGAAGTTACTCTTAATTTGTGGATTTTGGCTTAATAAGTTGGATTTTTCTCTATTGCGAATGTGAGAAGTTTTCCTCTTAATGTAGTGCATTTCTTTGAAAAAAAAAAAAAAAAAATGGGGACTTATGTTTTTCCCAAAATTAACTTGTGTTGAATTTTAAAACTTCAAATTGCTTGGTTGGGAAGTACTATGATCAAATTTTTTCTTGATCTAGTCATGATTTTTGTTAATCTAGTCTGTTGAGTTTTGTAAAATTGTTTGAAATTTGTTCCCTCACAAATCAAATTATTAGGATACTAAGCGTAATAAAAATTAGACTAACAAATTCAATGATTCTAATAGGTTTTTTGAGATTTATAGTATTTATTTTAAAATTTACTTCAAATATTTACATTGAATATTTAAATCAAATTTATGAGGGCTCAAAATAGATGTATTCAGGAATTTCTTCATATTTCAGGTTTCGAACATCTAATGGATTAATAAAATATATTTAGAAATTGTTAAGAGCAAAAAAATTAGCTTTGTACATATTTCTGTTATGTTATTATAAATACCAATAAAGTTTTATATTTTTATTTGTGTTGAGAAATGCGAGAAGTAACTTTCATAATGGATCTTATTGTGAATCAAATTTTTTAAGTTTAAAGGATAAGTATAATGATTTTCATTTACTTACTTAAAACTTATATGCTAAAATAACTATTTAATTGATAATAAATTAGTTAATACATTGTAGCTTTATTTTAATTCTAAACAATTACTACTTTTGGCAAGCAGAACAAAATTATTTTTTAGTTGTTTTGATACATTCCTTAATTTTTTTAGATAAAGCATATTTATTTATAAAAGCTTAACATTTATCTTCATAAAAAATCTAAATTTTTGTATTTAAATATCTAAATCTTGTATCTTTAAGCTCTTCTACATATTTAAAACTGTTAAATTCAGTTTGCTGTTCACTTGTACGTTTTCATTTGTGACTTGCCTTTCATAGAAGAATATATGAATCAATAATTCTATGTTTCAAAGAGTTATTGCTTCTACAAAATTACATCTAAAACAAACTTTTATTTAATTTCTTTTAAGTTAACTACTGATAATTTGACAGAGAAGGAAAACAATTTTAGAAGTAGGAAAGTAAATTGAAATTTCCAGAGAGATTAAATTCTACTTGAGACTTTCATGTAACTAATTAGCAAGTGTCTACCAACGTTCTACTTTCAATGACAGAAAAGTATATTTTATACATTCTATTTTTACCATTGAGTTTTAATAAAATATTCTGCCTTGATATTTAAGAGTTCATGTGTATTTAAAAGTAAAATGGTATAATATAATTTTTTTGTTATTATACCATTTTTATAGTTTTGATGATTTAATCCTTTACCTATGTTTAATATTTTATGGTTAGAATTTTCGTTTTCATGTTATTTCAAAAGTAATCAGTTTTTGATTTATTGCTTTTTACACTTTTTTATAATGTAATGTGTAAATGTTTATAAAAGTAACTTATTCGAAAATAATTATTTATTTCCTTATATTTTTAATTTAATTTTCAATACCTTTCATTAAAATTTCTCCCTTGTAGTTTTCAGTTTTTTTTTTTTCTTCTAAAGAAAATTATTTTGATGTTAATTTTATTTAGAAGTAAATTATTCATTTGAATTTGATATAGTTCAAATTTAATTTCAATCTGAAAAGCTTTATTATAATGTCATTTGAAAAATATGTGGTTGTAAATTATCATTTGAAAGTTGAGTATAATCGAGTTAAGCAAAATTATTTTATTTTTGTTGCTAGTTGTCATTCTTAATAAATGCAGTCGACTTAAGAACTACACATGGAAAATTCTGAAACCAATGTATATTGTATTTAGTTAAATTTAAGTATTGTTAGTATTAAGGCAATCTTTTATTTAGTTATTTATGATATTTAGTATTAGGTATTGATGTAATTACAATTTTTAAGTTTTAATAACACGTTAAAATGATATTGAATTTCCAAAGAGGTTTTAATGATTATTTTCTTTTTTATGTTTTAAAAATGAACAGTAAATTTTGATACTGTATCAGAAATTATTTCTTTAGAATTTTCATTTGAAACTTTAATTTGTATGCACATTTAAAATAAAAAATAAAATATTTCTTACTATTAAATTCAAAATTCTGGAGCTGCTATTAGTTTAATCTTAGAAAATATAAGCAAAAGGAAACATTTGCAGAATCATTATTTGCAAGTAAATATAAATAATATCTGTGATATAAGGTACAAACATTTTTGTATTTAACTGAAGCCAGTAATTTCTTAGGTTGTAATTTGTTAATTCTTGATTTTGTTTGAAATTCACTATATTATAGTATGCAATCTACAAATATTTTTGACAAATTGATAGCAAGTTAAATTTTTCCTTAAAAATTTTCTGGACCATCACTAAAGTTTATGTTCATGGCATGTTTGTATCATGGTGATCAGTAAACTTTCAAAAGTTGATTGACTTTTAAATAGAAGGATTTGCTATTTATATAATTCCTTGTTTTATTGGAATTGATAATATTTTATATTTAGTTGGAAAAAATCATATTATATAGTGACAAAATATAGTTTATTTTTATTTATTTATTATTATTTTTTTTTTTTTATAAAAATTCAAATAATTTTTTGTTGATCTGAAAAATATTTAAACATCTGAACTGCTATTAAACATTGAGTTTGTAAGTAGTAATGCTTTACTTTTTTCATTTTCTCTCTCTAATGTATATTATCAGTTAGTTTATTTCATAAATTACCATTATTAATTTAATCACCTTAAATAATATTATTTTGGATTTCAAATTTGCTTATAGTATTGGAAAATTCCTTAATACACATTTATTTCCATTGTTATTACAGCATATTTTTTCTCCTTTTATTACGATCTAGCAATTTTACTGAACAATTTATTCTTTTACAATGTGCTATAGCTTCTACTGTAAATATGAGAAGTTGCTTAATCTACTTGTATTTAGATTAATCCATCACTAATATTGTTTTTAAAATTATAACTTTTACCCCCTTAAAAATTCAGTTTCTCCTAAATCAAACAAAGCTAATTAGGAAGATTTACTACATTTATTTTTGAAACTAAAATGTATTTCATATATTCAAAATTTCAAAATATGTTGATATTTTATGTGAAAATAGATATTTGTGTATGTGATACCTGATGCCCTAGATTAGTGATTTTTTACTGGGTAAAAGCATATATGTAAATTAAAGTGATACTTAATTATCATTCAGGAAAAAGCAGCAATTACTATTGTGGCATATAACTAATAATTAAAATTTGTGTTTTTGGTTTGTCATGAGACTAATATTAGGTAAGGAGCTGTTTTTAAGTTGAAATTTCTACCAATATAAAATCCACATTATTTCTTTTTAAAACAGTTTAATAAATCAATTGTTAATGTCTAATGAATTAAAAAATTTAATTATGTATCTAAGAAATTCTGGCTTAAAAATCCCGCCTCTTCATTTTTTACATTTCTGAGGGAGAGGAAAAATAAAAACACACACACAGTAACCTCATTTTACCTAATTTAATTTCATTATCTATAATCCACAAGTATTTTGTATGCCATAACCTAGTCTGTGTTCATCATATTTCTAAATATCATCATTTAAGTCCCACTACCATTTTTTGTAGTGTCTCACTTCATCTGTAAAGTTTTAGTGAATACCAAATGTGTTCATTTAATTGCACATCATACCTTTTATTTTACATCATTTGCAGAGTATTGCATAAAGTGTTCATATTTTGTCAAGTGTTTTGAATATTTTTCCATTGTGATATTTTCTTGTCAGAAAACAGATTTTAGATATTGATCTAAGAAATTGATTTCATAATTAAGTTATTGTTCAAAAAAGAAAAACTGTATTGTAAACCACTATTAAAATTGAATATTTGTGAGTTAAAATATTATCAGAATAATAAAATTTTATAATTTTTCTAAGGTACATAATTAAGAGCAATCAGTATTATTTAATACATATGGAAATATGTATTAAGTTTATCTTGCAAATTTTTATTGATAAATTATATTTATCTTATTTTAAAAATATTTAAGATTTAATGTAGGTGTATCTGATTTTGGTACTTATTAATGCATGCAAATATTAGTCATTCAAAATTTTACTTATTAGTTAAAAGTAAAATTTAAGAAAGTTCCTACTTGCTGTTCAGTTTTTAATATAAACTGTGTTTTTGATTTTAAAAGGATCTTTAGAATATTTTGCTGCCGCTCATAAGAATTACAAACCTATTGTTAACTTACTAAACTTAAAATTTCTGTTAGCAAAACTAAAAAAATCGAAAAAATGTTAAATTTGTTATCTACTTTAAGGTCTTTTTAAAACTATCATTTCTTCCAATAGAATATTTAAAATTAACTCATAAATGTATCAATTTTAATAAATTAGAAATTGTTCTGGAAAAATAAAAGTTCTCTTTACGCTTGTGGCGTTTTATGTGTGCAGCTAAATATAAAAATTTTCTAACCATATGTATACCAATTTGCTTATATGTACTTCGGTCTTTAATTTATATACTTTTTTAAATTCTATATTGAAAATAGATTCTCGGCAAATTTTTTAGAGGCTAATGATTATTCAGCATAGTTTTTTCTTTGCATTCAAATTAACTAGAAATTTATAATCAATATTTCTCTCTATATATTATCAATATGTTAATTTAATCTTAAAATAAAATAACTATAGCAAGTTGTATGTTCTGTCTATATACTAATTTTACTTCTCAATTGTATATGGTTTAATGATGTATATTTGTTGTTGCTCTGGCTTTGATATAAAAATGTTTATACATAATTGCTCTGTTTGATTATAAACATTTAGAATTTTGATTTGATTATAGTTACCACAGTATAAAGTATGCATATATTTTTTTATGATCTCAAAAATCTATGCAAAACTTGTAATCTGGGATAAATGTTTGAAATATATTCAAGTTAGTTTTGTGTGATTGTTATCTAAAACATGATAAATACAAATTATGCCATTTATTGTTCACATTCATCTCTAGTTACACTGCCAATGTTACATTGTTATGCTTTGTGTGTATTAGTAATGTGTGAATAATTGTTTTATTGTAATGCCACTGCCATATCAAATAAAAATTTTTGTGTGTGTATGTGTATATATGTAGCAGAACATTTTAGAGTGGATGGTTAATTCTAATCATTTTTAATTTGTATCATATTTAACTTTGTACATATTATTTATAATTTTCTTCTATCTTTTTGACATTTGTTTTTCCTTGTATATTTATATTTTCTGTATTGTAATCAGAATTGACCAAAAAATATAATATGAGAAATTAATTTTGATATTTTCTTATGTATTTAGAGTAATTTCTTCTTAAGTAATTTTTATATAAAAAAAGAAATTTTGCACTATGAAATTGAAATTATCAATCCTTTGAACATTAAAATATTTTAAATTGTAGAATTTTTCAGGTTGTGTTTTATTTCTGTGTTAAAATAAAGTGAACTACATCTGTTTTTTGCTTTTTATTTTTATTAAATTTCAAATTTATTTCTGGTTTTTCTTCCAAAGAAAAAATTAAATGCAACATAATTATCATTGTAATTTTTCATTGCGAACATAGAACAAACATTATAGTTGATTTTGGCACAGCATGTCCATTTTTGGACTTTGCGCCATAAAAACCAACCAACCAGTTATTGTTGATTTATTTTATTGAAGGAAATTTTTTTTCATAATTGAACCACAGTTTGAATGAACTGTCTAAATGATATTTAAAGTAAAAATATCATTCTGCAGAATACTTGTTGAAATGTCCTATCAAACCATTGAAATAATTTTTAACTACTTTTTGCAGTTGAAGGTGAATTGTTAACCATCTCTTATTTTCATGCTTTCATTTCTGTTTTAATTCTTCTAAGTAAAAACTTTTAATTAAAAATAATTTAAAAATTCATTAAAAAACATTTTTTTTTTTGTACATTTTATTTCAAATAGTTAGTTTGTAAAGGATATTTACTGTGTAAATGAAGCATTATGTTAAAAATTGTGTTCTAATGTAAATCAAATTAAGTAATGAGAATTTTCCTTATTTTAATGACAGGTTAATTTATGTGCTTATACAAGCTAAGATGTTCAAGAAAGGTGTAAATTGAATATTGTATACTTTAATTTCTTTTTTTTCTTGTTCAATATATCAAGTTTTCCTCATTTTAAAAATATTAAATTCAAAATTAATTATTGTGAATGTTTGCATTTTCAAATTTCATGAAAAATGCACTGTTTTACCAGGAAAAAATTAAATTTCTGCTTTTAATAGTCATTTCATTATTTTTAGGTTTTTATGTAGTTAGAATAGTGTAATCTATCAACAAATCTATCAGTGTAACCAAAGTTGAAAAAATAAATGGATAACAAAAATATAACATACATATGTATATATAATTTAATTAAAAACTTTATAAGGGAAATGAGAATTAAGCAATTATATATAAAACCACCATATACTTTACATTTTATATTCATATCATTTAAATAATTAATTTGGCTTAACTTAATAACCTTTTTTAAAGAAACAATGTACTATCTGTTTACCGGAAGAATGACTTCTAGCAAGTAATATAGTTGGTATTATATTGCTGTAGTAATAAGAATCGTACATTTCAAATAGAAATCAAAGGTTTTATTAATTGAGAGTACTTAGTGATTTTTAGGATTTTAGCACTACCCTAATATCTTGTGAAATTCTCTGATTTGTTGTAGTTACATTTGTTATTCTATTGTTGATTTAATTTTGCTTTGTTTTCGATTATTTGTTTCAATTTTCTAAAATATTTTTTCTATTTTATTAAACTTCAAATTTACTACTATTTTTAGAAAGAGAAAAATCTCGAAATTGGAAGCAGAAGAAATCATTTAATGTTGCCGGATTTTGTTCTAATGAATCTTCATTTGAAGTCTTTATTGATGTGGTACCTCAAATTGTGAAAAATACTTCTCAAGTAAGGGGAATTTCTGAAGCTACGATATGAATAAGAAATGATGTTTCAGCATTTGATTCATTGACACAATGTTAAAGTTATTCTGTTAACACTATCAGGGAATGAAACTGATGACAAACTATTCAAGATTCTACTCAGAAAATTGAAATTCATATTAAAAGCAAATATTGAATATTTTTGAATAAGGACATGCTTTTTAAAATTCATTGAAATTTCAGTGGGAAAAGTGCACAAATAAACATAAAGTTCTTATATGAAGGCTGAAATTTTTTTAATGAAAAGTTTTTAAGGGAAATAAAATGTTGAAAAATTAGATAATTGATCATCTGTATTAAGCGATTTTGGGTAGACATGATCTTAACATTTAAAATATTTTGATAGATGATAATTCTATAATTATAGCTTACACAGTGGAAAAAATAGACTTATCTCTCTTGTCATTAATTCAACAATAGATTTTTCTTTAAAGGATATTCAACTTGTGTATAAAATATTGATGAAAACAGTAACATTCATTTGTAAGTGAATTTCTAGAACTTAAAAATATTGGTGGTTTTAAAAGCTTTGTGGCCAAATAGTGTTATGTGTGTAGATTGTGCAACTACAAAAAAATTCCATGGCTTCAAAATATTCTAGAAGAAAATTAATAGAGTTCGGTTAATCATTGGAATTCAGTGCAATAAGCATATGGGTATAGCTGAATATTTCTCTCTCTCAAACAGTAATCATCCAAAGAAAATTACTTATGAAATTGAATCGAAAAAGGGTATAAGACTCATTTTTTTATTAATGCAATTTAAATGCATTTGAATTTGTGTGATTTAGTTGCAATAGAATTAGTTTTTTTTAGAAAAAAGTGTATATATATATATGTATATAGTTTAATCGAAGACAACCTAGTCACGTTTTTAAACAGCGGTCATGAGTTTTTCCTTTTACAGAATGTGAAGCATGTTGCAAACATGTAGAAAGCATTCAAAATAATACTGAAGAAAAGATTGATTGGAGGATCTTCTGATTGGCTTTTTGTTTCACTTTAATGGAGAATATTGGGATTGAGAAGATAAAGAAATTGCTGTTAGTGGTTTAAAGGGCTTTCAAATTCTGGGATAATATTCTTAAATTTACTTTAAATACCAAATTTTTTCTTCACTCTAGTATATTGAAAATTCATGTTAAATGTCAGGAGTCATTGAAATTTGGGAATAATAATTTCGTTTTTAATGAGCTATTGAAAGATAATGAGATTGAAAATTTTTGAATTGAATGGATGAATAAAATATATTTATAATTTCTTTCTTTAATTTTGGCATTAATTTATATCTTATTTGCATTAATGCATTAAATCAGCTTTCAATTTAATTTGCGAAAGGAAAAAATTATATAACATAAATTTTCAGAGGTAATGGGGGGACAATAGCATCGCTAAAACTGTCATAAATTCATTCAATATGCAAAAAAAAGCCCTTTCTTCTGGCTTCCCATGTCAAAAATGGAATAAGGGCTGTTTCCATGGCAACTGACAGTGTCAAACAAATTTGTGGGAACTATTCTGGTAGACAGGCAGGGCAAAATTTTAGAGAATAATGTGCATGGGTAATAAATTCCTTTTCTTTATTATAGAGAAATGTTAGTGTTAATAAATGAGTATATTATGTAAAACATTATTTTCAATTTAATAGCAAAAAAAAAAAAAAAAAAAAAGATATTGATAGTGAAATTTGTTTCTTTTTCTGTATAATTGTTGTTGAAATTATTTGTTTTATGGCTACAAAAGACGTCAAACTTAATTTAGGTATACATAATTGTATGATGGAAAGGTAAGAAAATTAATAAATTTCCAAAGAATTATTTATCAGAAACATTTCTTTTGAATTTTTGATATCGTATATGGATTAATTGTAATTTTATTTCTTTTATTTAAATCTTTAAATATACTGGATTACACATCACTTGATTGGAAAAAATTGTTTTTTATTAATTTCTTTTGAATATTTTTATTGAATAATATAAAAGGGGAAAACTGTGAAATATTTTTCTACATTCTTTGAAATGAAATTTAAAATTCTTTTAATTTTTAACCTTCAGTTGCAAAAAATTGATAGTATTATTTCGTATATGCGTTTGTCCAATTATTGTACTATAATGATAATTTTTAAAATTAAATGGCAACATTGTTATGATATATTTGGACTGTATCGTCAATAATTTTTCCTTACTGAGTTATGATTAAAATCATTTTCAATCTTAAAAAATAGAGAAAGTAAATAATATTTAGTAATAATAATATTTAGTCCTAAAATATATAATTTTTAGGATAACAAGAAAAGTATAAATAGAATATCTTTTATATAAAATTTTAAACTTGGCAATTTTATTTTGTTATTGTGCCAGCCAATTTGTCTAGTGGTCAGTGTGCCTGATTACGGATGGGTAGGTCCTCGGTTCGAATCCCGGTTCAGGCATTGATGTATTTTCTCTCCCTCTCTATCCTGTCTTTGTCCTTTCCTTGTGTGTGAATAAGGTATGAATGGGGCCTATCCTATAAACGGGTCCCTATGGCATGTGTGATGAGGGTGCAATGGTGGTGCACCCGGGGCAACGCGTGGGCGGCAAAGAGGTTGCTGTTTCTGGCCGGTTCCTTGGGTATAAGAAGACAATGCATCCCGATATACCTTGACCATTGGGAAAAAAAATTGTTATTGTTAACACATTGCTTAGTTAAAAAATAGCTATTAAATTAATTTCAGAAATAAAAATTCATCTCAAAAGAAATACTTTTAAATTTATTTTATATTGGTTAGATATTACATTTAAAAATTTAGCTTTAAAAATGTAAAAATTTTTTTTACATGTAAAAAAAATTAACTTTTTTAAAACTCTTTATTCTACTTGGTTTCTCTAAGTTTGTTTAATGAAATACGTTTTCATTATTCATAATTGTTTATTTAAAAATAATTTTAAACAATTATCATTGGAATTATTCTCTAAACTAATACTTTCAATAAAAAATTTTTTTATACAGGTTTCATGTGTGCAACTGAGAATTAAATATTGATAATTTCCGCTGTCTTTCTATGTGGAGTTTGATCATTAAAATTTAAATATCTTAGAACCCATATTTTCCTTTTAATTACTTAAATCTTGCTAAATGCAGTATTTTTTTCATATTTTAGGCATTATTTTGTTACTTATTTATTTTTATTTAAAAATGCACACGAATGTTTAATAAAATGTATTGCAAACAAAAGAATGTTGAAATTGTAAATGAAAGTTCATTGCTCAGTCCTTGGAATAATGCTATTATATGATTAATTCATATTTAGTTAGTATACCAGACACTAGGAATCTATGAAACAGACGATGCACTAATAACCAAGTGAAAAAGTATGCTGTAACTGTAGGAATTTTGCTATGAGAGGATTTTTTTTCTCAGCAAACTCTTTACTTAGTGTAATACATTATTTTGCATGAAAATTATCAAATTAAGATGTTCTCTTTTACAAAAGCGGATTCAAAGTTGCATAGCATATCCTGTTGATGGAATAGATTTATTGGTACATTTTGTTCACTCTTGCAGAATTAAGGATACATGACTGTCATAATATTGTGATTTTGCTTGAGTCGAAAATTTTCATCAGACAATTAGTTACACTTTAAATGTTTCAGTTATTTTTTTGTGTTAATATATCCCTTTCCAATGAAAGTACACATTGCTACTCCATAAAATGCGCCTTGACCATGCATTATTTACTTCTGTTCATACTAAATCTTTCAAATAAACATTAATTTGGATTAACATATCACAAGAGAGTTATTCAAATACAAAATAGTTTTATTGAAGTTAAATCTCTACCTCCAACCTCTTTCAACTTACTGGATCAATTCACATTTCGATATAGGATATTTACAGTAATTTGTAATACAGTTTAAAGTTAAGTTATAGTCTTAATTAGCACTTGTGGGATATAAATCATTGTTGAATGACAAATTATCAACCATCTACAAATAAAAAAAAAAGAAAGTAAGTTTAATAACATACTTATTTCTTATAAATTGAAATTGCTATTTATAAATAATAGAATTTGGTGTTTCTTTATTTCTTATTCTTAAAGAATAAGTCCTTAATTCAGAGAATATGTCCACACGAAATACTGCATGTATTTCTGTGTGTCAGAATTAATTTTTATTTGTATTAACTGCATTAATATGTTGCAATTGTGTTAAAATATCTAAAGATTTATTTGGGGAGAACATATTAGAAATATTTTTTTATAAATTATTTCAAACTGTTCTCCCTACATTCATCTTACTTCAGTTGAAAACTTCAAAAATGGATGATCGAAAGCAAATTGGCACTTCCTTATGAATTAAATTTAATCTCAATTAAAAAGGAAAAAATACACTGTTATGTCTGAACCTGAATTCATTATAATGATATTTGAAAAATTGTTAATTTTACAAACTGTGATGAGGACATTGATTTAAATCTGAGGAGATTAAGCACACATATTCAAATCTGAAGTTGTTCTCAACAATATATTCAGTTTTTTTCTCCTTATGCACTGTGTATCTCAAAATTTGTTGTATCAAAGTATTTATTTAAATGTACCATAGTAATTAGATCTTGATGTGTGCTTGTAATATACATTTTCTTCCCATTGGCAGCTATGCATGCATGTGCACCAAATTACTTTCTTAATAGTTTTGCTTATTTACGACTCTTTCAAACTTGGGAGTAGGAATAAATTAACTGTAAATTTTATAAAAGCTTAAATTTGGTTTATTTGAAAAAATAAATGCTGTGGTGTATTCATTAATTTATATGTGTTCATTATGCGACAGATATGTAAGAGAAACTCTTCAGTTAATTCCTTCCTTAACAAGAAATTTATGAGTGCTTCCAAAGTTGCAGCAATTGCTCTAAAATTTTTATTTATTGGCCAGTAACATTTTGGGTATGAGCCTGCATCGAAATCTTTAAATATCCCAAATTAGTGGAACTTGATAAACTTCTTGAATAAATCAAATTCTTTTAAGGCATCTTATTGATGTTGTAATTGAGGTGTCTATTTGTCTTCCACCTGAAGAACCTTGTTTTTACTTGGAGCTTAATGTCGTCTCGTTTGATCCTCGGATTGTATTAATCATTCGAGGAAAACTACCAATGTTCACCCATCCTGCTCCAGTATTGTTTCTTTATAAATCATAAAAATTTATTTCTTAAGCCCGCCACACACGATAGGATTTTTCGTTTGGATTTGTTGAAGGGGGTAGAAAGTAATTACGCACACACTTCCCTCAAATTCTGCTGACCTCAGTAGGGGAGGCATATCTGGAGAGGGAACTTATTTTTAAGGTGCCATTTTTCAACATTTATTGATTTTGGCTTAAAATGTGTGACTTGTAAGTGGAAATCGAAAATTGCCAAAAATTTCAATCATTTAAAAGAGTTTTTCAGTCACTTTTATAATTTGACGTATTTATGTGTCTTAATTTTTTTTGTTGTACTTATATGCCTTGTAACGTCTGCCATTAAATGTTATCATAGTAAGTTAAGTAACATGACTAAATTAGGCACAGAAGTATTATTGACTGTTGCTTTGGACTGTGATAGGGGGATAAGAAAACAAACAGTAAAAAAAGAAATAGGCGAAAAATTGGTTGCTCCAGCGTGAAACTCTTACACATCTAAATTTGATTACAGAAATACTGTCCGAAGATAAAGATTTCTTTAATTACATAAGGATGAATGAAAAATTGTATGGAACGTTGTTGGATAAGGTAACACCTTTCATTATAAGAAAAGATACATCCATGCTCTCATTTTTAAGTTCTCATGAACCATTAAGTGCAATTTAGCGCTTTTTGACAAGTGGTATTAATTAAAGAGCCACATTAGTACAACAAAAAGTTTATCTATTGAGTATTTATTAGTAGATATAAAATCAATTATTAATTTATTTTCTATTCAAGTATTCTTAGATTTTATAATATTTTCTTAAGTGATTTTTAAATAATAGGGAAACAAATTAACATTTACCAAATGATAAATTATCATCCGTTAGACCTTTTATTCCAAACTCTGCGTTGTTTCCAATGCCAGAGATTTGGTCACTCCAAAGCGTCTTCCAGGGGCAAACTGACTTGCGCTCGTTAAGCAGCATTTGGCCACGACAGCTCGTCTTGTACTGCAAAGGTTACCACTCCTTCGCTAGAAGTTGTCCTGTCTGGATACTGGAAAAAGAGATCACAACCACTAAAGTTAAGAATAATTGTTCATATCCCGAGGCGAGACGTGCTGTTACAGCTCGTACACCTCAAGCAGGAGTTAGCTATGCATCTGTAGCCGCCAAGGTCAACAAAACGATTAGTACACAAACGGATGCTCTTTCACCTCCAATAATCAAGTTACTTCTTACATCTGAGAAAAGGATAAAAACATCCACAACTACACTCGGTAGAAAAACTCCGATGGCGAAATCTAAAGGCCTAATCTCAGCTCCGGTAAAGGAGCTTTTCAAATTGAACAATAACTTCCTTTGTTTCTTGGGAGTGCCATGGTTTGCGATCTAAATATGATATCAAGTCTATAATTTCAGCTTACAACCCGCATGTGTTGCACTTCAGGAAACATTCTTGAAGTCCAGCAGTAACTTTTCCAAGTGTGGGTTTACAAGCTTTAGAAAAGACTGGTAACGATGGTGCAGTGTCTGGAGGTGTTTGTATATTAATATCTAATAACTATCCCAGCACTGCCCAACCTTTGAATACTTCACTACAGGCTGTAGCTATACGAATCCATACAGCATGCTTGTTGACAGTCTGTAGTTTGTATTTACCACCACACGATGTCATCCGCCAAGAGGAACTCGATGCTTTAATAGATCAGCTGCCAACACCATTTCTGTTAGGTGACTTCAACGGCCATAGTTCTTTGTGGGGAAGTGATGATACTAATTCTCGCGGTCGGCAGATGGAGCGATTCATTTCAGATAACAGTCTCTCTCTGCTTAATACCGACGAGAATATATATTTCCATGTAACCGCGAGAACATTTCATTCTCTCGATCTTGCCATTTGTTCCTCATTTCTTCTACCATTGTTAAACTTAAATGTAGGAAATGATCTGCATAATAGCGATCATTTTCCTCTCGTCATCTCCCAGACTGGAGGTAGTAGTGTAGAACAACGTCTACCTACTTACGTGTACAGTCGGGCAGATTGGACATTATTTACGCAATTGGCAGTTGATGAAATGGTTTTGATCGAAGATATTGATATTGCTGTTTGAAAAGTCACCGAAACAATTAAGAATGCAGCTGATTCATCAATACCTAAGAGTTTCTCTATACCACACTGGCGTTGCAAACTTTGGTGGAATAAAGAATGCCAAGAATCATATAAAAAACAGGAAGTTATGGTGGTTATTTCGTAGGCACCCCACAACGGAGAATCTAATCGCCTTTAAGAGAGAAAAGGCATTCGCTCGCAGAGTTCATCGTCGAAGTCAGAGGGAATACTGTTCTCGCTATGTGTCCTCAATTACTTCTTCCACTTCCAGTAAGCAGTTGTGGAGAAGAGTGAAAGCAGTCAATGGAATTTATAGAGAATTTCTTATTCCTATTTGGAAAACCGGAGCTGCTGTATACTCTTCTCCTAAGGACATCGCTAACGTCCTTGGCGAAACCTTTACTAGCGTCTCAAGCAACGATTCTTATAGTCCTTCGTTCTTAAGGACAAAGAGTCGGGGTGAGCGAACACCAATTCGTTTCAACCATGGACAGGCATTGCCTTACAACTGTCAATTTCGGATGTTGGAATTGAAGAGAGCATCACAGCAGGCCTATAACACCAGTCCAGGACTTGATGGAATCAGCTATCAAATGCTTCAAAATTTAAGTCCATATTCTTTGTTGAACTTGCTGTTTTTGTTCAATAGGATCTGGACTGAAAAGAATTCCATCACTTTGGAGCGAAGCAATAATGATTCCAATCCTTAAGGCTGGTAAGGATCCTTCTGTTCCCTCAAGCTATCGACCAATAGCTCTGACGAGTTGCTTATGGAAAACTCTAGAACGTATGGTCAACGCCCGTCTCGTATATGTCTTAGAAAAAAAAATGTATACATATCAATCAGAGTGGCTTCCGTAAAGGAAGATCCACTCTTGATAATATTACTCATTTGGAAACGCAGATCCGCAATACTTTTGTGCGGAGGAATCATTTCGTTTCCATTTTCTTTGACATAGAGAAGGCTTACGACAGTACGTGGCGTTATGGAATTCTCCGTAGGGTGTATGATTTTGTCTTTAGGGGTAATTTGCCGATATTTATTCAAAACTTTTTACGCTCCCGTGGTTTTAAAATTCGTATTGGTAAGTTTTTGTCCAACCTGAAGGTGTTCCTCAGGGAATTATTTTAAGTGTCACCCTTTTTAATCTTCATATAAGTAGCATTCTTCATCAGCTTTCACCTTCGGTTCATTGTACGTGGATGACTTGCAAATATCGTGTGAAGGGTCTAACATGAAATTAATTGAGAGGCAATTACAATTATCTGTTAATAAAATTGCTGCATGGTGTGCTGAGAATTGCCATACATTATCTCCTAGCAAGAGCAAATGTGTCCATTTCTGCAGGAAGACTAGCCTCCACAATGATCCCGTTATTCGTATAAACAACACACCTGCACCTGTGGTCAGTGAGGTAAAATTTCTCGGAGTGATATTTGACCGTAAATTAACCTTTCTTCCTCATGTATTATATATGCGGAAGAAATGTGAGCGATGATTCAATATCCTCAAGGTGCTTTAAAATACTTCTTGGGGTGCTGATCGCACGTCACTCCTCCGAGTTCACCAATCATTAATTTTATCCCGCATAGACTATGGTTGTGTTATTTACGGATCCTCTAGGTGTTCTGCTTTACGCAGACTGGACACTGTCCATCATTCTGCTCTGAGAGTATGTTCTGGTGCCTTCCGCACATCACCCGTCCAGAGTTTATACGTGATATGTCATTAACTACCGTTAGACCTGAGACGAATGCAGCAGTCTCTCAATTATTATGTTAAGATCATGTCGACCCCTGACCATCCATTACGTTTCTTTGTACCTAATGCCTCTCTTAAAAGACTATGATGCTCGTCCAATGAGCATCCAACCTTTTCTCACACCAACCAAATCACATCTGTGGCTCACAGACCTGTGTGATATTCGGATAGAATCTGTTGACCCATTTACCCATCGGCCTTGGTATGACCCAACAAACACTTTCATCAATACCTTTGCTCACTACAGAAAATCGGACACAACACCTATTGTTTATCAACAGCTATATTCTTCTCATCGCTGTCAGTATCAATCATACAAACCTGTATTCACAGATGGCTCTAAAACAGCAGGACATAAAGGCTGTAGATTTTTTTTATCAATAAAACAGCTTTTAGTTGCAGTCTACATTCATCCTGCTCCATCTTTACTGCTGAAGCAACTGCCATCTACTATGCGCTTCAGCACGTGAATACAGATGATTGTCACGAATTTTGTATTTACACTGACAGCATGAGTATTATTGAAGCTTTGAAGAACAATAGTGTCACATGTCATCCAGTTGTGTCGAGAATTTTCGGAGCATTGGATTCCCTTGCTGGCAAGGGATACAAAATAATATTTTGTTGGATACCAAGTCACGTAGGTCTTGATGGAAACGAGATAGTGGATGCAGCTGTAAAGGCTGCTGAAGATCCAATTTTACCATTGGTTTCGCTCTCAGATGTGAGAAAGTGTATAAAAAGGTTTATTTGTTCCCTTTGGGAAGAATCATGGAACTTGCCGATCGGAAACAAACTCCGTACCACTTTCTGATCACTCACCTCATTTTCAGTTTTACCGTTACGAAGTGCAGATGTTAGATTGATTCGACTTCTTATCGGACACACACGTTTCTAAGTGAACTAAATCCATGGTGTGAAATATGTGATTAACCATTCACTGTACATCATATTTAATTTCATGTCCATATATTAACCAATATTGTTTACTCTTTTTTAAATGTTTTATTTTAATTTTGTGTGATTTGCTTGGGGAACCACCTCACAGTAACCTATTTGCCTTTTTGAGGGAAATAGGTTTTTTATATCATATTTAATTGATATTTACTTTTGAAATTTTTCCATTCATATTTTATAATTGGATTTTAATATAAATGTATACATTTATTTTTGTGTTTTAAAGTTTTAATGTTTTTTGTGTTTTAAAAAAATAGGTAAAAAATAATAAATAAATGATATAAAATATATTTTTCAAAACCTTATTCTTGACGCAGCATGTCCATTTTTGGATTTTGCGCCATAAAACCCAACCAACCACTAAAGTTAAGAATAATTCTTCATATCCCGAAGCGAGACGTGCTGTGCAGCACGTACACCTCAAGCAGATATCAGCTATGCATCAGTAGCCGCTACAGTCACCAGAACGGCTAGTACACAAACGGATGCTCTGTCACTTCCAACAGTAAAGGCTTTAATTGCAAGTTGCAATGTATGTGCAGCCCATCTTATTCCGATTAGTTTATTAAAAGAAAAGTTGTGATCAAAAAATACTCCATCTTCAAAGTGATTTCTAGTTTCGAAATTTTCATTTTCCATTTCGATAACTTCGTCTTCGATTTCGAATCCTAATAAGTTGACAAATGAAATCATATTAGCTCCATTGTCCGTAGTAATTGAATAAATTTGCTGAATATCGATATTACATTTTTCTAGTACTTTTTCAACCATATTTTTAATATAAATTCCAGTATGTTTATCTTTCAACTCTGTCATTCCCAAAATAAACAAATTTATTCTTCCGCCTATTTATCAACTGAGCATTGATTCTCAAAATTGATTTATTTAATCTGGTAGCTATGTCAATTTTTAAGGAAATTACTTTTTTTTCAAGTGCTGTACTTATTTCAGAGACAATTTTAACAGCTGTCTCTGGTATTAATAATTTAATGTTTTCAGAATTTACTGAAAAATGATTACCTATTGCATTAACAATTGGGTTCAAAATCTTTTTGAATCCTGAATATTCTAACATTTCAAATGAACAGCCATTAACAGTAATAAGTTCAATACATGCTTTAAGGACTATTTCCTTGTTTAATTTTACTTTCAAAAATTCTGATTTTACGTATTTATCCAAAGTTTCTTATGAACCGCTGGATCCACTGGTACTTGGAGTAGCTTCATCTCTTATGTTCAACTAAATTTTCTTTTTTTGCTGTACAGTTTTAAATTCATTACTATGATGTCTTTTTAAATGTCGTTCTAAATTGGCAGCATGATTTCCAATCATAGAAGTGTCGCATATATTACAAATACTCTTATTCTCTGTTTTGTGATATGTGAAAAAATCACTGCTAGTATTTGTCTTATTTCTCCCCATTCAAAAATCGAAAAGGAAATAAAATAAATAAATAGATCAAATAATTTTTTAAAAATATACAGTTATTAAATTATAGCTATAGAATAGGGTCTGCCCCTCAAATATAAATTAAGTAATAATTGGTGCTGTTCCGAGTACTCGGTTATTTACTACTCGGCCGAGTACTCGGTTATTTACTACTCGGCCGAGTACTCGGTTATTTACTACTCGGCCAAGTACTCGGTTATTTACTACTCGGCCGAGTACTCAGTAATTGATTTTAAAAAGTTCTACTGATATGCTCATGAAGAATTTTGCATTTATTGAAATGAAAACATGAATTTGAAGCATATAATCAAAAATTCTATTTCAATTTGAAATGTAACTAAATATTCACCCTAAAGACAATTTTTAATAAAATGTGCAATTATCCAATATGAAATTAAAAGTGATTCATTAATCTATTTCTTCTCGATATTCTACTATCTAATAATTTCCTATTGTTTGTCTGTTTGCCTTAGTGAAAATTCCTTGAGTAATATAAAAGTTTCACATTTCCCAACTTTACTTCATTTTTATTTTTTAATTAAAAAAATGTAGCTTATGTTATTAGAAAATTTTATTAGTTTTATAGTTTCTTTCCATTTTACAAAAATGGAAAAATGCATTAAAAATCCACTCAAAATACTTTTCTCACTTCAGGCAAAATTGTAAAAAAATTCTTATGTGCACCACTAAGCAGTGTTTTACTGTGAGCTTATTTTTTCTGAGGCAAGACAGATTTGCAACAACAACAACAAAAAAAAAAAATGCTCTGTCTCCTGAATATGTAGAGCGACTGGTGTTTTAACATCATAACCTATGATATAATAATTTTAAAAATAAAAATATCTTTAACAGCATTCAATTTATTGAGCTTTCTTTCTACAAGCTATTGCTTTAAAAAATTTTTCTAAACTTTTAAAAGTGATTTATCTTTATAATCGGCATTAATTTATTCAGGATTTTTGTTTAACTTTTATATATTAAGTAGCCATATTTTTATATATTGGGTAATAATTTTTGACAGATCAGTTATAAATTCCTTTCACTGCTAAAAAATATTAAATTCTTACAACTACTTGGTACTCGGTCAACACTCATAATGATAACATATATTTAAAGAAACAAATATAGAACAGGAAAAAAAAATGAGACCAAGGAAAGTCATGTTTTCTCCGATTTATCAATTTAGGTACCTTATTCCAAAAATTTCAAATAAAACTCCTTCAGCTGCTGTCAGTTTAAATCAACGTCAATAAAATATCGGACCGTTGTCGAACATAAAATGGCAAAGAGAGTAGGTGTCTTATTTGATGTTTCCAAAACAACATATATTGATAAAACTGAAGCAAATATAGAAAATATTTCACGGTTTCTTTTTATTTCTGGGCCATAGGAATATTTCCTCACTCACTAACAAGCACCAGAACCTTTTTTTACACGGTAGATTGATTCCTGAGAAAACCGTGTAAAAATAAATACGCAGTGTATATTGTATATAGAAAATATTCTACACTCGTGGTGTGTCCCAGATTCCGTTCGTGTAGTATATCAGATTCCAACCTAGTACGAGCAAAAGATAATATTCGAAATGTCGGATATACTGACATCTAAGCCTTAATTTTAAGGTAATCTTTCATTTGACGGTTTTTTAAACCACGCTTCTCAAAAAAAATATATATAATATTTGGCTATATTTTAAATCGTGTTAATTCAAAATCGTGCAAAAGTAAGCATTGAAAAAAAGAGGTTTTGGTGTATTTTATTATTTTATTCAGTGTTATCGAACAAATCATAGACAAATTTCAAAATATAGTCTGAGAAAATGTGCTATTAGTATACAGAACAAATAGATTTTAAAAATAAATACTCTGGTACCTACGTTATCAGTAATTCAACATCAGAAGACAGAGCCGTATGAGGACTTGGCGAAAAAGGTGGCCGTCAGGGGCGCAACTGAGTTTGGAGCGCAAAACAAAGGAATAGAGAACCGGTTGAGAGTTACACGCTATTTTTTATTTATTCTTTACTTGACTAAATACTTCTAGTTGACCATTGTAGTTAGTCTCCAGGAATTAATACCGACTGTGACTAGCCTTTTTACGTCTCCTGACCAATTAGACAAAGACATGTATATTATTACGCGTACATCACATGCTTCCTGCTGAGTAGCTGGTTTGTCTATCTAAACCAGGGAGGAGTAAAGTTACAGGAGACGCCTTATCGGTTTTCGGCTATGACAGAGAATGAGGCAGTTGTTTTATGCTCGTTCTGCGCAAACACCCAGAAAATGACCACCTCCCATGTATTTCAATGCATTTTTTCGGATTTTCAAGAGCGTATTTCGAGCAGAAAAGCAGCTTAATTTTGCGTATTTTTGCTGCAGGCGAATGCAGCGTATACGGAAATATAGAATTATAAGTGCTATAATCCACAAAAATCATCACAAATATTTTTTTTCTGATAAAACTGAGTATTACGGTCACACTTTGGCGAAAAATTTTTTCGCCAAGTGGGTGAGGTAGCCGTTACCGAAACTGATTGGCAACCTGAAGAATGCGCCAATGGGAGAGATATTTGACTGGAAAACGGCGGGAGGTGAAACTGTAATGAAAACGCTTGAAACGAGGATATTTGCATAAACGGAGGGAGGTCCTCCCAAATTAAATTTACTACAATGAGAAAACATATAACAATCATTACAAGCATTCAATTAAAATTGCTAAGCGAAACATTACATTAAAATAGTATTCGTCTTTTAAATAGATTGATACCAAACAATATTACATAAAACTTAACTTTACGATTTCACTACTTAACTTTATACACTATAATTTAAATTCTAAATTAATAATTATATATAGGGGAAAACTTTATTGATAAATCCACTGATTTTAAATAGAATGATACAAATCATTAAAAATTTTACAAATTTAACAAACAAATCTGAAGTAAATTAAAACGTATAACGCAAAAAATAATTCATTAAAATTAAAAATTTTACAAACTAAACAAACAGATCTGAAGTAAATTAAAACGTATAACCTAAGAAATAATTCCTTAAAATTAAAAATTTTACACATTAAACAAACAAATCTGAAATAAATTAAATAGCATTACGTAAAAAATAATTGGTACTAAATCTTTCCTTCATTTTTCTGCCAATTCGGCATCATTTTGTGGCGGATCCTTATTCAAAGGTTTGTACACATTTACAACTGCCTCTATCAAATCTTTAAAAATATCGGTGGACGCAGAGTGCTTTTTACGCCATATATACTCAGCAAGATAGGAATCGGGTAAAACTGAGTATTACGGTCACACCTTGGCGAAATTATTTTTCGCCAAGGGCCTGAGACGGGTGTTTTGGAAATTGATTGCCAATCGACCTGTAATTGGCGCAGAAAAACAGCGGGAGTTTCACCCGACTAGAAATTCCCCCTTCCCTCCCCTAAAACTAAATGCCGGTTTTCCCCCCATATTTCGAATCGCTAAGCCTAATCGCATGCAAGAAAACAGTGATCGTAATAAGAATTGATTATATAAAAATTCTATTTAAAAATATTTCAGGATTAAAATTAAGTAAATAGAGTAGCAAAAATAATTACATTTAATAATATTTAGTTAAAAACAAATTAAAAAACAGAATTTAAGCTATTAAACACAGAATGTTACAAATCATTACTACATAAAAGTAAACAAATCTAGAATAATTTTAAAGCATAGATTTTATAGTTTCGTTTATTATTGGAAATTTAAATACATACACTTCTAGGAATTCAGCATGCCTGCAGAAAATAAAATAAAATTCTTACTTACATTTTTCACCAGGCTCTCTACACGCACAGCAAAATCAAAATTGAATATAAAATACGGGATTGAAAATCCGGTGCTATATCCACAGCAAAAAACAAAACGAATATAAAAGACAGGATAGAAATTCCTTCGCTATATTCTCAGCGAAATACAAAAGGAATATAAAAGACATTATTGAAATTTCGGCACTATATCCACACAGCGAAATAAAACAAATAGAAAGGATTGAAATTCCGGCACTATATCCGACCCGAAATAAAAAATGTGTATATAAAAGATAATATTTATATTACACGCTACATCTGAAGTGAAATAACCCCTCAGGGGGTTTACTTTCTTTAGGTAAACACGGGTGTCACAATCCCGAGGTACCCTAGTGATCTTTCCTCTTCTTTATTTTCCTCTCTCCTCTACTCTTCTGCTTTTCCTTCCTTTTCTTCCTCGTTGTGGTTTCCTCGAAAGAGGTTGAGGGCTCCCCTTGAGTAGCTTTCGCCGCTCTGTTGCTATTAGCTACTCTTGAGGACTAAATCACCCACGTGTTTGCCGTGCGTGGAGACCCGTGTCCCTGGAAAGGGGGATCCTGGTAATTGAGGCCTCCTGAGACCAACACATTGCTTTGGCCTCTGCTTCAGGTAAACGGGAGGTGTGTTGTGGTCCTCAGCACATCAATCGGCTTTATGGATCAAGCGATCGGTACATCTACTGGGTGACTCGTTAAGGGTGGAGACCACTTCAGGGATGTACTGTGAGCGTATAGGACCTGGCTAGCACTGATGTAGGAAACCTACATCCCCTAGTTGGGCTCCGTGGTGGGTGGTGCCGTCAGGTCCCGAAATTAAATTCTCTCCTACATGGATAAATCTTCTGCTTCTCTCTCACGAGAGCAACAATTGTTGATGTGCTCGGCAAAATTTTTTGTCGTGAAAAAAAACGAAGGGACATTTCAGTTTGTGTCTCCTTTTCTTATCGAAAAGAGCATTACTGGTTTTTTAGGTGAGGTAAAATGCATGAAAAAATTAAGATCTGGTGACATTCTAGTTGAGACAGCTTCAGAAAGGCAAGCAGCACTGATTTTGACAATGAGAAAGCTTGGTGATATTGACGTAACCGTCTCACCTCATGGGAACTTAAACTTTTCTCGTGGTGTGATTTCTGCTGAGGACTTATTTTACACGCCTACGGAGGAGATACTAGATAATCTAAAGAGTCAAAAAGTCTGTGAAGTAAAACGTATAACAATAAAAAGAGATGGCATCGTGTTGAATACGAAACATCTTATTTTAACGTTCGCTACTCCAGACTTACCGCAATACGTGAAAGCTGCGTATATGCGTTGCTCCGTAAGACCTTATACGCCAAATCCGTTGCGTTGTTTTCAATGTCAACGATTCGGACATTCCAAAATAGCATGCAGAGGGAAGCTGACATGTGCGCATGCGTTGGCCATGACTTCATTACCTGCAAAGCTAAGGAAAAGTGTGTAAATTACAACGGTGAACACTCCTCCTTTTCTCGACAATGTCCAATATGGCAGATGGAGAAAGAAATCACATTAGTCAAAGTTAAAAATAAGGTTCCTTACCCGGAAGCTAGGCGAATTGTTCTATCACGTACTCCACAGATAGGTGTAAGCTACGCTGCTGTTGTCAAGGTCACCAAATCATCCAGCACTCAAACAGAAACCGAGTCCCTTACAAGTGTAAAATTAAATCCAAAACCGAATGCTTCAAAAGTCACCTCACCAGAAATAACCAAAAGAACTTTAGCAAAATCTAAAGCCCTAAAGGCAAGAAAACTAAAAATTGCGAAAGAAGGCTCTAGAAAGTCTTTAACATTAAAAAAAGCTCTTATGTCTTTGGATGCAGACACTGTGAAACTGCATCCTTCAGATGATGATTTACTTTCTGAAGATTCATCTGAGATGACGTTGAGCAACAGTGATAAAGGCTAGAATATATTCCATTAATGTCTTCCTTTGTTTCCTGGAATTGCCGTGGTTTTCGGTCTCGCATCGATGACATCAAATCCATTATCTCTCGCTTTAACCCCGCATGTGTGGCTCTCCAGGAGACATTCCTGAAGCCCACTGTTGTCACCAAACTGCGTGGGTTTCAGTGCTTCAGAAAGGATAATGATGGTGATGCTGCTGTGTCTGGTGGAGTTTGTATAATTACATCAAACAATTACCCTAGTACAGCACATCAGTTAAGAACTACACTCCAGGCAGTGGCTGTGAGAATCCACACCACATGTCTACTTACAGTTTGTAGCCTCTACTTACCACCGAATGATGTCATCCAAGCAGAAGAACTGAATGACTTGGTTGATCAACTCCCAACTCCATTTTCCCCTCAGGGGGTTTACCTTCTTTAGGTAAACACGGGTGTCACAATCCCGAGGTACCCTAGTGATCTTTCCTCTTCTTTATTTTCTTCTCTCCTCTACTCTTCTGCTTTTTCTTCCTTTTCTCCCTCATTGTGGTTGCCTCGTAAGAGGTTGAGGGCTCTCCTTGAGTAGCTTTCGCCGCTCTGTTGCTATTAGCTACTCTTGAGGACTAAATCACCCACGTGTTTGCCGTGCGTGGAGACCCGTGTCCCTGGAAAGGAGGATCCTGGTAATTGAGGCCTCCTGAGACCAACACATTGCTTTGGCCTCTGCTCCAGGTAAACGGGAGGTGTGTTGTGGTCCTCAGCACATCAATCGGCTTTATGGATCAAGCGATCGGTACATCTACTGGGTGACTCGTTAAGGGTGGAGTCCACTTCAGGATGTACCGTGAGCGTATAGGGACTGACTAGCACTGGTACAGTTAACCTGTATCCCCTTGTAGGGCCTCCGTGGTGGGTGGTGCCGTCTAGTCCCTGAATTTTAACTCACTACATATGAACAAAGAAACTTTCTCCTCACTCCCTCGGGAGCAACAAATGCCTATGTGCAGTGCTAAATTCTTCATAATGAAAAGAATAGGAGGATCGTTTGAATATGTTTCTCCTTTTCTTATTGAAAAGGGTCTAATATCTCATCTGGGTGCCTTGAAATCAGTAAAGAAATTACGAACTGGAAATTTACTGATTGAAACCAGTTCTGATAAAACAGTCAATCATGATACAGACTATGAAAGAACTTGCTGAAATACCAGTAACTGTTGAGCCTCATGCGAAATTAAACTTTGTGCAGGGAGTAATTTCTGCAGAGGATTTATACCACACGTCAACAGATGAAATTCTTGACAATTTGAAAAGTCAAAAAGTCTGCGCGGTTAAAAGAATAACAATAAAAAGGGATGGTATTATCTTAAATACCAAACACCTTATTTTGACTTTTGCAACGCCAGACTTGCCAAAATACATCAAAGTGGCTTATATGCGTTGTTCAGTGCGACCATATATACCAAATCCTCTCAGATGTTTCCAGTGCCAACGTTATGGGCATTCTAGAATGGCTTGCAGAGGAAAACCTACTTGTGCTCGCTGTTCGCAAACTGACGACCATGATAGTGTTACCTGCAAGGCCAGAGAAAAGTGCGTCAACTGCAAAGGAGACCACCCCTCATATTCCAGATCTTGTCCCGTTTGGCAACAGGAAAAGGAAATTGTCACTATTAAGATCAAGAACAATGTGTCCTATATTGAAGCTCGTCGCATAGTTAGTTCCCTGCACTCCAACTCCTGGTGTTAGTTATGCAGCTATGGCAAAAAGTGACCCGATCCTGCAGCACCCAAACAGATACAAACTCTGCCTCTTCAGCTAACTCTCTTCCAAAGCAAAGATCAATAGAAATAACACCTACAATCACCTCATCAGCTTTGGCAAAATCACACGCCTTGAAGGCTAGGAAATTAAAATTGGCCAAGGAAGGCCCTAGAAAGTCTTCCTTGACAACAAAAAAAGCTCTTCTGTGTTTGGATGCAGACACTGTCAAGCTGCATCCATCAGATGATGATTTCAATTCTGAAGACTCATCTGAGATGACCATAAGCAACAGTGATAAAGGCTAGAATATATTCCATTCGTGACTTCCTTTGTTTCCTGGAATTGTCATGGTTTTCGTTCTCACTTTGATGACATCAAATCCATCATCTCTCGCTTTAACCCCGCATGTGTGGCTCTCCAGGAGACATTCCTGAAGCCCGCTGTTGTCACCAAACTGCGTGGGTTTCAGTGCTTCAGAAAGGATAATGATGGTGATGCTGCTGTGTCTGGTGGAGTTTGTATAATTACATCAAACAATTACCCCAGTACAGCACATCAGTTAAGAACTACACTCCAGGCAGTGGCTGTGAGAATCCACACCACATGTCTAATAACTGTGTGTAGCCTTTACTTACCACCAAATGATGTCATCCAAGAAGAGGAACTGAATGATTTGGTTACTCAACTCCCAACTCCCTATTTATTGCTCGGTGATTTTAACGGACATAGTCCTCTGTGGGGTAGTGATGATGCGAATTCTCGCGGTCGTCAGATAGAAAAGTTAATTTCTGACAATTGCCTCTGTCTGCTAAATACCGACGAGAAGACTTATTTTCACGAACCTACACGGACATTTCACTCTCTGGACTTAGCTATATGTTCTCCATCACTCTTGCCATTGCTGAATTTTGAAGTTGGAAATGACCTTTACAACAGTGATCATTTCTCTAATCGTGTCTCAGGCTGGAAATAATAGTGTGTGTCACAACCCACCTAATTATGTGTACAGTCGAGCCGATTGGACACTTTTCACGCAATTGGCTGTGATCAGTGAGACAAAAGTTAAGACAGATATGATAGATGATGCCGTTAAATATGTCACCGACACAATAATCAGAGCTGCGGATGTTGCTATCCCTAAAAATTCCATCATTCCTCATAAACACAGGAAACCTTGGTGGAATGAAACATGCCAACTGTTCTATAAGAAACAAAGGAAGCAATGGAATATATTCCGAAGATACCTTAATACGGAGAATCTTGTTGCTTTTAAAAAAGCCAAAGCTCAAGCTCGAAGAGTTAGACGTCAGAGTCAAAGAGAATCTTGATTCGCTACGTGTCGTCAATCAATTCATCGACAACAAGTAAAACAATTATGGAGGAAAGTTAAAGCAGCCAATGGTATTTATCAGGATTATTCCATTCCTGTATTAAAAACCGGAACTGCAATACACTCTCAGCGGTAGATATTGCTAATGTCATCGGTGAAACCTTTGCTAGTGTTTCCAGCTCTGATTCATATAATCCTACTTTTCTAAGGATTAAAAGAATCGATGAGCGGACACCTTTAAGCTTTCATGATCGACATATTCTACCCTATAATTGTGAGTTTGAACTGTCAGAATTGAAGTCTGCTTTATCTAAAGCAAAACGACACTAGCCCAGGACCAGATGGAATCTCGTATCAAATGCTCCGTCATTTAAATCATGATTCTTTATTAAACATACTTTCATTGTTTAATAGAATCTGGACTGAGCATGCTTATCCTACATCATGGAGAGAAGCGATAGTGATTCCAATTTTGAAACCTGGCAAAGATTCATCTGACCCTCTGAGTTATCGTCCAATAGCTCTCACGAGTTGCTTGTGCAAAAACGTTTGAGCGTATGGTCAATGCTAGACTCATTTACATCTTAGAGAAGAATAATTGCATACCCCTTCAACAAAGCGGATTTCGAAGAGGACGATCCACTATTGACAACATAGTAGATCTGGAATCCCAAATTCGAAATGCTTTCGTGAGGAGAAACCATCTTTGTTGCAATTTTCTTCTGATATTGAGAAAGCATACAATCGTACGTGGCGTTATGGTGTTCTCCGTAATATGCATAATCTTGGATTTAAGGGTAATCTTCCAATATTTATACAGAATTTTCTAGCTACTAGGTTATTTAAAGTACGTATTGGAACTACAATTTCCAATACTTTTACTCAAGCTGAGGGTGTCCTCAAGGTAGCGTTTTAAGCGTAACCCTTTAACCTTTTCATCAATAACATACTTCATCAGTTACCATCTTCAGTTCATAGGAATTTATATGTTGATGACTTACAAATTTCATATCAGGGTTCAAACATGAATATAATTGAGAGACAATTGCAAACAGCTGTAAACAATCTAACTACTTGGTGTGAACGAAATGGTCTTAGTATATCTCCTACTAAGAGTCACTGTGTCCATTTCTGTAGGAAAACTAGTCTTCATCCTGATCCTGTGCTTCATATAAGTAATAGACCTATTCCTGTGGTCAACGAGATAAAATTCCTCGGGGTAATTTTCGATAAGAAGTTAACTTTCCTTCCGCATACTTTATATCTGCGGAAGAAGTGCGAGCGATTGCTCAATATCCTCAAGGTGTTGTCTAATACATTTTGGGGTGCAGATCGCACTTCATTGCTCCGAATTTATCAATCAATCATTTTATCTCGTATTGACTATGGTTGTGTTGCTTATGGATCGGCTAGATCTTCCATTTTACGTAGATTGTATACCGTCCACCACTCTGCTTTAAGGATTTGCTGTGGAGCATTTCGTACATCACCCGTCCAGAGTCTATATGTAATTTGCCAACAATTACTATTAGACCTGCGGCGGATGCAGCTGTCTCTTTAATTATTATTCTAAAATCATATCCACTCCTCATCATCCCTTACGTTCCACGATTCCAAGTGCTGCTCTTAAGAGATTATATAATGCTAGACCATCAAGCATTCAACCTTTTCTCTCTCGTATTAAATCCATTATTTTGCTTTCTGACCTATGTGATGTCCGTATTGAGTCTACCGACCTTTACGCACATTCACCTTGGTATGATCCACACATTATTGTGTTAAATCCCTTTGGTAAAAATAAAAAATCAGACACAAGTACTGCTATTCTTCAACAGCTTTATTCATTCCATCGCTCTCAGTACACTATGTACACTCCAGTATTTACGGATGGATCCAAATGTCCAGGATCAGTTGGCTGTGGAGTTTATCTTGATGATACCTCCTACAGTTATAGCCTTCACAAATCCTGTTCCATCTTCACCGCTGAAGCTACGGCTATATACCGAGCACTTCAGCTGCTACAAACTAAAAATGAACGTAAATTCTGTGTGTACACTGACAGTATGAGTGTCTTAGAAGCTTTGAGGAATAACAACTATAATTGCCATCCAGTTGTGTCTAAGATATTCAAATTAATTGATACTCTTACTAACAAGGGATTTGAGATACTGTTTTGTTGGGTACCAAGCCACATAGGTATAGATGGCAATGAGAAAGCTGATGCTGCCGCTAAATCTGCAGCTACTTCCATTTTGCCTTCATTACCATCAATGGACATGAGAAAAGGATTCAAATATTTTATATATTATCTTTGGCAGGAATCCTGGGACCTGCAAGTCAGCAACAAACTCCATTCCATATTTTCATACATCATTCCATTATCTGTTTTATCTCCACGAAGCGCAGATGTCAGACTGACTCGCCTTCGAATTGGTCACACGCGTTTCACCCACAAACATTTGATCTTAAGTGATCTCCAACCGTGGTGTGAAAAGTGTGATGAACCATTTACAGTATATCACATTTTAATTGTGTGTCCAAGATTTTAACCATCAGCGTTTTAAATATTTTAATAGTAATATTTTAACATTAGAAGATCTGCTTGGGGAACCACCCCATCCCAATTTATGTGCGTTTTTAAAAGACATAGGATTTATGAATTTTATCTGATTTAGAAATATTTTATTTAAATACAAGTTTTTAATTTTATACATGTGTATATTGTATGTTTACATATTTTAATATATATTTTAACTATATTGCTATTTTATACTTTTTATGTACATTTAAAATATATTTCTATTTTATACTTTTTATGTACATTTTAACTATATTTCTATTTTATACTTTTAATGAATGAAAAGAAAACTGAGGTATAATATCTTGTGATTGGCGCAGCTTGTCCTTATCTGGACCTTGCGCCAAAAAAACCAACCAACCAACCAACCAACCCAACTCCATTTTTATTGCTTGGTGATTTTAACGGGCATAGTCCTCTGTGGGGTAGTGATGATACGAATTCTCGCGGTCGTCAGATAGAAAAGTTAATTTCTGACAATTGCCTCTGTCTGCTAAATACCAACGAGAAAACTTATTTTCACGAACCTACACGGACATTTTACTCTCTGGACTTAGCTATATGTTCTCCGTCACTCTTGCCATTGCTGAATTTTGAAGTTGGAAATGACCTCTACAATAGTGATCATTTCCCTCTAATCGTGTCTCAGGCTGGAAGTAATAGTGTGTGTCACAAACCACCTAATTATGTGTACAGTCGAGCCGATTGGTCACTTTTCACGCAATTGGCTGTGATCAGTGGGACAAGAGTTAAGACAGATGTGATAGATAATGCCGTTAAATATGTCACCGACACAATAATCAGAGCTGCGGATGTTGCTATTCCTAAAAATTCCATCATTCCACATGAACACAGGAAACCTTGGTGGAATGAAAAGTGTCAACTCTCTTATCAGAAACAAAGGAAGCAATGGAATATATTCCGAAGATACCCTACTGCGGAGAATCTTGTTGCTTTTAAGAAAGCTCAAGCTCGAAGAGTTAGACGTCAGAGTCAAAGAGAATCTTGGATTCGCTACGTGTCGTCAATCAATTCATCGGCAACAAGTAAACAATTATGGAGGAAAGTTAAAGCAGCCAATGGTATTTATCAGGATTATTCCATTCCTGTATTAAAACCGGAGCTGCAATACACCTCAGCGGTAGATATTTCTAATGTCATCGGTGAAACCTTTGCTAGTGTTTCCAGCTCTGATTCGTATAATCCTACTTTTCTAAGGATTAAAAGAATCGCTGAGCGGACACGTTTAAGCTTTCATGATCGACATAATCTACCCTATAATTGTGATTTTGAACTGTCAGAATTGAAGTCTGCTTTATCTAAAGCAAACGACACTAGCTCCAGGGACCAGATGGAATTCGTATCAAATGCTCCGTCATTTAAATCATGATTCTTTATTAAACATACTTTCATTGTTTAATAGAATCTGGACTAGGCATGCTTATCCTACATCATGGAGAGAAGCGATAGTGATTCCAATTTTGAAACCTGGCAAAGATTCATCTGACCCTCTGAGTTATCGTCCAATAGCTCTCACGAGTTGCTTGTGCAAAACGTTTGAGCGTATGTTCAATGCTAGACTCATTTACATCTTAGAGAAGAATAATTGCATACCCCTTCAACAAAGCGGATTTCGAAGAGGACGATCCACTATTGACAACATAGTAGATCTGGAATCCCAAATTCGAAATGCTTTCGTGAGGAGAAACCATCTTGTTGCAATTTTCTTCGATATTGAGAAAGCATACGATCGTACGTGGCGTTATGGTGTTCTCCGTAATATGCATAATCTTGGATTTAAGGGTAATCTTCCAATATTTATACAGAATTTTCTAGCTTCTAGGCTATTTAAAGTACGTATTGGAACTACAAATTCCGATACTTTTACTCAAGCTGAGGGTGTCCCTCAAGGTGCGTTAGTTTAAGCGTAACCCTTTTTAACCTTTTTATCAATAACATACTTCATCAGTTATTATCTTCAGTTCATAGGAATTTATATGTTGATGATTTACAAATTTCATATCAGGGTTCAAACATGAATATAATTGAGAGACAATTGCAAACAGCTGTAAACAATCTAACTACTTGGTGTGAACGAAATGGTCTTAGTATATCTCCTAGTAAGAGTCACTGTGTCCATTTCTGTAGGAAAACTAGCTACCATAATGATCCTGTGCTTCACATAAGCAATAGACCTATTCCTGTGGTCAACGAGATAAAATTCCTCGGGGTAATTTTCGATAAGAAGTTAACTTTCCTTCCCGCATACTCTTATATCTGCGGAAGTAAGTGCGAGCGAATGCTCAATATCCTCAAGCGTGTTGTCTAATCAGCATTTTGGGGTGCAGATATCCACTCTCATTGCTCTGAATTTACCAATCAATCATTTTATCTCGTGTATTGCTGACTATGGTTGTGTTGCTTATGGATCGGCAGACTTTCCATTTTGACGTAGATTGGATACCGTCCACCACTTTTGCTTTAAGGATTTGCTGTGGAGCATTTCTGTACATCACCCGTCCAGAGTCTATATAGTAATCTGCCAACAATTACCGTTAGACCTGCGGCGGATACAGCTTGTCTCTTAATTATTATTCAAAAATCATATCTCTCACTTCATCATCCCTTGCGTTCCACGATTCCAAGTGCATGTTCTCTTAAGAGATTATAAGCAATGCTAGACCATCAAGCATTCCACCTTTCTCTGTCGTATTAAATCTATTATTTTGCTTTCTGACCTATGTGATGTCCGGGAATCAGAGTCTACTGACCTTTACGCACATTCACCTTGGTACAATCCACACATTACTGTGTTAAATCCCTTTGGTAAGAATAAAAAATCAGACACAAATAGTGCTATTCTTCAACAGCTTTATTCATTCCAGCTTTATTCATTCCATCGCCCCCTCAGGGGGTTTACCTTCTTTAGGTAAACACGGGTGTCACAATCCCGAGGTACCCTAGTGATCTTTCCTCTTCTATATTTTCTTCTCTCCTCTACTCTTCTGCTTTTTCTCTTCCTTTTCTCCCTCCAGTGTGGATTTGCCTCGTAAGAGGTTGAGGGCTCCTTGAGTAGCTTTCGCCTGCTCTGTTGCTATTAGCTACTCTTGAGGACTAAATCACCCAGCCGTGTTTGCCGTGCAAGGTGGAGACCCGTGTCCCTGGAAAGGGAGGATCTCTGGTATAATTGAGGCCTCCTGAAACCCAACACATTGCTTCTGGCCTCTTAGCTTCCAGGTAAACGGGAGTGTGTGTTGTGGTCCTCAGCACATCAATCGGCTTTTATGGATCAAGCGATCGGTACATCTACTGGGTGACTCGTTAAGGAGTGGGAAGTCCCACTTCAGGGGATGTACCGTGAAAGCGCATAGGGACTGACTAGCACTGGTACAGTTAACCTGTATCCCCTTTGTAGGGCTCCGTGGTGGGTGTGGTGCCGTTCTAGTCCCTGAATATTATTTTGTAATTTATGAATAGAAATCTACTTTCTCCTCACTCCCTCGGGAGCAACAATTGCCAATGCGTAGAAGCTGAAGTTCTTCGCATGGTAATTAAAAGAACTGGAGGATCATTTGAGTATGTTTCTCCCTTTCTGATTGAGAAGGGATTAGTATCTCATTTGGGTGTTGTAAAATCTGTAAAAAAATTAAGAACTGGGCAATTTACTAGTTGAAACTACACTCAGAAAAACAAGCTATGATAATACAGACCACTTGAAATCCCTAGCTGACATACCAGTAACTGTAGAGAGCCACATGCAAGACTAAATTTTTGTGCAAGGAGTAATTTCTTGCAAGAGGATTTGTACTCATACAAATCCCACTGATGAAATTCTCTTGACAACTTAAAAAAGCCAGAAAGTCTGCGCCGTCAAAAGGATAACCATCAAAAGGGATGGTATTATCTTTAAATACTCAAACACCTTATTTTGACTTTTGCAACGCCAGACTTTACTCTAAAAAAAATACGTCAAAGTAGGCTTACATGCGTTGCTCAGTGCGACCATATATACCAAATCCTCTCAGATGTTTCTGAAGTGCCATCGTGGATATGGGCATCTCTAAAATGGCTTCGCAGAGGAAAACCTACTATGCGCTCGCTGCTCCCAAGTCTATTTGACGGCAGAGCATGACAGTGTTACCTGCAAAGCCAAAGAAATGTGCGTCAACTGCAAAAGGAGACCACCCTTCATATTCTAGATCTTGTCCCGTTTGGCAACAGGGAAAAAGGGGAAATTGTCGCTATTAAGATCAAGAACAATGTGTCCTATATTGAAGCTCGTCGCATAGTTTGTTCCCGCACTCCAACTCCTGGTGTTAGTTACGCAGCTATGGCAAAAAAAGTTACCCGGATCTTTTGCAGCACCCAAACAGATTCTGTCTCTTCACCTAGCTTTCTCTTAAAGCAAAAAGCAGTGGAATCATCAACACCTTTTTAATAGCCAAATCAGCTTTGGCAAAATCAAAAGCCTTAAAGGCGAGGAAATTAA